>VWZS01003636.1:975153-1111822 GCA_013397075.1 Rhabdornis inornatus
CCCCCCCAGCATTTTATTTATTGACTGAAATATTTAGAAAGCAATTATATGACTACCTTAAGAGTTTTGGATTTAGAGAGGCAAGATTAAAATCCAGCAATCATTTTCCTCTTGAATGCTTGAAATAGGAAGGATTGCTTCAAGGCTTAACATTACAATTATTCCACTGCGAATTATTTTTGTAATTATTTCCACTCCAACTATGTGCTGACATTTACATATTATGTTATAGGTTCCAGCATGTTCCCAGCTCTGACTGTGTTTTGCACTGTAGGCTAAATTCTTGTGTTATTACTGGTGTTATTTTTCTAATGTGTCCCTCTGAACTGTCCACATGGAAAACATTCTGACCTGATGATATGCTTTGTTGGGATTACAGCTGGGTCAATTAATAATGGTCAGTGATCAGAAGCACCTCTCAGCTAGGTTACATAGTTTAATATGACAGCATAATTCTTTTGTCTTCTTTGACAAATCACCTGTCCCTAGAATGACACAGATCATAATATAAAAAAGTCTAGAGGAAATAAATACCTGTTTTTATAACGTATCATTAAATAAGCACACTTCAATCCCATGTAAATCTTCTCTATTATCTCACATACCAGAACAACATGAAAGTTTTCTGAAGTCCCAGATGTGAAAAAGAAAGTGGAAAGGTTCCCTGCTGGCCTGTTGAAGAGAGAATATCCCACTTAGTATTGCCCTGTGGCTACAATAGGATACAACTGTGTGATGGTATGGTGGCATTTTCCTGCAGGGCTCTGTGAAAGGCAGGGACCCCTGGAGGGTAGGCTGCTCACATAGCACCTGTTTTTTGGTTTTCCTCAGAGGAGTTTCTGACAAGGCACAAATTCTTATGCCACCTTCTCTACAGAAGTATCTATCAATCTGGAGCAGGAACAAATTTGGAAACCTCCACAGGGCCTGCTCGCATTATGAACATTTGAAGTCAAACAAGGCCATGCACCATCAGGGTACTTCAGAAGTCTAACTTCCACTCCAGTAGAACCTCAGGAGCCTAAACTTAAGTATTATTTAGCATAAAACTCTTCTCTTCAAGTCCTGATGTCTTTCTCTGAGAGGAGTGAAATTTTAACCTTTGTTGTAGAGCCATTGAGTTTCATAAAAATGAGGTAATATTGCTGGGGTTGGGGTGGTGGGTGGGAATGTTAGGTCTGCTGTGTGCAACAAGACTACCACAGAAATGTTATGTCCAGTGCTCATAAATCAAGATGGAATTGTGGAAGACAAGAAATGTCCATACGGATTCATTAGAATGACTGAAAGACTTGAGCTTCTTTATTTCTAGGGGCAGACTCTAAAGGATCAGTCTGGTGACAAATACTTAGTTGACACAATCACAAATACGTCACAGACATGGAGTTAAAAAAGGTGATTAAAAACCCCCAAACATTTTTTCTGTACCTTGAGTACTGTGTCCAGTTCTGAGCCCCTTTTTACAAGAGGGATATTGAAATGCTGGAGTGTATCCAGAGAAGGGCAACAAAGCTGGGGAAGACAACCAGCAACAGGACAAGAGGAAATGGCCTCAAGCTGCACCAGGGGAGGTTCAGCTTGGACATCAAGAAGAATTTCTTCACAGAAATGTTGGTTGAGCATTGGAACAGACTGCCCAGGGAGGAGGTGGAGTCACCATCTCTGGAAGTGTTCAAGAAATGACATGGCAGGGCACTTAGTGCTATGGCTTAGTTGATATGGTGGTATTTGGTCAAAGTTGGGCTTGACGATCTTGGATATCTTTTGCAGCATTAATGATTCTATGACTCAGATTCTATGGTTTCATTTTTCCATTTATGACAAGTGTTCAGCCAAGACTAAGTGGCTGAAAGCTGCAGCCAAGGAAGCCTTGAGGAAAAATGCAATACCCATTGATGTCAGAGGTTAATTAATTATTACAACACCTTATCAGCCATTGCAGCTCGTTCTACATATAAGAATAAGTGTCTTATTGTTCTTGGATGTTTTCCTAAAAGGTGTAATATATTTCATACAGGATTTAATATGGAAGTCCCATTGCTCATGGAATAGAGGAATTCAGGGAAGAGGTTCATGTTTCTGTCCTTAGAAACTTGATTGTATAATCCTGGGCTACAAAGTTCCTTGGAAACAATGCCTCATTGGTACAGACTAGAGTCATTCCATGTAAACTACATCTCATCTGCTCTGTTTCTCTGGCACTGGAATATCACCATGTCCATTTTCAGCAGATTTTAAGCGATGTTTCTCCATTTTTATCAATGATGGTACTCATTTTCACTAAAGCCTGATTTATTTAGTAATCAAGCATAAAAGGCTTTTCATATTTAAGGTGATATGCATCCTCAGAGATACTGGAATTTAAGTCTGGATGTGTAAACACCTGCATGTGAGCTGGAATTATCCTAAACTTTCCTAAATTATCCTAAGCTCTCCATCCTAAAGCCTATTTCCAGGAAAGTGGGATTCCACTTTTATGTTCCAAGCTTCCCCCATGAATATTTTACAAAAGATGAGTGAAAATGACACAGGCTGAAAACATCAATACAGGGATCAAACAAGTGGCTGATGGTTCTAGGATGAAGTTTTGACTGTCTGGTGTCTTCACCACGGTTGATCACACATCTGGATTAAGCAATATCCCTTTCCTCTGGTACCTAAAAGCTGCTGATTTAAAAGTGGAGGCAGAGCTGCACAGAAAGTCTTGAATCACTGCTGAAGGCTGAAGGTGTAAAAAATCACCTAGGAAACGTAAGGAAGTTGGGGCAACTAGTGCTTCACCTAGGAAACATGAGGAAGTTGCGGTAACTAGTGCTTTCAGAGCTTTTGCTCAGCTTTGCAGGGGTTCTTCTACAGGCTACAAATTGAGGAAGGACAAAGAGGAGGGCAGGGGCTCACAATCACCAACCACTACATCTTCATCTTGACAAAGGATCTGTCAGGGATTTTTTAACAGAATATCTCCCCAAAAGTAAATGAGCAACTTCAGTGCAATTTCCATGGATTGAACTACATTGCTGAAAAGGAACTCACAGAAAAATGCTCCCTTTGTCTGGAGTATTGTGTTTCCAAGGAGACAAGTGGGATGCTAGACACGGGTTTTCTGCTGATTTTCCTTGAAACTTAATTTTTGGCTCAGATCAAAATGCAGTTGAATGAATCAGAGATTAGTCAATATGTGTAGTTTGGTGTTGAAATTTACAGAGCATTCCTTCTAAAAGCAGCCCTTCAGAATTTTGTTTATTTGGATAAGGTGCTAAGGTAGATCATATCCTCACATTTTAAGTCAAACACCTAAGGCTTGCTAGTTGAAAAAAAGTTGGAAAAATAGTGTGAGCTAAAACTTCTTGCTTGATCAGTTTTCCTTCTGTCAGGCACCTGCTGCCTCCAAAATCTGAGTAATTTTCCCTGAATATTTAAAATATAGCTATATTACTGCACAGCACATGATCAGACTCAGAAGGGGAGCAGTACCAGATGTACCCTGGCAGTCACTTGTGATACCTAACACAAATTTAGCTGTTATCACTGCTGGTACCTGTGTCTCTACTTCAGGTCACTGAAGAGGTGTGAGAAGTTGTGAATGGTTACAAATGATTCTGCCTCATCTGACCACCAAAATACTCAAACCATATCTGCTTGCCAAGCTAATAGTGTTTCCAATTCCCACCTCACAACTTCCTGTTGTCTTACCATCTGGAAACACAGTTGAGGTACTGGTGTTTGTGATGCTGCTTCTCTAGTGAAAGCAAGCCAAAGACGGACCCAGGAGCCAGAAAATGTCCTACTCCAAAGCACTGGGGTATTGAGTAAAACTAATTCTTCAGCCCATTTATCAGCTAGGAAAATTATGTCCATGTTCCCAGACTCAATCCAAGTGCCAATAGAGACACAGTGAAAAGCAAAGCTTACTGTTCAGAAGTTGTTGCAGAGTTTCCACCTTGCCTGCCAGTGAGATAGTACTGCACTGTAACTGGAGAGTGCTGCAAGATTTTCTGAGTTGTGAAAAAATTCCAAGTTTCCAAAAAGGACGTGCCTTTCCTATACTTGGGGGAACTTCCAAGCACAGCTATACACCTTCTTTAGGTTCCATCAAAGTTTGAAGAAACATAAAGATTATTTTCTCTGAGTTAAGGGGCAATACACTTCCCATATTTCTTTTTATGAACTTTGCCAGAGTCACAGTAAGAAGTTCTATTTTCATCAATGGTTTTTTAATCCTTCCAGGCTATTTCCCCATGGAATGGAATGCTAACAAACCCCATGTTGTCCATCCTCTTCCACATCTCTGAATTTTGATGCTGTCTTCCAGATGCACTGGTTTTGGACTGGTTTTGCTGCTCATCTTATTTGAACTTCTCCTCCACTTACAAAGCCTCCCTTTTTTTACTTTTCTTCTTTGCTGTTGACAACTGCATCCCTTCCTCCTTCTCAGACTCTCACATTTCCTGTAATCCTTAATCCTGCCTGCGTCAACCTCTGTGCTACATGAAAGTTCTGGGAAAAAAAATTCTTCAGACACTGTTAAGGTTTCACTTTGCTGTGTTGTGCTCTTCATTGACACCCTAGGATAATAAATTGCTTATGTTTAGACAACTCTGGCTTTCTATACTGTAAATTTGTCCAGCCTAATTTTGACTGTATGGGTGCCAATGCCCACCAAATAGCTGAAGCATTCAATCTCAGACTGTCAAACAGGGCAAGTTACCCTCCCCACTGACTTTGTGCTCAATTCAGTCCTTCACCTTCATGATACTCCATGCAATGAGTTTAAATTTCTTAAACTTGAGGGCCAGCAGAGTGCAGTCCAGCTGCAAAGTTCCTGAGTGATTCATTCAGTCCTCATGCTAGCTTCAAAACATCTCTTAGTTTCTTATCATACATTTTTACCCTGTTTTCAGGATGTGCTTAAAGCTCACAGTAAAATCATGCCTTACCATTTAGTTACAACACCCAGACTTCTTTCTGGCCCTCAGAAAGGATCTCTCTGACAGATGCAAGCCTTCTGCTTTTGCACATCATGAATAGTCTCAGATTACAGAGACAGGATTTAAGACCAATGCTGGGATATAAATCCAAGTCTGCCAGCCTAGAGACTCCAAAACCTTAGTGAGATTTTCTAGCTGAAGTCATCAGCACTCAGACCCAGCTTCCCCACTGATCAGTCCTCGGAGAATAGATTCTTGGCCTTTTCTTGCTCACTTTCCACTCAGCACTGACTACATCATCCTTGTGGGTCACTCAGGAAAATGAAAATAAATATAGTCCATGGCAACCCCTCCTATATCATTCTGTGTCTGCTTTCTGCATTGCAAATGGTGTGTTATGTGGCTTTCTTGCCACAGCTGTTTTTTTCAGCTCAGAATGCTTTATCCCTGCACCTATTCTCTCTCATTAGATTAAAGTTTACGTCCAAATGATAAATCTCATAAAATTTTTTTCTGGATTTAGCCCTCCTCAAGAGCCAGTTAAGGAGAAATGTACTGCTGACAGAAAGGCAGATACACTCCAGTGCAACTATGTACGGGCATTCGAGCAGAAGACCACCTGTATTCCACTTTTTGTTACTCACTCTCCCTCTTTTTTGAGCCAAAGGCTTGTGCAATCATGCACATCTGTGCAAATACAGCATGCAAAGAGCCCCTGGTTGTCAGTGTCAGCTCGCTCTCTCCTCTTTGTGGTTTTGGCTGCAATAATGTTTGATGATGGGCAGTCAGCTTTGGATAGAAGAGCTATGTCAGACAACCTTGCATGGAAACTGTATGCTGTCCATGGGCTTTGAACCAGACAGCTGGACACAGGACTGATTTTGCTTTCAGTTCCAAATCTAAAATAGTTTGAGAGGTTACATCAGTGACTACAACTAATTTTTCTCAAGTGGGAAGAAGCCACTGACACGGTGGAGGTATGACTCAGTGTTATTATGAAAAAGTACAGAAATGTATCTAAAAACTCAAGATTATTTTATCTGTTTCTCTTCTGGGACCCATATATGTGTATGCAGTAGGGTGTGATGGGGAGTGGTGGACAGGGCAAGAATGTCAACATTCATGAATGAGTGTCATGGGAGGTACCTGTGGAAAGTCATCATTTTTCATATATGGAAAGTCCTTGAAAATTAGAGCGTGGGAAGGTGACTGATGGCATAAATTATGCAGAAGTATATTCTTAAAGATGCCTGTGCTGATAATTGCGAGGGTAGACTGGCCTCAAGATCACTTTGTTTCCCGGGGACTGGAAGTCTTGTTTCTTTCTTTTATAGAAAAAGCTGTACTCTGGAGGTCCAGGAATATTTCTGGCATTTTTATGGAGAAAAGGATTATCCCTAGGACCCCTGCAGAACTATGACAGGTGACTCATAAACCAGCAGTCTCCAAGCTGCAACTGAAGGTATTGTTCTGTTAAGCTGACAAAAAGTGAGTGCCGTGTGAGATAAAGAGATTGACACAAGTTCACACTACCATTCCATTGAAATTATTCAAGTGACTCCTCTTTGTTCTTGAAGGTCTTAGTGGTTTCTCTCCATGCTATCCATCATACTAATTTTATCAGATGTGATATCCTTCCATTGCTGACAGTCAATCATAAATTTTAAAGCAAACATTTTCAGTTTTTTCTGATCTGATCCTTAACCTTGGGAAAAGCTTCCAGTAATCATACATAAATGAACATCATTTCCCTTTCCCTTCCTCCTAAAAGCCTATTACCTCTGCTTTGCTTGCTGTGTGCTGAGGCCACTATATATCACCTTAACAGGTAAGGTCTTCCTATTTCTCTTCTACAGATCTGTTTATATGTTTTCCTTGACTAGAAATGCCTTTTTCTTTTTGTCATATGCTGTGCCTAATGTTGTGGACACCTGGTCATTCATAAAACATAGAAACACAAATAATTATAAAGAAATGGGTGAGTGTGCATATGTGAGAGAGGTAGAGCACATTCGCCAACATTTCTTGAGTGTAGAGAAGTAAAATCCAACAACAATGCAAAATATGGTATTTAAAATACAGTTTCATTTTGGTTTTATCTGTCAGATAAAGAAACTGTCTGGAGTTCAAACTTGTTCCATTTGCCCAGTGTCCATCAATGTTTTGCCAACAACACAATAGAAGAGGAAAGATATATTTTTTTGCTTTTTTGTTTTCCAACAAGAACATAGAAATTCAACTTAGTTTCTTCCCAAGAAGGTAGCTCATTAAGCTTCCTGGCAGGAAAAAGCACGCTGTTAAACGTTGCTCAGCAGCACGCCAGAGTTTCAAAGAGATAGGACTTTTCTCCCCGTATTCTTAAAGTATGCACTCATCTAAAAAAAATAAAAGAGGACTTAACACAGTGAACTTCTGTGGCTTGAGTTATCTGGGGCTAAAAATGTAAATAAATTCTATCTACTAGACTTTGCCATCAGTAAAAACAGTACATTCCGCATTGAGAATATATGTTTGAAGCTTCTTTATATATCCGGCACACTACCAGATATACCTGCTATGATGGTCCTAGAAAGCAATATTCTTACACTGGACTTCCATATATCAAGTTGAAAGAAGAGAAAAATAAACTAAAGCAACCAGATAAACTAAGAAACAATTATTCCTCAAAAATCCCAAAAATCACATCATGAACACAACATGTAAACTCCAGGATGACTAGTGAATACATTCACAGAAACTCATCTGTTAACAATATCAGTTTACAAAATCAACTGGTTTAATGAATGTGAAAACATGCAGGAGCAATCACACACCAGCAGAGCTATTTAAATTAAAAAACTTGTGCTTCAAGCAGAGAAGTTTTTGATCTATGATAAAAAAAATTATGTTGGCCATAATATGACTTATTTTTTTATCAGACCTCAGTGCTGCTGACATATTAAATCATCTCTCTTGTATTAGACATGGTACAATACAAATACATGGTACCTAATACAAAATAGGCATTAGACATGGAACAAAAAAACCTGATCCAAGCTTCTGCCCAAACTTAGCAAAATTTACTTTGAGATAAAGACTGCAATTTCACCATTTCTAATTATTTGGTTTGCAGGTTTTGGCTTTAGTTTTTATTAACTGAACCAAGAAGTTCTGATTTCACCAAAGTCCCTATCAAAGTCTATTAAGCATGTCCTTGAGTAGTGATGAAGGACCACTAAGCTAGTTCATTCTGTCATCCCTGTCAGCCTTTGATTAATCACATGGGTTCTTGTTGAATTTTTTCTTCATTTATTTTATTTTCATCTCCTTTTTACCACAGGAGAGGATTTATGGATGTCTTACAGAGCTATATTTACTTTTTTGGCATAACCTTTGTACTGACATCCTGAAGCTTCCCTCCAGGCACTGAATTCAGGTATGAATCATTATGAATGATCTGAGGAGCCACTGTAACAGTCTTCTCTTTCTCTTTTTTTTCCACCAACTGACCAGTACTAATGGCACCTAAAGAAGTCCACCAAATAATTTCTTTTTTGTTGTTGTTTACTCTTTGCCAAATGATGTCAAGTCATGACCTTGGATCATTCCTGCTGTAGTAACAACCTAAATCTGTAGGATAAAACCTCAGAAAATAAGTCAAATAAGTGTAATAAAGATTTCACTGCTTTTTTTGTTGGTTGGGGGTTTTTTTGTTTGTTTTTTTGGGGCTTTTTTTGTTTGGTTGGTTTTTTTTGTCTGGCAAATAAATTTCATTTACATACATTACAAGAGGTTGTTTTCTTATATTCCATCTATACGCTTTTGTTCAATGAGACTATCTCAATCCAAAACAGCTTCAACTTCTCCCAGGATAATTACTGTGGAAACGTTAATGCAAGTACAGTCCTCTTTTAACAACGCCTGTGTAAAAGTGCCTTGAGCAGCACATAATGTTCTATGTGCTTTAAGGAAAAGTCATCAAGCAAGCAACGAGTTCCACTGTGCCTTGGCTTGTGTAGCAGGTTGTAAAGAAAAGAGAGGGAGCTGGTGCTGGTGTCTCCTTGGATGGAGATCCCACTGGTTTCCCTGCCAATGTCTTGATCCTGTCAGTTACACCACACCACAGGTGCACAAAACCACAGCCAGTGTCTGGAGCCATTTCAGCATTTAACATTACTAGATTGATCACAAAACCCTTGGAAATACGAAGAGGTTGTTAAAACACATCAACGTATATCTATGCAGCTCTGACAAAGAATGTAAAATTTTCTTTATATCAGTGGCACATAATGAATCGAACATACCCAGTACAGGCAGACGGAAACCTAATGAACAACGTGTACATATTTTTAGGGTGGTCTTGAAGTCTCTCCAGCGTAAGAAGGAACTTCCCAGGAATGAACTGTTACTTCTTCTCCTTTGTGGTATATCCAGGCAATAGAAACATGCACAAATTTCCACCAAATTTAAACAGCTCTTACTTCAGCTCACTTTGTTTATTTATCTTCTAAATTTGTGGGAAACATTTCAGTGAGGCTTTATGCCTATTGTGTGTTCTACAGACTGACTTCAAAGAATTGCTGGACTGTGCATGTATGTCTCCTGTGTGAAACAAGTGCCTGTGAAATCCTTAGGCAAGAAAATCAAGGTCAGAATCACTGAAGCAGTAGAAAATTTTGTTTTGAATAGGTTTTTTTTTTTCTCCTACTGCTTTCTAGTAATAAATTACTTTTAAATACAATTAAAATACAGTCAGTATAGAATCCAAGTACTCCATAAAAATGTAAACACAGAAAATTTTGATCTATGTGTAAGTTTACAATATTACTTTAAAAAGCAATTATTTTGGCTGTCATAAACATAATTTTTACCAGATCTCAAAGGATGATTCTCATCTTTACCTGAGAGATTTAACTTGAATAGACTCTAAGAATCAGAAATGTAATTAAAAATGTGTTGCCTGGATTTAAGTGCTCTTACATTTCATAGAATTGCATTCTATATTTACTTCTCAACTGAAGGATTGTGTTTTCTCCTCTGATTGAAAGAATATTAACCTTTGCTTATGTCACACAATTTGCTTCAGTTTCTGTACACAAGGCACAGTCTCTTCAGATCATTCCAGACCAAATGCAGCAGTTTCTCTGTGATAAAACTGCACAAATTAAAGAAACCACAAGAAATTGATTGCACTGTGGGGAGCCCAGAACAGGGGAAGGGAAAATAGGGCCTTGAGTAAATGTTGTTTGCTGCAGTGAATCATCTAAAAGAATGTTATGCCATGCATCTGACTTCACAAAAAAGAGGGACATAGAAGTCCAACAAAAAAAAATCAACATTTGAGAGTTTCAAATAAAGCAACAACTGCTTAACTTTCTCCAAATCAGATGTTTCACTTCACTGTGAACATTAAAAAAGCTCTGTGAATTGGAAAGACTAAAACACTGCAGCCTGGGTATTTTGGAGGACTCTCAATTAGTTACTTTGCTTCCTTACACTCATGCTCCTTTTTCACTGGCAAAGAATATTAATTCAAATTAAATATTAATTTTTGGCCTTTCCCTTTCTTAATGTTTTTGCTTTAACAAACTCAGTTGCTTCTTCCATTCAGAGGAAAAATCTCATTTCTACAGCCCCTTGAACCCTTAGGATTAGAGACAACAAACAAAATCTTTGCTCAGATACCACACAGTCCATGATATTTTGCAGTGCTTCATATGCACCTGACCATGTAGCTGATCTTGCCCCTTGGAAGGATGGTCCTTCCAGTGATGGATGTCCTACCTCTCCCATTATCCCAAGGTGGTGATGATTCAGGATGGTTCATATTGACCCACAAGTCCTATTTCCCCCATCTCTCACTTCTGTTTAAAAGCCCTCAGTTTTGCAGCTTGAAATTAATTTACATCTATGATGATTAAGGTTTATAGACACAGCTTTCATTCCTTCAGTGAATTATTTTCTCTAACCAAGGACAGAGAGTAAAGTTAAGTAACGATTGCTTAGACTTTCTTCTCCAGAAAGCAAATCTGGACTTCTTTTCTGCTAATTTGTGAAGAATATCTGCAGAAACAGACCTATAGTTCGTGGGCATGGGGTTGGCCAGTAAAACAGATATTTGAGACTAATAGAGAAATCTTTTTTTTTTCTTTTTAGTTTATAAATTAAACTTGTATTCATATTAAATTTAGATAACTCAAAATTTCTGGCTACAAAATAGCATGGGTATGCTGAAAGGACTAATGAATCCAAATTACAAATAAAATGTTCTTCCATCTGTAAGAAAGTTAAGATATACATGCATTTTGTAGTTTAGAGGTGAGATAAAATTTTAAGGAAGAGGTTGTTCCCAGAAAAAAAAAGGTTGAAAATATTTTAATTGTAACTGTATGAAGTTAATAACCATAAGAACAGATTGCAAATACTTCTGAAATATTTCTGCTTTATTTAAAGTGTGGCACCAATATCTGTTTGACTATCCATAGATACTCCATCAGATAAGGGTAAAAAACAACGGAGTTATAGCAAATTTACACTGGGGCAGCTGAAAAATACAACATAGTCCTTGATGCTGTGATTTGGGATGAAATGATGAAACAAACATACCCTGTAACTTCAGCCTTGGATGGTGTAATTAAAGCTGGCAGTACCATCTAGTGGGCAGAGAAAGAATTGAAGAAATACAAATGGCCAGCATCCTGAGAACCCTAGCATTGTATTGAGATTTAGGAAGCATAATGACAGTAGACAGCACTTTTAAGATAGTAAGATCTATAATTTTTTTCACATTATTGTGAAAATGCATATGTAATGGAATGCATGTAGGAAAAACTCAAAAGCATTTGGTACAATTTTTTCATTGCCAGTGGTGTATTTCAGTTAAAGATGTTTACTCTGTAGCTTCTCTCGCATAAACATAAGCCTCATGTTCTAGTCCTTTAAGTCTTTTGGTTTTGGGCTCTCCCATAAACCTGTATAGACTCATTTAACTTTAGATTAGATTCCTTCTTCTCTTTCTTTTCCAAGATAAGTGTCACAGTTCTTATTGACTCATTGTTATTTTAATGTAGCTCAAAAAGAAGCACAACAGATTTCAGTTTTCTTTCCAAATTTGTACACGACATTTATTTCTTTTTTTATCATATCCTGGTTTAGCTACTTTAGATTGCCAAACTTTTGAGAGATTTCCAGCTCTTGGTTATGTATGATATATTGGTCTTAAGAACTACTGAATTCTGACAGTATGGACTGCTCAGTACACTTGGTATCATAAAATCAGAGAGTAAAATTTACAATTCTTTATCTCAATCTTTATATGACTTTGAGTAAAAAATTTATGGAGTATTCTTTTCTTGCCTGAAAACTGATTAATCCTTTTGTCTCTTCTGAGACAAAACAGAATTAAGTTTTGATAAAAAATCTTCAGGAGATAGTGTCCATTTTCAGTGACTTCTGCATTTTTTTTCCTTTGTGCCACTGTTCAAGCCCAGCCAAAAACCAAGCCCCAAGCAGCCACTCACTCACTCCCTCAACAGCAGGATCGGGGAGACAACTGGAAGGGCAAGAGTTAGAAAACCCACGAGCTGAGATAAAGACAATTTAAAAGGGAAAAGCAAAAGCCATGCACAAACAAACCAAGGAATTAATTCACTGCTTCCCATGGGCAGGCAGGTGTTCAGCCATCTCCAGGAGAGCAGGGCTCCATCAAGTGTAATGGTGCTTGGGAAGACAAAGGCCATCACTCCAAATGTCCCCCCATCCATTCCTCCTTCTTGTTCCCAGCTTTATATCCCGAGCATGATGCCATGTGGTATAGAATATCCCTCTGGTCAGTTGGGGTCACCTGTCCTGACTGTGTTTCCTCCCAGCCCCCCAGGCACTCACAACTTCCTTGCCAGCAAGACAATATGAATAGCAGAAAAGACCTTGGCTCTGTGTAAGCACTGCTCAGAAATAACAAAAACCTCTCTATACTATCAACACTGTGTTCAGCATGAATCCAAAACACAGCCTCATACTAGCCAGTGTGAAGAAAAATAACTTTACTCCAGCCAAAAACAGCACACTTTATAAAGGACACATTTATGTAGTGATAGAAATCACTACATAAAAATAACATTCTTCGACAACTAGTTCTAGTAACTGATAACTAGTTCTTCACTTGGGACTGTGTCTCACAAGCAAGGATAATTGCAGCATTACATGAATGTTTTTATTTCTGAAGCCAATATTCTTCTCTGGTCTTTAATTTCTGTCTTGCTGATGGTGACTCACCAAATTGCAGTTGTTTCTAGTTATCTCATTGCACAGGATGATTTACAAGTGAAGAGTATGAGCAAAACTCACCCAGAGAGCCCTTCCCTGTTTGCTGTTGGCCTGAGCAACCTGAGAGGACTAGGTGTTCCTGGGTACCTACAACCAGCTGGGAGTGTCTGAGGATGTCTAAGACAGGCAGTTTCCACACGTTTATCTGAACTTCTTGGGGCAAATTCCTGGCCCATGTTCATTGTCTTCTTCTCATCTCAGACAGACCTAGGTCAATTTGCAAGGCCTGTGTATCCTCCTTTCTGCTCCCCCACACAAGTGATGCAGTGAGTTATCACTAATGAACATACAGCTTATATTCCTGGCATTTAGGGGACTTTTTTGACAGTTGTAAAACAGGAGTCAGCTATGAGCAGAAGTACAGAGAAATGACAAGAGTAAAATTATTTGGAAGGGTGCTATATATTACTGAAACAACTGTGAACATCTGTAAAGCTGCTATCAGACAGTGTTTGAATCTGGTGGCACTGGCAAGAAGGTGGCAGATAATGCTTGTCCTATAAACACCTCACAAACTACTCACTTCCTTTTCCTGAGACTCAGTTTTAACTACCAGACTCTGCAGAAATTTAATAAAATACAAAAGAAGCAGGTGGTGACTTCCTGTGTTGAAGCATAAAATTTGAGTTAGAGTAGGTTCCACAGGTTTCACCTTTACCTTGATGCTTTTGGAGGGGCTAGAAGTAAATCAATAAATGCCAGTTTCAGCCTCAGAGATTTCTCCATGCAAAAGGAAATACAATCCTTTAGAGACGGACCATTTAACATGTCATTTATAAATTATGCTACAATGTCCATATCCTGGCCATAACCTGCCATTTCCACCTTGTAGTGTGTGTATTCAGGACTTCAAAACTTCATGGCTCTTCGTGGTTTAGTGCTCTGTTTGCTTCAGGGGAGAGCAAGGGTGACATCCAGTGGTGTATGCAGCATTCTGTACAGATGTACTAAGCCTTCAGTGAAGTGAGATCTCTTTGAGACCTTAGAGACAAAAAATGTTACCTATTAAAGCTTGGGTCAACATGATATCGCATGGTTTTCCATATGGGTCCCAGACTACATCTTTTATAAATCATTTCCATTTCTCCATACATCTTATTTGGGAATTAGGATGCAAAGAGCACTAGTAAACAATAGGACAACAAAGGATTTTCTATAAACTGGTTTTTGCTCAGAATACATGAAATTATGAATAATAATTAAAAATTCCTCTCCAAATTCAGGAGCTTTCACGGGGTAGGTATTCGGATCAGAAATGTCACTAATCAATGTTATCTTTGGATGCACCATTAATATCTGAACAGCTCCCCCTCCCCAGTTTTACAACAGGGAAACAGTGAGAACAGCTCACTGTTTCTTTGGTTTCTTCACTTTTCTGCTGGTTTCAAGGATATCAGTATGAAGGCAGGTATTATGTAGAGTATGAAGAAGGCAGGATTATTTCAGCTTAAATCACTTAAATACAGCAGCATGTATTCAGGATTTAATTTTGGGAACATAAGTAAGCACAATGCTTCACCTGATCCAGCTGCCTCTGAGCACTGTACATGTCTCAGGGATAGCCTGCAGCATGCCCTAGGCTGTTCAGGTACAGATTACAGCATAGACAAATGCCACACATGTGGTGCCTCACATGCTCTGCAGGGCATCTCCTGCCTGTATGTCAGGTTGGCTTTGGGAATGTGCTCACTGAAGGTCTTGATGAGCCACAAAAAACAGACTGGATATCATACAGAAGAAGTAGGTTCCTCAGTGTTAAGCAACTTCCAAAAATAAGGTCCAGGTATAGTTCTTGTTATCCTCCTATTAAGGCTAAAACATAAATTAAGGGGGAAAAAAAAAAAAAAGAGTGGCTTCTAAATATGTAACTTGTTCTGATGTGACATTAGAAAGAGTTTTTTTAAAAAGTGCATAGCTTTGCAAATTAATTACTGGAGAAAAAAGGGAGAAAAAAGACATAAATATATCTGCCTATTCTAACATTTCTGTTTATCTCCCCAGTTCAGTTATGTCAGGATGAGAATTTCTATGACAAGTGGACTGACACCATCTATCTTTAATATACTTAGAGGTTAATTAATTCATAAAGATTTGACAGATGGCACATTCATTCACTAATCATCTGGACAGCATTCTCTTTTTCAAAATGTCTTTTCTGGTCATATGACATCGTGATACAACTTCTGATGCCAGGGTCAACAAACAAAATTTTAATAGCATCTGTAAAACCAAACCTCTAATTTAAAAAGTGATTATGCATGCATCTTCAGGTACCATCTCTGTATGATAGAAAGGTTTTATGATCCAGATCAACAAAACTACCTCTATGTCCAAAAAAAGCCCTGATTTGGGCAAGTAGGATCCCAATAAAGTGAGGAGGGCCCAGGGAATGAAGAAACATTTTTATTAAATCAACTAATGCTGTTAGAAGTAGACGAACTCATGAACTCATGACTTTAGACAAACTCAGTGTAAAGATTGAAGCACCCTATAAAAACAATACCAGAAAACGCCACGGGCTGAGTGAGGATGGACCCACACTATACATGTTCAGCTGTATTATTCGAGTTTCTTCTCTGTAAGAAGGTGTTACCTGGGGCTGACAGGATGTGCCAGCCTCAAGATGATGAGTTTGAGCACAGACCTTGATCTTTGCCTGTCATGCAAAGCCAAGGTGGAGGCAGGAGTGTGCCTCTTCCTTTTGCACGTTGATTCTCTGGTTAGTGCTCTTGGCCAGCTGGAGGGACACCTGGGCTATGCTCCTTTTTGGTGCCTGTGGACACCTGAAGGTCCATCTCAAATGCCCCAAGTGACTACTCCAGCAAAAATGATACTCTGAGTTACAAGAGGGAGACAAGGCTCCTGCCTCTGCTCTCACAAGTGTGAGTATTTCATATTTAGTGTTCAATAGACCTTGTGCAGGAATCAAGCCATCTCCATCTTTGTCCCCAGGCCATAGACGCATGCTTTCTCTGCCCTAATAATTACTTGATTACTGCCGCATGAAAAAGTTTCAACAGATGGTCTGGAGCTGAAAAAATTCTATTCCTGCAGGCCAAGGATTCAACAAAATTTGGACCCCACACTCCAGTGAGCCCTCTAGCAGCTGAGCCTGTGGAGCTGGCAGTAAGCCCTGAACCTTTTACTCAATTATGTACTTTGTGTGTGTTTTCTCCCTGTGCCCAACAAGACCGTAGAGAAAGGAGCACAAGGACATGGGCAGCAGAGGAGAAAGACTTTAAGGATGTAAGTTTTAGAAATGTATGACTGAGGCAGTTCAGTATTACCTTTATTGATCTAACTGGAAACAGTTAAGGAGTGGGCATATTTGTAGCCTAAATCTAATTGAAAATATTTAGGATAAGTATTTTTTTACCAATAAATAGGCAAAGCTTGCATCATATCTAATCCTATCTTAGTCTTTTTTCTATGATGTTCCCCCAGCCTTCCCCACTGTTTTGCCCCTAGTCACTCACAGTTTTGCTGCTCCTTCTCTGAGTCCTGGATCTACAGCAATATTCTGCGCTGGAGAACGATACTGTCCTCTGAGCCATTTTTTTCTTTTCCTTTTTCTTCTCCCTATTTTTTTTTTTTTAACATTAGTATCTGAACAAAACAGAATGCCAATTAATAGATTCTAAACTGAGAGGCCATTATGATAAGCTGCTTTGAGCAGTTGTATAAAACATGCCAAGGAACCTCAGCCAGCCCTTTCCACAAAGAAATGCGTGGGCCAGAGATGAGCATATCAATCAGCACAGATCAATCTTCAGCAGCAACATGAGAAGATCCCAGGAGGGTGGAGGGTCTGACAAGGCAAACAAGGCTGTGGGAGGGCAGCCCAAGCTGCCAGAATGATACTGTGTGGCAGATCAAAGAGCAACATTTATTTTAGGACTGGCAGATACCCGAAAGAAACATCTATCACAGATATAAGAAAGAAACTAAATTTGTCTTATATGAAGTTATAGTAACCATATCAAGGAAGATCAAGGTCCTATCAGACATTTGAAGCTCATTTTAACTGGGCTGTGATCCGGGGAAAGACAAGAGAGAAGCGCTTGAAACAAATTCCTGATGGAAACATCTGTCAGCATATTCTGTCTCTGTTGCTGTCAGCGAAGTTACACAAGATATAAGTAAATGCAACTCAGTATCATCTGGAAAGCAGTGCACAACTGCTACCCTCTGAATTCATATAACATGTCCACGGATAAAGCAGCTTATTTTTAGTTGACCACGTGTAGCAAATAGATCTAGAAACTGAGACTGAAATACGATAATACAGCATTACCCTGAAAAGAGAAATGCGGCAACTAAAAACAAACAAACACATAGTAAGTAATGAGAAAAATTTGGATTGACTACTCAGAGCAGGAAACCTTGATGCATTCAAAGCAAGGAAGAGTTAAAAAGAAAATAATTTGTTAAAATGAGCTTTGCATGCTGTGCTTGTGTTTTTACAGATCATTAAAGAATCACTTAGAGTGATTCACACCATACCACCTTGAGAGTTTCATGCCAAGTAGGATTGTTTTATGTTTTTTCTCCAAACCATTTTATTTCTGACTCCTTACATTTGCTTTCATCACCCAGCCAGGGATAAAGGTAAGGCATACTGCAAAACTTGTCCAAAGCTTTGCATTTGGGCTGACTGAGGTCAATTGTATTTTGGGTCAACTTAGAAAGATGTAGTGTTTGATTTTTCCTACTGGTTTGTTAAAATTTCAGTCCGCGACATGAAAATGTAGTGTTAAAGTGTCCCACCTGCCTCTGTAGCAGGTGTGTACCTGGATTCCCTCGGATTCCTCTGCTACAGCTCTTCCCAGAGCTAAAATACGTGGGTGGGATATTTGGCTCCATCAAAGAGACTTCTGAAAATACCACTTCCACGAGAGGTGAGGAGTTTCACAAGCAGCAGAGGACAAGCACTTTGTTGCAATGGAAAGGAGGAAAAGCCCCAGGTTCTTTTTTCTGATCTGTGTTGCTTCACAAGCTTTTTCCTGCTAGATGTTGCTCAGTATTTCACTGCATAACATAATTCAAAGTACAGTGTTTGGGACAGGTGTCTGGGCTGAAGCACAGACAGCTACCAAAGCCTGCTTTGTTCTGTGAAGTCTGGCCAGAAGGTGGGGACCAGAGACAAATCTGTGCCACCTCCTCCCCAGTCCCCATCACCCCATCTCTGGGCTCCTGCAGAGGCCCACTGGTGACAAAGCCATTGGACGCAGCAAGGAGGGATCGCACTAAAAAATTTAAACAAACTCTTTCCACAGGAGGCAATTAAAAGAAAGAAAGCCTTCAGGGCCTATTATCAGTTCAAACATTTGAGTTAATAGGAAGCTCAGTTTTAGTTGTTGTTTCTATGCAAAGGACATAATTTAATGAAAGATAAATCACACATGTACAACTAAATAGAACAGACACTTTGGAATCAATAAATGCTCTAACAACAACAACAAAAAAAAAATTGACAGAGGAACTTAAGAATCACTGAAAAATTTTCAGAGGAAGAAAACAAATCTGATAGGTCAGCCTGAAATATTCAAAAACTAAAGCAATCAACTGAAGTGTGCTTTTTCATGCTATAGATTTCACACATCCTGCTCAGAGCTACCTGCATAAGTAATGAGTGCATTAATTAGCTAGAGATAAATAATCACTGATATATATATATATATTAATTTTATGTAAATTGTCTGTAGCATATAGCTTGACTCTTGTGTCTTTGATCTGATGATTATCTTCAAGTGTGGATTCCAGCAGGCCAAATATTTTTTATCTCAGTTGGGAGTACTTTTGGCAAGTTTTCCATCAGTAGGAAATGAGCTGGAAAACTCTGGTGAAACTTCAAAGCAACAGCTTAAGGTGATCTTTCATTTCATGAATTTCAGACTGTCTCTGCTGTTTAATGACATACTGAGCTCTTTCTCCCTAACACAGTTTTAAAAACTGTGAATAAGATGACCTTATAAAAATCATACATGATGTATGTGAGAGATCCTGTCACTTTGGAATATAGGGAACTTTTTAAATTATAGAGTTATTAAGAGATATTAAAGCCTCGAGTGCTCTTTTATTAGTGCTTTCATTTGTACAAACAAATGATCTTTAAATCCTTCTATGCCTGAGTCATATTTGCTAGGATGGGAGGTGCATTGTTCATTTATTTGACTGATTTCTGATTTCCTCCAAATTTTGTTATAAATATCTATTCTTCTCCATCCCACATTCTATGATACAGAATTTACGAGCTCTAGTATTGCCCTCAGGTATGTATCAGATGTATTCAATAAATCAGGGACAAAGCGAAGCCTGCTGTAACTCATACTAGGATGAAGGGCAATCTAGCTAAAAATCCAAAGGACAAAAAAGCAATTTTTCCAGGGGCTAAATTCTAACGTAAGGAAAGACACAAGTGGATATAATTAGAGGGAGACTGAAAGAAGTCTCAGTAGTCATCTCTTCAAAAATATCATTATAGGTCATCCGGACTCGGAGGTAAACGATGTGCAGAGAGCATTTAACTGTGCCTGCTCTTGAAGCAACTGATCCAGTTATTAATTGTCCAGTCATTAACTAGGGCTGTGCAAATGGCTTAACAAGCCAAGCAAGGTCAGGATATATTTGACTTCTTGAACATTATTTGCAATTACATTTCTCTCACTTTTAGTGAGAGAAATATATAATCATTATACTTAAAACAGTCTGCTTCCTTCTCAGAAGTCACTTCGCAGCAAAAATGCTATCGAAAGTCACTGAAAAGAAAAAGAAAAAACAACAACAAAAAAAAGCCAAACCCACAACATTTACATAATTATTGTTCCAGTTCTGGGCTAAATACCTACAAAGAAACACGATGGGGTTTGAACTCTTTGGTCGCCATAATGTGAATTTCTATCATAAAAGAAAATAGAAACAAAAAAAGCTTTAAAAGTAACCAGTTACACAAAGAAATTGTATCAATATGAACTGTTTCAATGTTTGTTCATTTGGTGATGGTTATCTTGAAGGAAAAACAAGATGATGCTGCTCTGAGAGACCACTTATTTTTTCAGAGCGCTGGAAGAACATAGGATCTATTGACCTGGAACAGCAGCAAGAACAAAAAAACAAGGCCAACGACAGTGCCTCTGGCAGCAGTTAAAAGCTGATGTTTCAGAGAAGGGGGAGATCAGGAGTCAGAACACACAAGTAAGCTTGCCAGAGCCACAGCGCAAAGCAGTGATGGGCACACATTTGGGTTTCATCTCAGATGTTGCCTTGCTTTACAGCTGCTTCTGCCGTATGGTACAGCATGGTTTCTCTAAACTGCATTTAACTGTGTGCCCTGCTTCTGACTAGAGTCATCTGTAGACAGTGGAAGGATTTGCCCAGAGATAAGATTACCTCATTCTCAGTTCATAAAAGGCTGCATCAAAGCAATAAAGAGCAGGGAGATGAGCAAGGCAGGTTAACTATGCTCTGGTTAAAAGAATCGTTGGGAAGGAACAAAAAAAGGCAGAGACAAATCAGGCGCAAAGGCAGATCTGCTTCTGCACCCACCACGTGAAGAATAGAGTGGGTACACCACAGACACTACATCTTGTACCTTGTGCAACAGAAAAAATTCTCCACTCAAAACAGGAACAGGTCCAAATATTGTCATGGCTAAAGAACCATCACAGATGGCTCTATTGAATTGGCATGCAGCACCAAGAAGTGAAGGACTCCAAACACCAGTGGATGGGGAAATGGGCCTGGAATGTGGCCTCAGGTCTATGGCTGTATATGGTCAGTAACCTAGACCTGCTGACTTGGCTGAGAACTGACACTAAGGGCAGGTTAGTCAGCACTTGGACACAAGTGGTGGCTGGAAATGGATGAGATTAGTCCTCATCCTTACATCGTATCACTACCATGACTGTAGCTGCAAACGCTACTGAACTCATTCCCAGTCCTGAAGGCAGCACACATTGTCATAGTCTCACAAACCTGGAGAATAAGAAGCTGACCAGATCGGCTGACATAGCCAGACCTGCTGGCTCTGTATCAGAGATGGGGACTGAACGTGGATATCTGGATTTCCTGCAAAGAACTGTTTCTCAGCAGCAACTCAGATGCAGCACAGAGCAGAGGAAATTAGCTGCTATTTCTAATGCCAAAATGAATGCTTCCAAAAGATCAACTTCTTCTTTCAATAAATGCTTATCACTAATGCTTCCATCATTTGAGGCTGCACAGAGGTAGGCACATCCAGAAAAAAATCCTGAAACTTAGTTGAGTGTGGTCAGCAGCAAATTCAAATGCCAACCTCCTCCTAAGCTTGCACTAACAACTTCAAAAAAACCCCACACCATATTCCCTCTCTTCTTCCAAAGCCTAGGATACAGCAAATAATAAGGTCTCATGGAGAGCTGCAGTGGCTCAGGACTAGGAACAACTGGGAGGCACTGCCTTGTCAGTCCACCAGGGGTTCCATTACAATATGTTTGCACAACAAATGCTGTAATTAAGTGTAGGTCAGGTTTACTCATCTCTTACTGCTCAACCAGGAACACCAAATAAGTGAGTATGCCCTCAGATGACTGAAAAAAGACAGTTTTGCCTGTGAATATAGTTTGCTATGCCTCCATGACAATAATAAAACAATCACAGAATGTCACATTAGTTAAAAATGTTATGATGCAATAATGTCTCTCCAAACTTGAAATCCTTTTAGAAGTGGCTTGGAGAAAAAATAAAAGCAGCTTCCAGAGTGTTTCACTGGCACCTTAAGTTATGCATTCTAAGTCCTGGAGGTGAAATGTTTTTAGCATTTATGAGAGCTCTGGGCTTCCAGTTCTCATGCTGAGACAGCTATTAATACATGACAGAAAGCATCTGTAATCTACTGCTTGCAGGGTTCAAACCCCAAAGCATCCAGAAAGTCTGTGCATAACCCTTCACTCACATGGCTGATTGACTGCACCATACATGAGTCAATGTGATGCATACGCTCTGATGTGACAGGTCCGAGATATAATGTACTTTACAAATTATTTGATCTTAGCTAGAACAAGAGTCTTTTACATAGAAATTTTCTTTTAGAAAAAGGCATAGGGCACTGAGAGATATTAATATCAGCATCAGTTCCCATAAAACAGAGACAATATCTATTTTAAGCCTTGAAGATTTTAAGTGCACATTAAAAACGGGATTATGCTACTTTTGAATGGGAAAATGATTGCCATTCTAATTTTCTACTAAACCAGACTGGAGCATCCTGATGAACACAGCAGTCCTTTACAGGGAGAATAACAGCTCAGTCATGAGAATAACACGCCTGGTCCACTTCTTTGATGTCCAGGCTTCTGTTAGACTCTGTATGAGTGCACAGGCAAGTACATTGGTGCAGGACCAGGGCCAAGCAGCTCCCTGAAATCAGGTTTTAACACACCTTTCTGAATCACACAGCCTTCATCACATTAATGTTTCTACTCTGCAGTCTTTCTTGGATTTTTTTTTTTTTTTACTGGAAGACTGGATCAAAGCTGTCTAACTGGCAAGAGAGTTCAGTCACTTCAGTCAGCCTGGAAGTATGTCTCGTTTAAGCTTGAATTTCAAGGAGGGCATATTTTCACCACTTTGGTCTTCCTGAATAATATGATTACTTGTTTTCACCTGATGTGGCATTGGCACCTGCCATCTAGCAGCGTTTCCCTGTTGGTGCAGTTTCTGCAATTAAGATGTCAAACTGATAAGCAGAGAAATTATGTAAGTGGTGTCTATGGGAATTCTGACTAGATTAAAATGAAGGGAAAGAAAAAAATGCGTAAAGATGGTACCTGGCAAAAGTATGCATCTTATAAGCAGAAAAGCATGTCTCTCTTTGCCAGCTCGTCTCAGAGCACTGCATGGCAGAACAGCCTGTGCTCTCCAATGCTTCACCCAAGGAAAGCTTCAGGAAGGTCTGCAGCGCAGCCTGTGAAGCGGCATGTCACATTCCTGCCGCGGGGATGCACCCCTGACGTGCCCTTGCCTTTCTCAGGCAGCTGTTTTCATCGGGGAGCGGAGGGCTTTCTTGTGTAGGAGCTCTGCATTAGGGAGCAGTAACTGCAAGTCTGAGCCGCTGAAAAACTTGTCTTGCTCATCTCCCTGAAGTCAGAGTATGGAAACATGGATGTGAGACCTCATGATCTGGAGAACGATCTTCCCAGAGACTGTCTTTCCTTGCATTTCAGAGGTGCTCTCTGATTTTCCCAAATGCAGGTAACTCAGGTAACCCTGAATTGCACGGGGAGGGTGGGGAGCTCAAGCACAGTCTTCCCTGAAAAGAAACAGCTAATGTGTACAGCGATCACACACCCAGTTAAGTGCACTGCACAACTGCAACACCAATGTAGGAGGATGGGTTCCCATAACCTCAGCTCACCTAGAAAATTTGTGCATGTTCTCACGTGCTGGAAACACACGATCTGAAACACATGACAGTACATCTGGGAACAGATCAGAATAGCAATTTCCCTTACTGGCTAGATTAACAATCATGGAGAACAGATATTCATGTCCCAGGATCTGTTGAGGATTCACAAGAGAATTGTGGTCAATTTTGTCATATTTGGGCTTGAATTCTCTAATGCGTAGTCTTTTAAACCCACTTCAAATGGGAAGAACCCTTGATTTGACTCTTTGCTTCCATGAAAACACAACACGTTTGTTTATTTTCACCAGCTTCAGCTCATCTCAATGTACAAGCAGAACCTTTGGCTTGCAGCTTGATAGAAACTGGACCAAAGAAAAATTTTAAAAAATCATTATTACAATTTAAAAACCTGCTGGACTTAAAATAGGAAAAAATTATAATTCAGGTTTGGAGTGCTCAGACTGAGAATTGGGGTGCTGCTGCCCATGTGTTCTGGCTCTGTGTGAGCCAGAGACCATGACATTTGTAGACAGAAATGCACATCAATTCCAAATAGCATATTAGATTATTTTAATGTCCGCAATTATAAATTGTGATGGGTTGCAACTTGTCCTAGTGACAATCCACACATCCAGTGCTCTCTGGGTATTTTAGTCTTGCAAATACCTTTTTTTCTCCAAATGGGTTGCTCAGCAGTAATGATTATTCAGAGAAAAGTGGCAGACAGGGTCAGGCAGCAGCAGAATGAAAAGTGAAAACTTGAAAGATGCTAGATGAATATTTATGTGGAGCAATCTTCACTCTCATATTATGGCACATAATGGGATCAGCAAAGCTAACGGAATTCACGCTGCGTGAACTTCCTCTGTGAGAACTTAAGTTTAATCTGCACATAAGACTGACAACCCGTGAACACAGAGAAAACGCTCAATGACATGTAAAAACTCCATTGAAATAATGTTTCTGACTATATCAATGTTCTGGCAATGACAGAATAAACAACATTTTTTTTCTGGGCAGATTTTAAATCCATAGGCCACTTTTTTGAAATGGCATTCGAACATTGTCACAACAGACTTTGTTCTTTTGTTTCATTGCTGATTCGGTATGTCCTACTGGCAAATGAAAAGCATCCATGGGGATTGAGTAATGAGGACAAGGATTTCAGAGAAGCCTGGCACTGACCATTTCTTAGAGGCTGATGATCATGAGGAGCAGCCAGCCAATGTTCCACTCTGATATTGCAAGATTTGTCGGGGAATATTTTTTATTGCAAAAACAAATGGCAGCTGGCTGACTTTGAAGAATCCATCTTATTTTGCAAGATTTTGTTCTCGAGGTGTCCAAAACTCAGTGCACACAGGCGGTGAAATCCATTGCTGTGCTGTAGGGTCAGCACAAGAGCCGCAGATCAGTTTACTCCCTTAGGGGGCTGCAGATTTAGCGGACAGATTAGGTTTGCATTTCATACATTCTGTATTTTTGTGAGCAGGTCACTACAAAGCCCAAGAAGCTCTTATGGCCCATCACTATGCACAAATCCCAAAACTGCTGATCACCTGGGGGCTAAGTACTCATATAGTTAGACAGATAGCTAAACCTTTTATGTTTATACAAGGGTCTTTAAAAACTTGCTTTGCAAGACCAATTTTTTCCTTGATATTTTTACATTATGCTGACATTGTTCCTGGATTAAGTCTTAATTTAAACTATTAGAAAAATAGTTTTCCTTACTGTCCTTTAGTATTTTCTTTTCTGAACTAGAGGCCCTGCTTCATCCCTGCACTGGATGCTTCAGCACGTCTAATCCTTCTGAATTCAAGGATATATTAAAAAGCTCTATTGAATCCAGAGCTCTGTGAGAAACTGGGAAAGAATGTAGTTCCAGCTATCTGAAATATCTGAACTCGCCAAAATACCCACTGTATATGTTATCTAAGTATTTATGTCTGATCTTTTTTCCACCTCAACTTACACATCTATTATTATCCAAACGTATCAGAAGCACATCAGAGATAGCTGGTTACCTTATGTTTGAATTTAATTAAATGAGAATATACAAAATAAAAGATGCAGAGTTTAGCCCATACCAGTAATCCCACCTTCCCCTTCTGTTGCTAATTTGCTCAAGAGACTAAGTCTTTGCCTAGGTCGGAGTCCGTGGTCCTGAGCGGGCACACCAGCCTCTTTGCACGAGGGCCGTACATACATTTTATTCTGTTTGTTTGTTTGTTTGTTTGTTTGTTTGTTTTACACAATACTTTTCACTGCTAGTTGTCCGATTTCCCTCAGAACCCCCCGGGGCGGTGGGGTTCCGGGTCTGGTTCTCCCATCTCCTCCCGGAGGGGAGGTGCATGCCAGCCCGATCGTGGCGCTGCTTTCCCGCATCCTTGCCCTGGCTCGGGCCCCGGCCGGCGCCACCGCAGCTCCGCTGCGCCGTGCCCGCGCTCCGGCCGCGTCCCCGAGAGACACGGGGCGCGCGTCCCCGAGACAGAGAGCGCGTCCCCGAGAGACACCGAGCGCGCGTCCCCGAGCGCGTCTGCTTGTGCGTGCTAAAAATAGACAGGAGCGCCTGACAACTGCGACCTGATTGGCTGCCGCTGAGCGGCCGGCAGCCAATGGGCCCGCGGGGCCGAGGGCGCGGGGCCGCTGGCAGGATGCGGGCAGGGGCTGGGGGGACACCCGGCGGGAGGATACGGGCACAGCTGAGGGGACGCCCGGCGGGAGGATACGGGCACAGCTGAGGAGGCACCCGGCCATGCTCGCCTGTTCCCAGCCGCGAGCGGAGCGCTCTTTCTCCCGAGCCTTCCCTGCCTCAATTCGCTCCGTCCCGGGCCTCGCCGCCCCCCCCGGCCTGCGGGGGCCGCTGCCCACCCGCGCCGGCAGGGAGCGCTCCCTGCTGTGGCGGAGCGTTGCCGTCCTCGCTTCTTAACAAAAGCCGTGTGCGGAAGAGTTAACTCCTTTATGGGAGAGTGTTAGCAGTCTGTTTTCATATATTTTCATGCATTCTGAAGACATTTCGTGCACTTTGTTGTATAAAGTAGTATCTATAGTGACAGAGTAATAAATCAGGGAAGCAACAGAACAGAAATTAAATAGAGATGTAATTTTTTTTTCTATAGAGTTACCAAAGGATGGTGTTAAACCAATGGCAGTGAAGAGTTAGGAGAATGTCCTGAAATCTATGTAATGAATGCATAAAATCTGTGCAATAAATGGATTAAATCATTAATTTCACTGGGGAGAAGCATCAGCTTTGTACATTAACATAGTTACACAGACATAGCAAAAATAAAATTTGCTAATAAATAAAATTGCTGGTGCCTTATAGTCCAAAAAGTATGCTGGGGGTAGTTAGAAGGCAGAAACAGGAGCTGATTATCAGAGTGATACCTCCTAACTTATTCAAGCACTGGATAACACCTCTGGAACTGTTAAAATATCTCACAGTCTCGAGAAGTGGTTTCACTCTTTCATATCCGTTTCTGCAGAACTTCTTTTCTCACGGGTGCCGCGCATTCTGAGCATCACAGAGGTGTGAGTCCAAGTGGGGCAAAGGTAAAAACTGTGAAAAAGGAAAGCGAAAGAAGACTTTCTTCTGAAGAAATGTATATCTTCTGATTTTCACTGAGCTTGTGCCTTTGCTCTCACTGATACAAGGAAGCAAGCAGTTCCGTGTTCTGGTCTATTTTAAGTTAAATCATTTGAAACATCTAAAAATCATTATTTTCTGTTGCTTTTACATTATGCACAGGTAGCCGTCGCTATGTGAGGATTATCTTGTCCATATGAGCTGTTGGTGTCATCTTGTAATTTACATACTAATTGCTCACAATCTTTAGCAGTAGAAAAGTAACTGTCCACAATTCAAAGCATTTCTTAATTATGAAAGTAAAGTACTTCATGGCAAAGAGTGTAGCCAGTAATTAGCTACTGCAAGTGTCAAAACACATGTGAAATGAACGTTAACTGCTGGGAACAGAAGGAAGTTGATTTCTTCTGTGGCAGTTTGAGGCTTCTGGCATGAAAAAGAAAATAATGGTTCACATATTCTTATAGTTTCAAATGTAACAGTATTTTCTGTGTGGTGATGGCACTCAGGAGGAATACTGTAAGATCTCTGGTGCTGAAAATTCAGGGGTGTGCTAGGTTATACACAGAGGGACTGTTGTCCACATGGGTTCTGAGCACTTCTGAGGGCATGTATCGCAGCTTGCAGCCAGTGGGACTTTTCCTTTGTGCACGCACTCACCCTTCATGTTTATGGGCAGCAGCAGAAATTTGGTGGGTTTTGACTGGTGCCATCCCTAATCGTAGCCTCTCCTGTGCAATCACCTCACAAAGCCAGAATGAAAGGCTTAAGCCTTTTTAGCAGGGTAAATGTTCATGTTTCTCTTGGATTTGACTGGAGGATTTCTTATGAAAGTCATCAATGTGAAACTTCTTTAGATTTGCCCTTTTGCTGGATAAGAGAGTCCATCTGGTTTTGGTTTTGCTGTCTGCAGCTGCAGAAACTTCCAAAGTTTAGAAAAGCATAATAATTGAAGATATATGCCTAAAAAAATTTATACGGACATCTAATATAACATTTGCAGACTTTGTACCACAGCTTGAAGATCTATCAAATCATTAGAAATAACTTTTTATATTAGTCCTTCAGTGAGAACATTTTCAGCCTTTATTGTTTTATATCCATTGGCTTAGTACTTTTAACTTTCTGTTTTCAGATTTATCTCACCCATATTTTTAATTTTCTTCTTAATCTTTGTCATATATTTTATTTTCAGTACTATTTCTTGTAATTTCATGTGTGGCTTCAGTTTCTTACCTTTTATAACTTCTGAATAGTTATTTTGTGGTGACATGTCTTGCTGCATATGCACTGTTAATGTAAATGTGATATTTTGTGTTGATTAAGTTATAAAGTTCTTGAGGGCATCTGTTCAGGTTTCCATGTACAATTTCTTTTCCTACAATGTTTTACTTAGGCCTTTTCTGAAATGCCTGTATTCTATTTTCTTTACCTTTCTGTACAGTGAATCCCTCTGGGCTGCTTTTCTAAGAGCTGTAATTATCATGCTGTCTCTAAGACAATTGCATAATTAAGTGGCTTTAATTTTCATTCTGAATTTGGTAATTATAACAAAAACACTGAAAAATGCATCAGCTGCAATACGAAGAAACTCAATCAGTAAAAGAAAATGTACCTGGAAGAGAAACATGGTTGATAAGATTCTACTAATAACCAATAAATGAAATGAAAATTAAAGACAAATAGAAAGAATTGACCTCTCTGGACTCTTTAAGACTGTTACTTTAAATTATAAAGTTTTTGTACCTTTGATGATTGCAAAAATGATGCAAAAGTGATCAATGAAAATTTATAAGTATAATTGCAGTAATTAAACATTTCCCTAAGTATGATAGAATATAGTGCTGAAAGAACAGGTGTTTATTGTTTTATAATTTTCCATATTTAATATTTTAAAGATTGATTCTTTTTTTTCTCTTGCTACTTCTAGCACTGCCTCAGTCACGTGTGTGTACTTTTCATGTTTTATTGAAACAGATGGCATATCTCCTCTTTCAAGGCTCAGGCAAGGGGGGGCATAGGAAATAGGGTAGGATTAAATTATTTTGAAACAAGAAGACATCTTTCTCATATCCTATTCCTCATACACCTGTTAGTCTTTCAAGCAAGCAGTGACAGTAAACACTCAGAAACAGGGAGTGTGTTTTGGTTGTGGTGTTCTGAGAACCCTGCCCTGTTCTTTGGTATTCAGTTCCTATGACTGCCTGTTTTTCAAAAGCAGAAATCTAAAAGTTATCAGCTGAGCTTGACAGAGCTCAACAGTAATACTCCTGCCAGCCACAAAGGGAGCAGATTAGGCGTTTTTTCCAGCTCTATTAGAAAACCTCTCCCCTAAATCCACCAAAGTCACCCAAGGCTCAGTGCTTTTGAGAATCAGGTCATCTCTTAAAGCATATAAATATGAGTCCTGAAGCCTGATTTTCAGCTTTTCGTTGTGAAGATGTTGGACAAGCTGAATTTGTACAGAAATACTACAAAGTCAGAGTTTCTAGAATTTAATATATGTATATATGCTCCGGGGAAGGTTTAGAATGCTTGAGTAAAATGCATTTTTCTGGCCTCTGGATTCTGTATTTATCATACTTATACGTATGAAACATTCTCCAGCGGCCATGCAGTGCAGGGCTTGTGAGTGGAACAGTAGTGGCATGTCTGGAAGTCCGGGTGGAAGAATGGCTTAAAACAGTTAAGAGTTCCTGATTCAGTCAGAAGTTTCACATATGGTTATGTTGCCAACATCAGTGGGTGTTCAGGCAAGTATTTGTGCTGTTTGATGAATTTCCATCAGATCCTGCAGAAATGTCTGTTCAAATGCATGCCTGAGATGTTTCTATCAGAGTAGTGGATATGAGGATTTTTAATTTTAACGTCTACTTTAACACTAAATAAATTAATACAATAGTTACATAAAATGTACATGATGTTTGTTTGGGGACTCAGTCCTCACTGACTGCTGGTAAAACAGATTTCCCAGAGCATGGGGAATTCTCTATTTGTGCCAGCATGCTTGTACAAATAGCATAGAACCTGGTCAGACAATCATTTAAAATTATCCTCTCTCCTCATGTAAACATCAGTCGTAAAATTGAGACCTTCAGGACATGTTTTGAAATATATTTTAAGAATGCTGTGATTCTAAAACTATAATTCACTTCCAGATTTATGGTAAAAAAGAGTCAAAAATGAAGTGCCTGCAATTTAGCAATTAAATCAATCTCTGAGTTACAGTGAAACTCAGAGTGAAACCTATCCTGGTAGTCACGAGTGTCTAACTTCTTCATGTGACCAGGGAAGGGATTAAATGGGTCAGGGGTCTCAATCAGGAAAACAAATCCTGTTTTCCGAGAGGCTTCCAGGGACCTTCTTGGTGCATACTGGATTATTTTGAGACACAAAGCATCAGAAATTTGATCTGGCATAATGAAATGTGCACAGTTCAGAGCTGTGTGTCTCTAACTCCATAGCTGTCACATGGCTGTGATATGTAGCCCATTAGCTAGCCTGTGGTGTTCTGTTAAACAACAAAAGTGGTACTGTCTTCAGTTTCAAGGGGCAAAAAAAAGACAGTTTCAAGGGGAGTAATCTATGAGAAACTTGAAAACATTTGTGGATATGTGGCTTCAGAACCTGGGAAGTTGGTCTAAAGGACTAAGTTCTTGTGTGATTTTTTTGGGGGGCCTAATGCATGTTCAGGTTGCATTTCCCATCAGAAATTTGATAACCACAATCAAATGTTTCTCTAGTTCTCCCATAGCTACAATTTATAGTTGTGTTATAGTTTTTCTGGTAAAAAACATTTCAGATATCAGATTTTTATTCGACATTCACAAGCCCACATTTGCCACTCAGCTTTCAGTGAGCAGCCGCTGCTGGTGGAGTGCCAAGAAGGTGTCAGTAGAAATTCACATTTGAGAGGACATAAGATTGCATGGGCATGTTAAGATTCATTATTGATCAGAACTTTGTCTCCACAAATTCAGGTTATTATTTTCACCAGAGTCAGGAGTCATATTGCTTTGATAAAGAAGTAACTTGGACTGTATCCAGCTATTGATAGTTCTGAAGTGATGATCTGGCTCTAAATCTGGCCTCAATGATGCATTGCCTCACCACACAGATCTTATTACATGCGTCTGTCATTAGTAATGCTTCTACTTCTACTTTTGAATGCCTTGAACACAGAGCCTAGTGGTTTTTGTTCTAATAGGTTCTGTGTGTAAGGCAATCCTCTTGCTCTTATATAGTGTTTTCACTGGATTGCTTACTACTGACAATCATGCAAAAAAGTTGCTGGATGTGCAAAATGTGCTGCTTGGGAGAACTTTGCAGTGCTGGAATATTTTTATATAAGCAGGTAACCTACACTAGTTTTCACCATGAAAGTTCTAATTTTAATATTAAGTTCAAAAGGAAATGTCATTGTCTTAAAAAATTCTAATTTCTCATATTCATAAATGTCTCTGTATTACTCAGTAGTCCGATGGACTAATAAAAATTTTCACTGCAGCACAGAGGATTCCAAAGTCAGTGGTCCAGAGTTGCCCTTTTCTTTGTTAGAGCTTGTATGAGTTGATGGAAATGTCGGTGAGGTACAAAATTAATAATGAAACCTGGATTAGGTCTGGTGGTTTTGGCTGCCAGTGAGTGTACCTTCCTCAGTTCACAGTGTGTGACAACACCTGTACCATTGCAGCAATACCTGTGTTCCTGCAGAGCTCTGGCAGAGCAGCCACTGCAAATCCACCCACACCTCCTGCACTGTGATGCTGAAGCACAACCCAAGCAAGGCCAAAGTGATGTTGCTTAGAGAACAGAGATGGTCTGAAAGCCAGGGTACCCTTTTTTATGCACAGGCACTACTATCACTTCAGTTCTTGTCTGACTCCTTAGCCAGCCTAGATAATCCGAGGCCAGGTGATATTCCTTTTGCAGGGCTGAGCAGTATTTAAGCAAAAGTTTGATGACTGGGTTATGTGTTTGTCCCTTCAAGTGAAATTTTTCTCACAACATTCAGATTCTGGCTTTACAGATGTCTATTCTAGGTCACAGCCAGCTCATTTTACTGTACGTGTCTGTGTGTGGCATGCTATTGTATGCTACATTATGCAGGTGTACTATTGTAGATGTCAATGTTTACCATTGTAGATACTTGTTGGTAGTTTGAATACCATACTTCAAATTATGCAAAATACGACTGCATTATACTTTGTACGTTACTTTACCATGAGGACTTTTTTTTTTAAATTCCCATTAATTTATTTGTTGTGACCAAGCCTGTTCAAGAGCTTGGCCTTCAAGCTCATTAGTAACAAGAGAAGCACATGGGATTCTAAAACTGTCTTAACACTTGTCCAGCTTAACTCACTTTTAGGGATGTTGTCAAAGCCTGATTTTGGAAGAAATCTTTTTGAAGTCATATTAGTTCCCTTTGGGATATATGTGATAATAAGAAAAGGACATTTGTTAGTATTTCATTATTTAAGGTTATATCCAGCTTTGTATTATGTGTATACCTCAAGATTTTTGTGTATTTTTCATTTGTCTATATGTTTTCAGGCTCTTGCCTTTTGCCATTTGCCCTGTTCATGCATTTTTCATAAGTCAACTAGCAGACCTGTCACTGCAAATGTAGTAATTTTTTCTTTTTTATTTTATTTGGCATGAGCAACAAAAGCCCCAAACATAATTCTAGGTTTATATGCCTTCCTAAATACATTTTATGCATAGTATGGATTCAGTAAAACCTTTGGCCTGGTTGAAAGGATTTTCTTGTTTATTTTTCTTTCATTATTTTAAACACATGTAAATTAATGTAATATAAAACTTTCCATAAAAATATTTATTAATCATTACTTGGGTGCATAACAAGAAGAATACCGCCACTTTGGCTTCATTTTAATTTAGAAGTATTGAAATATTATTTAGTTGAAACCTCAAGCAAACCAAATCATAGCAGTGTCTTACCTCCCTAGTCTTACGCTTCACCCACCACAGAAATTAGAATGTGGAAAAATAAAGGATCGAATAGCAATGAGATAAAACCAGCACAATGCAAAGGAAGATAATTACATTGCTCAGTTGTCACAAGGGCAGTATAAAAAAATGAAGTGACTCATCTCCCTTCACAGGCACAGCCTGCTCAAACATACATATATAATTATTTATTTGTATGGGTTTGATTCTTTAGTCAAATGTCTCTACTTTGTAATGTGGTTTAACCACTTGGGGATTTTTGTTCAAAGAGTTAATTTATAGTTTTATCATTGAACCACAAAAAACACTTCTGGGTTCCAACGTAATTAAGTCGCATGCAAGTGCTGTATATCATTAAATCTTACTGTGTATGAGTACATGAGTTCAAAGACAGCTCTCCTACAAAGATAAGATACAATATGTGGTAATCAAGGGCTGATTTCTGGTGAAGTCATATTCCTCACCAAGCTAGTGTATCAAGCAAGAGTATGCTCAAGATCTCAAAATTAAAACATTTTCATGTAGCATTGTAATTTTGACTTTGGAGGTAAGTGAACAATTGATTTAGACAACTTCTTAAAAGAAAAAGACTCATATTTATAATTCATAAGTGTTTTTTTAAGAGTTTGACCTATGATGTTATGAGCAAAATCCATAAAAATTGCAATATGCAAAAATGTTGTACAGGAAGAACACTGGTATGGAATCTTTGAATAATAAGTGCCACTGATTTAAAAAGTTTGACAAAATATGATACTCCCACTAGGTGGAGAGTCTGAAATAAGAAAGATTTTCAGGATTGGAGATACACTTTTGTCGAGAATTTTTATGCAATACTCAATTTGAACAAAGTGTAACAGTTTTGCTTTATAGATCTTAACGTAAATGTTAAGGCTGAGCAAATTGTAGTCATGCTAATTTAACACCTTTTTTAACTGGAAGTTATTCCTGGTTTTTGGATAGTATGTTAGTGGTTCATGTTTGCTGAAGTTACTTGGATGAATTTGAATTTTTGAATTTTCAGCCAGTGGGTTATTTATAAATTGTTTGCTTTGACTGTTTGCCCTGTTCTCTTGGTTCATTCTATTGAATCTAGTTAATCAGCGTAAATTCCAATATATGCAATGCCTACCAGAGTAAATGAGAGGAACCCTTTTGCTTCTCTAACTGGTATCTGGAGGTACTTTGGCAAATCAAACTGCACTGGCACACTCTCGCATCTTTGTCAAAACAAAAAATAGGAAAAATATAAATCCAGCAAAACCAGATATTTTCTGTGATATTAGAGGAAACTTCCTCAGCTCTGTGAAAGTCAAACCACTGCAGATAGCAAGATTACAGAGTTAAAATAACTGTAAACAAAAAACTTGCTGAGTGCTGTCATTTTTTGTCAATCTCAGCAAATATCTACTTACAGACAAGCATCATATAGTGACCCACTTCCTAAAACTGATTTTCCCTTCTTTTATTTTTTGCAAATCTTTTGAAAAATTAGTTCAAAGGGAATAAAAAGGGTGACACTGGTTGAACTTTCTGTAATCTTGCAACTTGGCTGAGGAAATGTGGCTGTTTGGAATGAGTTTCTTCCTCAGTTAAGGAAAGAAAACAACCCCAGTCAGAAATGAGTTCAGCCAGTGCAATAATAGGTCCATGTGATAGGTCCTTTGAGGCTACGAGTTTGTTTCTGCAAACTAGAGATGCAAGATGAGCTTATTTAGATGTAGATCGTCAAAATGGGTATGAGATAGTACCAATGCCAAAACAGATTGGGAAACTGTCATGGGTTCAGTACAGACCCACTGATGCAGTCGGAGCAGCTGTGGGAAAAGGCTGAGGAGCTGGAGCTGACTCAGCTGGGAGCAGAAGTGTCTTTTGCATAGGCATATGAGGCAGCCTTGAGAAGATGGAATCAGACTCTTCACAATGAGGCAACATCCACAGGTTGAAACAAGAGCAACTGAGATGGTATATAGGGGAAAACTTTTCACCAGCAAGCAGTCCCTTTCAGTCTGAATTGTGATCTTGTTTTATTGGAATGTGTAACTTTCCAGGCCAAATGTACTGTTGGGTGCATTGTTGGATCTCCACTGCTGTCTTCTATATTATGAAATCATTAAAATTTTAGAAAAAAAAAGTCACAATGCTGCTGTAAAAACCATTCACACAGTCCACTGATGGAAGATACTCTATAGCAATCTATCTGGTTGAGATCTGTTTGTTGTAAGTTCATTTCACATAATTACAAAGATGTGGCATTACAACATTCCGTTGGCTTTTTTTATATTTGTTGTGTTTAAGTTAACATTTGAATTAACAATATTCACCAGATTTCATTGTGACTTTTATGTGCTTTCTAGTAAAAATGCTGAGCCCGATCACTTTTTAGTCTTTACACCTGTAGTACCATTATTTTCTCACAGGCCAACTGACATAGCTGCTCAAACACAGGTATCCTGACATGTCTTGTTCTTTTCTGCTTTTCTGTTTCTCAGAGTTCCCCTATTAATCTCTGTTCAGTATTGCTAAGATAATGAGTTTAGCACCAACCCTGAAATAGGTCACAAATAAAACAAAGCTCTTGTGGCCTCTATGAATCATATCCCCCTTAAAAAAAATCTACACCCAGAATTATTTGCTTCTCACAATACAGAATTTAAAGCATCATTGTTAAAAAAAAATCAAAGTCAATAGGTTAGAAATGTATCCAGAGACCTAAACCTGTCGATTTTTCCTGCTGGTTAAATATGCCATCTTATTTTCATGGTCTCCACTGAATTTCCACGTGAGAAACCACTATGTGCAGTTTAGCATATAAAGATACTAAAAACAGAAGTTACAAATCTCAGACTTCAAAAGAAGGAACAGAAAATTCCCTCTCAAGATGAAAAATCAAAGTGACAGCTTAGCCATGAGTAGTCCATTCCCACTATTGGAAAGATGAGATTCTGAGAAGAGGTACAGTGCACTCCAACAGGATCAACTTCACATACTTTCTGACAGCTCTATGGCTGATACAACCTGGGGAAAAAGAGAAAAAAATATCAAAAGGTTTAATTCCACCTTTCCTTTCAGACAAAATGCAGTTCAAGTCTTGCTTCATGGGTGGTAGGATGGCAGGGGGCACAGAAGGAAGAACTTCTTACATAATTTTTTCAAAGACCTGTGGTGCCTGGGTTCTAGTACAATATAGTAGATGATGGATCACCTGGGGAGGTGAGGCTGAGTCTTGTATATTATGCAGGGCAATTGAACGTTTTACTTTGTTGATTTTCTGTACGTTTTACTTTGTTGATTTTCTGTTGCCCCTCTTATAGTTTCCTTGTCTACTTTTACAGGAATACATTCAGGAAAGAGGTGGAGTCTGGCGGTGTGTTTGTTGAGAATCTCAAAGGTTCTCTACTATGTTAGAAATTCATATTCTGGCTATTTCAAAAAACTTAAGTCAGAAGGACAATCTGAGTTCTCAATGGCTTGTTGGATTTCACCAGTACCAGCTCTTGATTTGATTGTCTAGATTTCTAATCAATGCAAACATGTTCTTGTCATAAATGATCTGTGCTAATTTCACACTATACAGAAACAAAACATTATGAAGAAATACTCCAAAATATTTAAAACTTTTTTTGCATAATGGCTCAGAAGCATGCATAGTCAGTTCTCCTTCCAGTGTCTCCCCAGGAACTGTTGTGTTCACAGCACCATTTGCTTTACATGGAACAAAGCTCTTCAGAAAGCTGCCTGTGTTAAATCAGCAGGGATTTTTTTTGCTTTGTGAGGAACGCACAGAAAAAGGCATTTGGAGTAGGAGGTGGAGATTAGTGACTCCATATGCAGTACTGAAAGCAAATGCAGACTCAAACCATGCTTTCCCTTACCTTTTATGTCCTCTGTGTTTGTCCCAGTACTACCTGGTTTTTTGACCAATTTCATTCTTTTATTTCTCATTGCTGCTCTTACTTGGAGTTAATTGGGTCTTACTGCAGCACCAGGGTGCAACCGCAGTTTCAGGAAAAATTCCTTCAATAACACAACCAATGAAAGGTGACCTTAAGCCTAAAGGAATACGTCTGGTGGAGTGCTCACTCCTGCGTTAATATTTTGGAGGGCATACTATTGATGCTGTCACTACCTTTAGGCTCAACATCTGCTGCTTTTTTTTTCTCATTTGAGGAATTATCATCTGAAGAGATTCTTTGTGTCTCATGCTCCTTAACACATGTGATGAAGGTCAGAAATCTCTGCTATGCCTCTTCTCTGTGATGCAATAGAGGCTTTTCCACAGAGCACCAGTCATGCAAAGTTAGCAGAGAAGAGTTTCTGGATGTCTGCTGGTCTTTGCTATCCTCCAAAGATCTGGCTGAAGGCAGCAAGGCTTGATGTGCCCTGTCAGACACTCTGGTTCCAGTCCCAGAGCTGTCCTTTGAGGTGATGTACAGGGCAGCTGGCATCTCTGAAGCTCCATGGGGCTGTCAGTGGACAGAGAGGTAGTAGATGGATGCCAGAAGTAATTGATGCTGTGGTTTTCTATGAAAATTGATCCATAGCTGAGAGGGTGTAAGCCCTCACTTCTTCCAGAAAAAAAATTTCTCTGTGTCTCTCAAAAAAAAAAAAAAAAAAAAAAAGAAACAAAAACTATTTTGAGCTGAGATAATGGATTGCATTTCTCTCACATCTGTGTTGCTCTTTTCCAGGGAAGGGCAGAGTCCATGATTATGAATCCTGATTTTGAGAGGAATGAGGAATGCCTCTTGAATGTATTGATGTACATGGTGAGGAAGAGTCATACAGAACACTGAGAGATCGGCTTAGAATTATAAATTATAGCTCTAAGCTAAAACTGGAACTCAGATTTAAATTTAAGACTTAAAACAAAATAAGGGGGTTTTTAATGCTTTCTATTTTACAGAAAGAGAATATTATGTTTGGTAGCACCAAGCATTAGAAGTTAGGGTTTGGAAGAAGAATTACAAGACAAAATAGAAGTTTTAAAAAAGCAAGTTGTCAGAAATAATTGCCATTTTCAATACACATTTCCAAAGACAACCTGTTGCCAAGAAATAAAAAGGCATTTGAATCAGATGCCAAAAAATTTATTTTTGCTTAGACTCTCCTCTGATGTCCTTGTGCCACCTATGATTTTATATTGTATTCCTAAAACCTCTTCAGTTACCTTTCTGTGATGATGAATTTGGGGGCATGTTATTGCCTTTACATCTGTCTTGTTCTTTAAATTTGTTATAATGACCTGTTCCAAAGTCCAATTCAATGTCTGTAGGGTTTCTGAAAAAAAAGAGAAACAAATAGGGAGACAAGAAAAAAAAACAGCAGCTTTAATTTAAATAAGGTGCAGAATTACAATGTGGGGCAACATGAGTGCACAATTCAGTCAGGAAACTCGAGGGAAGAAGGATCACAAAGAATGAAAAAGCAATGGTGTAGTGCATGATGTCCATGTGTGTTACATATGGAAGGTTTTCCCAGCATAACCAACACTTTTTTTTTCAGATAGCCAAGTGCTTGACATTACAAAATGCACTATTCAGCATTTGGAATTTGCCACGCAAACTGAGTTTTCTTATGCTAAGTGTCTGCTACAGTCTGGGGATTTTCTTTGCCTTCATATGGTTTAGCTGGTTTTGTAAAAGTTGTTCTCTTTGCCTACTGTTTAAAAATCCATCCATGCTTGAACATGCTATAAACCAGGTGAAGTTGTTTACTTGAGCCCTGCCAGACATTAAGATACCAGGGCAAGGAGGGAGGGCATGGGGGGGGAAGGAGAGGGTGTAATGAGTGAACCTTTAAACATTTTTCTTGCTCTCTATTATGCACATGGGAAGAAAGCTGTTCAAGCTGGATGCCAATGGCACAGAGATGTGATCTAAATAAGGGGGGCAAAAAAGATGAGATAGAGAAATTGAGACTAGACATTGCTGCAGGAAAAAAAAAAAAAGGCTACTTTTGAATGCTGGCACTTGCTGGGAAGGGAAAGGGAGACGAGTAATTGGGAAGGAAAACCAGGTGATATGGCAAATTGGTAATGAGGAGAGATACCGTAAAGATCAACACTTGGTGGAAAACAAACATATGCTTAAAATTGGTGAAGTAATGCTTGATCCCATGGAATTATGGTGTCGCATTATATTTCCTTAACACTTGTGACTTAAAATTGTGCAGTTAATGGTCTTTTAAAGGCAGTTAAATGAGTGTAGTCTCTCCACACATGGCACTTTAAAAGACTGCTTTTTGTGGGGTTTTACCCATCTATACATGAATCGTGTACTATCTGTCCATTTCCATCATCTGAGTTGTAATACCTGGAGTGATATTCTCTACCGCATTACACAGCTGAGAGTAAAGAAAATATTCCTAAGTGGTGGCAGTGGTAAGAGTGCTATAGAAAAGTGCTTTAACCCAACAATTTCTGTAGAAAACTGATATTCTCTCCAATATTTTAATATAATAAAAAACACTATAAAATCATTAAAACATTAGCAGTACATTTTGAAAAGAAACCTAAATTATTTAAAAAGAAGGAGGGAAGAAATAGCAGAATCTTAATAATTAAATCTCAAATAAAATACCGTGGCTAGCACATAAAAAGGTCATGAGCTTTTCTGGCTACAGACATCCATAAGAAGTACAGAAACGGTTGATGTAATTTGTTTAGTTCATTCATCTTAATAAAGACCTCATTTGTTTCACTACTAAGAATTTTTTAATTGGCTCAAATATGCCATTTGTTTTGACTTTGTTTCACATCCTTAACTGCAAAAAGGTGTCTCAAAGTTCCATTCTTTCAGAGAGGAGAAAAAGTCTTTAGAAATAACTTCTCAGTTCCTTCAATAGCAGTATTTTAAAAATCTGGGTACAATGGGACAGGAAAGTTGAAAACCCAAGACCTCACTATGCTTCTTTCACCCAAGTTCAGTCATCTTGCCGTATCTGAGGAGAGATTCCTGAATTCAACAAATCAAAAAAATGTCATTTTTAGAAACTGGCTTATTGGTGTACTTTCAGATAGTATCTTCTGAAAAATAGCTTTAATCCATTTGTATAGTACATTATCCTTGAAATAAAGAGCTGAAGAATAAGTAATTCATTTCTGTACAAAAAACCTTGATGTCCCCATAACTTTCCCTACAATGCTCAATCACTTAAATCTTTTGCCACAGTTTCCTTGTCTTTATTTCAGACTTTAATTCAGACATTGCTGCAGGCTACAGAGTTCACCAATAAAACACATCTTTGAAGAAGCACATTTACCTGCACTGGATACTCACAACACTGAATATCCTCTGTGGTCTCCAGGTGGACCCATTATTGAATTTCTTCCGCTGAACTTCCAAAGTTCTTCAGTTGAACTTTGGGCCTTTTCTAGCCCAAACCTTGACCAGCTTCTTACAAAACCACTGGTGACCAAGTGCTTAGCAAACACAGGGCTAGCAAACTCTACCTGGTTTATGGCAACTGCCTTACTAGTGTTTAATTTTCCTGGTGACATCACTGATAAAGAATTTCCACTTGTTTTAAACCAGGTACAAGAACCCTTTTGTAAACCAATCCACATTCTCAATTTAAGTCTCCTGTGTAGCTCTCTGGTGGTAGTGTCGGGCAGGCATCAGCTGCAGGTCCCACTTCCAGCTCTGCTGTAGGATTTCTGATGCCTCTCAGTTGAGCCCTTTACATTATTTAATGTTCACGTTTTTATGTGAACAATGGGAAGGGTAACTTATCTTTCCCCCTGTGTCTTATACTGAGGGCTCATTGTAGAAGGGATCACTTGTAAAAGATGTCTGAGATCACCTCTTGTAAATTTTACAAATTTTGTCTCTGGTCATTATTGTGGCTTTAGCTATGTAGGGATAGAAATGTCATCTTTACTTTTTTTTGAATCAAAATGTAATGTCCTGAGCTCAGAAGTACTAGATATCATTATTATTAAGAAAATACTTCCATTATTACTAAGAAAATACTTCCAGATATCCAATGGTTCGGTCACTGTGAGGTAAAAGTACTGTGAGTAGAGCATATCCCATCCTTCTCTTTGAAGAAATCAATATGTCTGTACTCCCTTGACCCAGTGACATTTTTTTTTTTCATATTAAGCCGTGAGTGTACATCCAGAGACAAAAATCCTATCATTCACAGCAGCCTTGGTGCTTGTTAGTATGAGGAGAAAATCTGTATAATTCCAGCTACCAACACTAACACAAGAAAATAAGAGAAAAGCAATGTTGTGTATTAATCTTATTAAACTGCAAGCTGCTTTCTCAGCAATGAGAGCTGTACGCTGATGCAAATCAGATGCTTACGTAATGCTTTATGCAAGGATGGTGACAAGAGCTGCAGTGGTAAAAATACTCTTGCTGTGTTCAGATTGTGTTGTGCTTTCACTTCACAAAAGCCCCCCTGGCAAATTAACTGCTCAAAATGGATAATTCTAAAGTGGCCCGAGAGTCAAACACATCTCTGTACTATGCTGACTTTTCACCTAATTATTTTTTGTTAGATTCTTCTTTTTGTTTTGGCTTGTTTTTACTTTTTTTCCCAAGGGGCTTTGTGGGGCACACCAAGATGAGCATCTCCTATTCCATGCCACATCTTGGGGCAGCTCTCTCAGATTGGATGCACATGTATGCGTTGTGCAGAGTGGCCCATGGCTAGGATTAGCATGTGGTCTTTAGCTGGCATGCTGATGAAAAGGCAACTTGTAATCTAAGACGTGTTCCTGCATCACTATGCATCCTAACTTAATACAAATTACAGCATTTATGTCTGGCCATGCAGTAGCTTTTTTTCAACAGAGCCATGTCAGGAATCGGATTACAATCAATCTTGATTCCTTTAGTTAGTTAGTATCAAAATAAGCATATGTATACTAAACACATCTGATACTGGTTTAAATCTCTAAAGAGACTTCTTTCCTCCTTTGTTTTCCTTCTCCCTTATCCCTTTGCAAAGGTCTAGTCTCTGGCAGATGTGCCAAAGAGCACATCGAATATTAAAGACTTTGTTGAAAATCAATTTATTTAGCACTAATAAATGTGATATCCTAACAGAAACTATTACAAGGATTTTGTGTTCAACTACATTGTAAAAATGTAGTGTGAACTTTTTACAGGTATTTTTATTTTTTCAGATATTCTGTGGTATTGATGACAGAGATGATAGAACTACTGTAACCAACTTATTAGAGATATAAAGGTATATCATAGTAACTCTTTTTTCGTTTCTAGATGTCATGCAAAAGGATCAAAATTGGCTCAATCAGTCTTAATCATTTTGAAATTATTATTTTCTCCATGTTTCTTCTCTTAATCTACCATAAGATAAGGCAAACAACATTTAATGCAAAGTGAATTCAGTCAAAGTTAGTAGCAAATTGAAATAAAAACTTAATCGAAGCTTTGTGGTAATAGCAGAAACAAAACAGAATATATTGAGTTTGGGGAAAAAAACATTGAGAATATTTTTATACTAAAAAGAATGTTTATAAGAATAGTAATTTGCAGAACTTTTATATGTACCTGTAGCATACTGCTTTTCAATACAATATTTTCAGAGCAATGTGAAATTGTAAATAGTACAGCTAAGGCCAAATTGTGATCAGGGCAGAATGTGAGATGGTAAAGAAGAAAGTGTATCAGTAATTTGAAAGATCTTTTCCTTCCTCCATATTTCTCCTGGAGTAACCAAAAGTGAGAGTGCAGAATTCTTTGGACACAAAGAGTGATAAATGAAGCACCAATAGCTGCACCAAGCCAGGAAAGGAAACAGAAGAAAGAGGACAAAAGAAAACAATGGTTGAAAAAGTACCAGATATATTTGTCCAAAAGTTTATACTATCCATACGTCAGTGGTACAGTATTGTGAATGTTTGCATTGTACTGAGATCGTGCTGTGTTGCCTATTTTTAAAGCACATAGAAATGAGAATTTATATCTAAAATATTCTGAGCACTTGAGACAGAGAGAGTTTGGAAGAAAAGCAGGTGTCTAACATACCATAGATTCTGGTTTTGATTGTGGTACTGATCTGATTTAGATTGTGGTCTGACTGCTGGCCAGAAACAATATATTTTAAATGTCTATTTATATGTGAAATGGTCCACCCTTTGTCAGAATTCTGATCAGTGGCAGAGTCAGAAATAGACCCAGGTTACCTGGGAAACTAGTTTATTTCCTTTTCCTGAGGTTAACTTATTATACATAATCGTCATAAATTAGCTGAATGAAGTCCTCTCCTACCTCCCTTCATTTTAGATATTTGGGGGAATTAATTGTATTTCCACATTATCTGACTTCCCATAGTTGTTCCAGTATATTAACACTCTTACCAGATAATTTAATCTCTTCCCCACAGGAAAGCTCTGTGTAAAATATTGAAAAACAACCTCAGAAGAAATGGCAAGTAAATATTGGTAACAGCTGTCATATCAAATGCATCCTCTAACTCATGATGCCATAAATAAAAATAAAACATTTATGAGAATTATGTTATTTAAGACTGCTTCTATTACAGGTGAAAATTATGTGGAAGACAGCAAAAACTAAAGAAGCAAAGACACTCTAACCTTTTCTGAGCTTCTTCTACAATCACAGATTCAATTGAATTGGGACACTTTAATGCATCATTTGCCTCCTTTTTTAATTAATAAAATATGAAAAATAGATTTTCTTTCTTATGTGAAATATACTCAATAGTGGGATGCATCTTAACATAAGGTACCATTGTGTATAGCTGTTCTTTTTGGTATGCTATTGCTCAGTCCATAACTACCTGGAATATATTGAAAAATGAGTCGATACAAAAGGTTTCTGTATTCATGTCTGGAAATGGGACATAATTAAGTACCCAGGGCATGGCAAAAATGCTGTTTCTGCATCATTTTTCAAGGCTGCTTTTTTCTGGTAGGGGGAAAAGAGGTTATCCTGAGAGGAGCCCAGCCTCAAAAACTGGAGTTTAACTCTGCTGCTGTACAGAGCCAAGTGAGGTAAAAGCACAACTTGAGCTCCTGCTTCAGAAACAAGAAAGGCTATTTGGGACACTGATTAGCACCAACATTAAGTTCTGTCTGTAGTCACTTATTCCAGCTGAGTATCTCAGGTGAAGCTAAGATATGGCCAGGAAAGGAGATGTCATAATTTAAGACTTTTGTCCATTGGTTGTAAGGATTTCTCCAGTACCACTTTTACTTCCTGTTTGGAAAATCAAGATGCAATATTTTGCTTAGGACAAATTTCACATTGCCAAGTCAAAGCTTTTGCTTTTAACTCTGCTGCTTCAACATTTGATTTTGTGAGTCAGGGGGTTACTGTGCACACTGGGATCAAGGAAGATGTTTTGCACTGATTTCTGGAACGATTCTTCATGAACTTATTTGTTTGCAGAAACCATGTCACACATGCATTTGTCATGACACTGCTGTCAGTGATATAATATTGATTGGCAAGAGGTTTCTCCTAATTTTCAGGAAAATTTTGACCCCCAAAAGGATTAATTTTATCTCTACTGTCCTCACAGCTTCAAGAATTTCATTAAATGGATTCTATTTTTTAATGTGCTTTTCTGTTCTTATTACTCTCTCTGTCCACAGAATGAGTCTGTAATGAGAGTCACTACTGTTGTGCTGTTGCTATAACTCATTATCCACAAACAGAAATGAGAACTGACCATGGCACAAGATTAATCCATTCCCATTCCAGCATCTTTAACTCAACATGAATGGAAGACAGAAGCATGTTTGCTTGTTGAGGCTGTGACAGGAATGAGAAATGGGACAAGGAGGGACAAGGAGGCTCAGTTTCCTTCTAGGGATATGCTGTGAAATGTCTAAAGTCACGAAAATTTTGACCAATTTATATTTTTGGATTTTAGATTAAAATTTATGAAAATTTTTCTAATTGACCATCTTTTAAACTTAAATATTAACCAGGGGAAAAACTAAATACACTTTTCTTTTCACTGCATCTTGATCTTACAAGAAACCCATAAACTGCTTGTGAAAACAGTAGAGGTGACAGCATACAGAAAAGACATCCAGCACATGGGAGTCATTCATATACAATCCATAAAGCTTTACCTTCTCCAATATAATGTCGGCAAAGAAATGTAATTGTAAGGATTTTTGTATCTCTGCACCATCTCCAGAATATTCCATCCCAGTCTGAAAATTTCCCTGAGAGGGAAAAGTTATAATCCTAATTTATAGTTGCTGCTACTTCAAAAGTGTTTTCCTAGATTTCTTGTTCCTTGGCCGTCATCATGGCATATGCCAATATTTGGTGACAATCTAATACACATAGGTCAGCTCTGTTCCCTTCACATACTGCATTTTTCTGTGGTGTTCTTTCAAGAGCATTACATAAAATGAGCTGATAGAAAGACATATGATAATAAGCATACATGCCTCAGGCTTCATGGTTGTAAAATGTCATGCTTACACAGAGAGCATTGTTTGTTTGAAGTCAGCAGTCCCAATAACCCATTATAGCTTTGTTTACTCAGGGGCACACAATAAACCCGAGTTTCAACTCCCAGCCAAACACTGCTGAAATGCACAGTGCCCCATCTCATACCCTGGCTGCCATTTAACTCACAGGCCTTATTTCAGCTCATATTTTCATAATATAAAGTTGCCAGCCCAAAATCAAAGCCGTTTTGTGACTCAAGGGCACAATTATTTCATGACTTTGGTCTTGGGTTGAGTACCCTTGAAGAACCATGTTTCTACTGCTCTGGATCCACAGAGCACAGTAGGTGCAGTGCCCTGCCACACGGAAAGGAGCTGTGAGACTCTGCAGCAGCCACATTCCCAGAACTGCAGAGACTGAAAGACAAGAGAACCTCAGAAATGGTTGTGGGAAGAGTGAATTTTGTGGAATAATTTTGGTAAAGGACTTACACAAGATATTCTCACATATGGAAGGGGGGAGGAAGGAAAAACAGTGATCAAGCAATGAAGCTCCTTTGTTTCTTCACCATTCCTGTTTTCTGCATAAAATACAGCCAGCCGTAAAAAAGACAGGTGACAAAAAGTGCACTTTTATGCTGCTTTATACTCTGAATTCCAGTCCCTGCATGGGACTGTCTTTCCCCTGCTTGTGCTAGTGATTTTTTCAGTTGAGTCAGAAGTCAGCTGCAATTTCAAAAGTTTTGGTCGAAAACATTCTCATAACTGCACTGATACGGGTTTCAGGACATTTTTGGTGCTCCAACCTCTAATTCCAGGAACTCTAAAGAGGCATGTGGCAATTAAAACATTAGCAGAATTATCTCAACCTCAGATGATGTTTAGTATGGGTTCAGACCAAGTTTCAGGCAAAGGTACTATTCTTATTTAGTAAGAGCTTGTTTTATTCATCCTGTAATTTGGACATTGACTGGAGCTGTTTTTTATTAGCAATATGCTAGATATTAAATGAACATAATTCAGGTTATGAATTTTTGCAACCTTGATCTTATGTTTGAAGGTAATTTGTAGTTTCTTCATTTTCATAATTCAGTTTTAATTCTGTTAACTACTAGAGGAAATACTTAGCTGTGTAGGGTTTGGGGTTTGGTTTTTTTTCTTTAATTTTATTAAGCTGCAAAATGAATTAATCTCCTTCCCTCTAAGAAAATTGGAAAAGCAGGGAAAAAACCTTTTTCTCGTACTCAGCTGGATTCTATTATGAGAGAAGCAGTTATGGGACTGCCTGTAGTGTTCCTTGGGGACATGGCAGCTGGTCACTGAAATCATGGATGACCTCTTTCTTGGGAGTGCTTCACAATTATGTTTCAGGAGCACTTTTGCCTGCAGCTGTGTTTTCACATCTTGTCTGTTTTGGAAAGCCTCTCAGTTTCTTGTTTCTCTTTTGTATCTCTAGTACAAGTTTTCCCCCTTAGTAGCTTCTTTTCAGTGTTGAGTGTACCAGAGAATCTTGTAAAGCTTTTGCTATTTTTAAGCAAAACAAAATTAAGAAGGTAATGGGTAACCCCATGCCAAAGCAATTTCCCTGGGCAGTAGTGAGTGGCACTGTGACCACATTTCCTCTTAACCCACTGGGCATGCTGTAATTGCTCCTGTTGCATAGTCTGCATCTTTCATCATGTTCCCTCCTTATTTTCTCTGAAAGACAGTTATTTTCCTCTTTTATTCCTGCCCTGCTCCTGACCTTTTTTTCTGGGCCATGATTGAAGCTGAGCCACATTTAGTGATGCAGTAATTTGCCTACACACTTTTTTCATTAGAGGTCATGGTCTTGGTACTCAGTGTCATTGCCATTTCTGCCTTCTTCTTTTTTCCAACATTTTGTTTGCTTCACTTGTGCTATTGCTAGAAATTCCAGATAATACTGGGGTTTCTGTGTAGTTATGTGAGTCTTTAAGTACCCAGTTTGAATGGGACTCTTCCACACTGAATTTAGAATTTAATGCTAATTTTTTAATGCTGTTGAGTTTCGCTTTGTGCACATAGATTAACATAGCAAGAGACATGGCCCGCCCAAGAAGAGTACAAGCAGATGTATAGAGCAGACAGAACCCAGGAGATAAGCAAAGGAAGTAGCTTACTCCATTGCAAAAAATAGTAGTATTTATTCCTTTCTTTTTCTATTTTGAGATATTTCCATTTAATTCCTTCTTTGACTGTCTTAAAAAGTTTGGAGTCTGCATCAGGGAATCTGAATTGTAGCATAGAAAACACTTGGAATGTAAAGATTATTTGAATTTATGCCACAAACATGTACGGCTGAAAAGTGGTCCTCTGTTGCCATCAAGATATTTTAAGCGACAAAGTAGTCCAGCAAGATGCTGTTATAAAAACAAAAAGCTTCTCCAGGCTAGGAAATCAAAAATACTGTATTTCCAAGCTACTGGAGAAGCTCTTCCTCTTTATAAATGGGTGTGTCCTACTGAATAAAACCAAAAGCCAAGGCAATATAGTAGGCTGACAGTGATGGAGCCCAGAGCAGCTGCCTATAGAAGCAGCTAACAGAAGCCAAGAGAAGAGTCACTTTTTTACTGTGGAGTGCTCTGCCAACCCCCAGAGTTTTGTGGCCCAAGAGCTTTCTCTGTCTTTATATTCTCATGACTTGCCACTGCCAGCTAAATGACCAGACATTTCTGGGCTGGATTTAGATCCAGAGCAGCCCAGAGAGAGGGGAATGCTGAGGGACAGTGCATCTCATTCCTTTCCCATCAGCAAGAGATGAATTTGCTTGCTCTGTTTGGAGATGGCAGGTGACCTCTGAGTGTCTTCTTGAGCTAAATGTTTAATGAGCATAGCAGAACACTGATGCAGTGCCCTACACATCAGAGTGTGAAAATAAACACTAATTGTGAGGGCATGTGTTTAATGCATGCTATAGTTCACAATCTTTTGAAAACTTCTTCCTTTGACAGCTGAGTTGCTGGGAGGTAAAATGTTAATTTCTCTATGTTTCTGGAAGAGTACTGAGGATTTAAAAGTTTTAGCTATTTAAAAATAACAATTTATTTAAAAACAAAATTAAACCAACATGATGCTGGGCTGATATTAAATCTTTCTATAAAACATAAATCTAATTCCTCCTTCTTTTAGGGGGACCAAAGCTTGGCTGTGTGTCACAGCTCACTGGCTGTGACATTCTGAAAAAAGAATCCGCTCCAGTCCCGGCAGTTGCTTTTAAAAAACAATTTTCACTTTATTTCTGTGGCACTAAGAGATCACACATCAGCCAACACGGTCAGGTATCCAAAGAGAATCAATGGCTGGCTTACCTCCCAAGGTCTGTCACCTACTTTTATTACTGCTGACAGTGGAGCCATCAGTTAAAGAGCAGCATGAGATGACCAATTTGCAGATAACACTAGATTTCTCACACTAGCCTAGCCTACTGGAGCACAGTTTCCTTTATAGCAATGATAGTATCAAAGAACTTCCAACATAAACTTGCAAAGAAGCTTCCCAGTTTTGTCTGCCACATGAAACCTCAGGAATGCTTTCCTAAATAGCTGAATTAAAGACAGCAACAATAAGAGTAACAAAACCAATAGGTATATACAAGAAGCAATGTCTCAGAAAAACATGCTTTTCAGCAACCAGAAGCAAAAACCCAACATAAACACATAAAGTGGGTATAAGGCATGTGGGACTGGGATATAGTATCACATTTTCCATCCTCTTTAGGGAAGGCCACACATACTGTCTGTGAATGGGAAGCAGCTGGGAAGTAATATTTATCAGCCTGAAACATATACTAGCAATCTTCAGAGTAAGCTATATTTTGCAAATTACACTACTTGAACTGCCAAGTGGAAAGTTATTTAATGTGAAGAGTTCAGTAATGAAAGGATTTTAAGATAAAAATAAAAGTCCCATCTTAGCTCGTTATTCTCTGATATGGGAACATAAATACTTTTTAAGGATATTTGAAGACCCCTAGTTAAAAAACTGTAGTTCAGTTGCCTTATGTGGTCCTAGTGAAAGCAGCACTAAATCCCATGTCATGTCACTTCATAGTGGAAGACTTTCTATCGGCTCCTCTGAGTGTGAAATTCTGTCAGAACTCCTGTTATTTCAGCCATTTTTTCATAGTTTACTGCATTTTGTAACTCTCTATGACTTCTACACATCTTAGTTTCCGGCTTGTTCTCTAGGTCTCATGATCTGTTTGTTTCTAAAGATTTAAAGTTATTCTGGAGTTCTAATCCTGAGAATTAGTGAGGAAATCAATTTCTTTCAAATATTAGTACAAACTTATTCAGTCCCCTTGCTGGCCATGACTTGAGAGCTCATTTTAGGCCCACATTTTAGATGGATGAATGGTGTGTGTGTGAATTAACAGTGCTTTAGTGTTAACTGTTAGAAATCAGATAAAGAATGTTCAGCCAGGATAAGTTAAAAAGAGAAGATCCTACAAAATCACTCAGCTTTTTAATAATACCTTTGAAAATGGTGCTGTATTTTTAAAAGGCTTTGCGCTTTGATGTGAGTTGCATCATTTCGATTTCAAGGACGAAGATGTCTGCATGTTAGTGCAGCTGCTTTTCCTAAATATGGAAATTTGAAGGATCTAAGGTGAAAGTGTTCAATCCACAAGCCCATTAGTTGTTTATCTTACCATAACTTTAGCAAGAATGGCTTTAAAATAATATTTGCAAACACAGAAATAAAGAATGGCTGTGACTGCAGCTGGCAGAGCCTTTGGATGATTTGTTGGAGAGGGATAGAGACAAGATTTATGCCTTGCCTTTGGTCTTACCCAAAGCTGGACAATCGGAAGGGTATGAGGAACAGTGATGGGGTGCTTGTGAAAGGCAGGGGACAGAGCTTGGGAGCACTTCAGTCCAGTACTGATAGACATCACAATATTTAATGGAAAAGATGTTGTCATCATCCTCTGCCAACTTTGTGTTTCTTATTTTGCATAGTATGTTTACCTCCCCTTTTTTTTTCACCTATAATTATTGCATTACCCATCTTCTGGCTTCCATATAGTTAGCCTTGGACTTGAGAGGAAACTTCCTGTGATATCTGAATATGAGTCAGAATCCATCCAAAACCATAGTTTATGTACCATATTGATAGCCTTGGGCTTTTGCAGAGTTCTTACTACCCATTGTATAGAACCAATTTTAAAGCACAGTGTTTCTTTAAATGAATTTTAGAACTGAAGTCTGTGCCAGCTTTTTTATTGAAGGGCAAATAAGAGGTTTGCTCATTTCCTAGTGAAAAATAATTTTTACTGCTTGACTTGATGATTTGAAAAGGAAAATAATTTAAAATAGCAATAGTGTAGATAATTATGCAGTTTGAGTTCAGGAACGGGTTCTCAGCATTAGACAGAGTATTGTTTAAATGCTATGGGTGACAATGATTAAAGCAAATAATTGATATCCTCTTTAGAGTTTTGCATTTATAGTCCTGCATTCTCCTAGGATATTGTCAGGTGCATACTAGTGAGGAATTGCTAATAATTGGTGGGGGTTTTGAGTATATGGAGCTGTGAAAGCAGGACCAAGTGCAGAAAATAATTTTTTGAGCAGTCCATATCTGGTTTGAAGCATCAGATATTCTATTTTACATTAACTGTAATATCCTGGGCAACACTGGGTACCTGTTTATAATTTCTCATCATTTTGATGAATGGTCAGATTCTCAGGCTTCTTTTGTTTTTTGGCGTTTGGGTAATACTCAAGCAATCCTTCTTTACTTGGTACCCAACCTTTTTCATGAAGACATACCTTTATATTTGTTCACACTAGAAATTCACATAGATTTTAAAACACTTTAACACATGATCTAAGATTACAAGATGTCTTCACATGCAGTAAACTACTTTCTGAAATTTCTGAGTTTAAAATAGATAAGGGTTTTTTTGACAATCTGCCTTTTCTGTTGCTATGTATGTGTATAGAGCCAACCCAATGATAAGCATAAGGTTATAAATTTCAAGGTAAATCTATTGCTGAACTACATCAAGGTCTCCTACCCAAAAAAATCTTGAACAACACTCTAGAAACTCTAAGAGGGTCAAAAATGTATGATTATTTACGGTCCCAAAGATGACGACGTTTCAAATAGAAATTTCACTGTGCAAATATCAGTGCAATGTGCTCTTCTAGAACAGAATAATTAGAAAGAATTTCAAAGCTGTTTTAAACTGATTCCAAGTATCTTCTGGATGCCCTCAAGAATGAAAGAGCAAAAACTGCATAGGAATTCACACATTGAAAATAAATTTTTAAAACCCAAAAACATGGTCTAATTGGAAATTCAGTCTAACATATCAGAAGCTGCCTTTAGTTTTTTGCATGCAGTCTCCAAGTAATCCATTCTGTTGATGCCTACAAGAAACTGGGGGTCATTCTGTGCCCTCAGAATGGGCATCTCAAAGGGAAATTAGTACTTGTTTTGCTAAGGCCACAAATGAAAAGTTCGCAAAATGTTCAGCAGAGTTCAATCTGGGTAATAACCTGTCAGAGAAAGAAATTTAAACAGCAGCTTTGAAACAGCGTCTTTGAAAAGATCTCTGATGCTGAATTCACATTTTAATTAATTCCGCAGAATCATAGTGACTAAAAAATACTACTTTCTAGCTACTTACAATACTCTTGATAATTTTTTAAAGTGTACCTTTTTATTGGTGGGACTAAGATTACACAAATGCCCAAATCTACCCTAGATTCTTAACCCAAAAGTGTAGAACCTGTGCTCAGTGCATTTGGAGCAGAGCTTCATTCTACCATACACTGAATAATATCTCTGTAGCTAGGGATGTTAGAATTCACACAGCCCTTGAAGGATGTCTGTCAGAAGTCCAGAGTTCCTTTAGAAACAAAAGAAAGAGATGATTTTCCTCATCCCAGAGTAGACAGATATTATACATTAATAATATCTATCATTAATAATTCCATAAGAGTGCATATTTGCCTCAATTTTCTATAAAATTAGATCATAAAGGAGACATCTGGATCATAGACACTGATAATTTTGTGAGATCAATCTCACCCAGACTATCTTGGCATGTTGACATATCATATAGGCTCAGGAAGGAGTTTTGGGATAGCAGCACTGATGACAGTGATATGATGAGTTACTAAGTTGACAGTTAACAGCCTTATGAATGCAATTAATTACTGATTACCTTGAAATTAGTATCCTAAATATATATCCAACACATGTTATAGCCTAAAACATATTAATTGAAAGGTCAAGGTTTTCAGTTACATTCTTATATGAGAACACTGGGGAGTGAGAAAAATTAACAATATTTTTTGGTGTTGATATAGATGACACTGGAAACTGAAAAATGGAGAAGTAGTGAAAAATGACACCTCAGCTTTCATAAACTTATTTTCACTATGTTAGAGTTCATTGTGATGTGGTAAAAAATATTTAGAAATGTTAAGAAAAAGAAAAAGTATAAAGGAGAAAAACTGTCTTCGACTACAAGACTGTTAGGATTTTCGCATTTATATCTGTAAGGTCTATTTTTGCCCATAAAATTACTATAAAGGTGTCTGTTCTTTGGAGTTCTCTCTGTACAAGTGTGTAAATTTAGTCTGTACCTTTGACAGGAATGTCACCAGCCTTTTAAATTTTGATTCTTGGATTGAATCTTTTGATGTTGAATGACCACATTGACAGAAAAAGACAAATCCCAGGTGAAAAAATAAGCCAGAAGGCCTCACCTAAAATCAGACTTTTCACTAAGCTAAAACAAAAGTGACACCGCCCCCACTCTCAAACCAGCATGAATTGCAGCCACAAGTTTGACTTTCCCGACCCAGCTTGGCTTAATTTTGCATCCTCATATTTCCTTAAGCTTTATATAGTTTGATTTCCTTTCTGCTGTCTAGAAAGAGAGATAAAGAATCATGTTTCCACATAAATTCCTTTCTGGATTCTGCAATGTGAGATTTGTTTAATAAATTACATAAACAGATACTCAAATGATACCTTGTCCACAGCTTTTTGGCCTGAATTACTGACAATTTTATTTGTTCTTAATCTTTCTGCTTGAAAAATGTTGGATTTTTAGTTCCACAGAACGGCACATGTCCAATTAGTGCATTAGTAACAGAGAATAGTTTATATTTTGGTTTGAGACCTCAAGATCTCTTTGGGACTTCCAGTTCTGTGAGGACAAAGCTATGTCTTGCCCCGTGTGGCATGTCTGCACTGCTGTCGTGCCACCCCTGGCACAGGTGGCATCACAGCATGGCAGCAGTGCAGCCACAGCCCAGGGAGCTGCCTGCACACCCTGCTCCCCTCTGAGGGACCAGCCTGGACAGTGGCTGGGATCGCGAGCACATCGGGGTTGTGGTGTAAAGCACATCTTACCTACAGTCTAGATTTTGCCTGATCCTGTGGGATCTTTTACTTCATGGGTGCAACTGATGTTTTGGATCACACTGTAGATCTCTGCATAGGGGATAGAGAGCCACAGAAGATGCTCTTCTTTTGTGTGAGATGATGGTTACCCAAGGCTATAATTCAACTGTGCAGTGTGAACAGATAGCAGGATACAATGAATCTCGTACCTCTCAGAGTTTTTTGGTTTTTTGGGTTTTTTTGTTGTAAAATGATATATCAGACACTGGTGAGTAAAATTAGTGCCCTGTAAATCCTGCAATATAAATCACTCATGGGAAGTGTTAAAACATATAGGTGGAAACATCAGTATTTCATCTGAGGTAATTGAATTAGTTAATAAATAAAAGAAATATGTGTGACCCTTATTGATATTTTCCTCTTTCAATATAATGGCTGCAGAAGGGAAGGAGAGAGAGGAGGACAGGAGAGAGAGAGAAAGAGAGGGAGAGAAAGAGAGAGAGGCTTTTTGCAGACTCTAAGACCTCACAAGGGGAGCAGCAAGGAACAAGATCCTTATGACCTAAATAAAATATAGGCAGTTTAAGAATTTGATAATAAGTGCTGAATGTGTAACAAGGTAGTCCCAACTTAAAGCCCCAAGCATTGTGGTTTTAGGCAATCATCGCTAGTGAATTCACCCAGTTTTATTTACAACATACTTAATTAGCTCATACTGATGGTTTCTGTGCTGGAAAATGGGTACACATGGAGCTGTGCCATGCAGTCCTGTTTGCTGACTGGCATCTCTTGGAGTTTATCAAAGCCCCATGGGCATCCAAATTTCCCTCTAGAGGACACTGGGATACGTGGGGATATACTGCAGCTGGAATTCACAGAGAATTCAACCATAGAGATCCACACATTGCCCCATGGCATAAGCCTAGCTACTGTATCATGTGAAAGAATTTTCATTATTCTTTTGCTCCTTCTTCCAACATTTTAGAGACAATTTATATATCACATGTGTTCACTCAGTTATAAGAAGAGAAATTTAAAATGATGCAATTATTTTTGGAAGCCACTCCATTCTGCAACTGGAGTTTGGAGAAATATGCATGTTTCTGGGCGTATTCAAAACATAATATGGTCAGACCACTTGTAAGTTAAGTTGATATGACAACCTGTTGTGATGAAAATAGACTGTAATCTGCATTACGTTTTGTTAAAAGAAGAGACAGACAATTTAATTCATTTCTGTAATACAAGGAATTTTCTGACTAGCAGGCTGAATTTGAGTGGCAAATCCCATCTTCCTCCTACTAATAGATGTTCTCTACATTCCAACTGAAGTAATTAAAACTTAGATTAGTAAAAAGTGCAGTTTCAGGTACAGATTTGATAAGGGCTATACACTGCACTGACCAGTTCTAAAACATGTTTTAAGAAACTCCTTTCTTGTTGTGGTTTCTTCTCACCTTCCTGTTTATCCCATTCCTCATTTAAACTGTCTTTTCATAAAGTTCTTCTAACTTTAGCCATCTAGAAGTTAAAAATCTAGTGTAAATGACAGTCAATGAAAAGTAACAAAAACTTTCTGAGGGTGATAACAGTTTATCCTTAAAAAGGTATCTTAGCCAGGTTGGAATTAATTGCTCTCTGGAAGTGGGCTACCCACTTACCTGTTACAGGAAATGCAGTCATCGAATTTGGTGTGGAAGCCCAGCTGCTGTATAGGCAAAGATAGGTGAATCAAGTCTGTAGAGTAGAAACTGTTTGGGGAAGAAATTATTGGCCACAATTTAACATTTCCCGGTATTCCTGTACATACCTACAAACCAACGAAACAGAAACCCCAGACAGATAAACAAACAAAACACCCAACAAAACACATAAGCAGGCAAGTACACAAAATCCAAAACCATTCCAAAGCAATAAGCCTCCTAAAATGATACAGTTGTGTCTGGTTTCCACCAAAAATTTTCTGTTGACTTCTTCTTGAGTTATCTTGAGAATCTTGGAAAAGCTGTCCCTTTATATCTAGATGGTTGAATAAGGCATCAAGATATTGGGCCTGCTTGAGATCTGCTGGAGCTACTGAGAAGTCCAAACATTAAACTTCCAATGTACTGCACAGTCCCTGTGTGCTAGAGCTCTTTTTATGTTGCCTTGCTGAAGTTTATCATGTGCATACCTGAAGTTTATCATGTGCATACCTGATTTTTTAAATCTATAATTATTATATGTAAGAGTGAAACTAGAGTTTTTGCATTGTTGCTTATAGTGGCTGCATCTTGTGAGAAAAATTGTCTTCATTTTTTGAAAAAAGCAATAATCTTTTCTTCTTCTCTGTGTCCTATACATAACACATTTTAAATACATTTGGTTGAAGAATATGAATCTTCAAGTAGTACCTTGAATTGTGTTTTGTGGGGGTTTATTTGGTTTGGTTTGGTTTGGTTTGGTTTAGTTTGGTTTGGTTTGGGGTTTTTTGTTGTTGTTGTTGTTTTGTTTTTGTTTTTGTTTTTGTTTTTGTTTGTTTTTGTTTTTGTTTTTGTTTTTGTTTTTGTTTTTGTTTTTGTTTTTGTTTTTGTTTTTGTTTTTGTTTTTGTTTTTGTTTTTGTTTTTGTTTTTGTTTTTGTTTTTGTTTTTGTTTTTGTTTTTGTTTTTGTTTTTGTTTTTGTTTTTGTTTTTGTTTTTGTTTTTGTTTTTGTTTTTGTTTTTGTTTTTGTTTTTGTTTTTGTTTTTGTTTTTGTTTTTGTTTTTGTTTTTGTTTTTGTTTTTGTTTTTGTTTTTGTTTTTGTTTTTGTTTTTGTTTTTGTTTTTGTTTTTGTTTTTGTTTTTGTTTTTGTTTTTGTTTTTGTTTTTGTTTTTGTTTTTGTTTTTGTTTTTGTTTTTGTTTTTGTTTTTGTTTTTGTTTTTGTTTTTGTTTTTGTTTTTGTTTTTGTTTTTGTTTTTGTTTTTGTTTTTGTTTTTGTTTTTGTTTTTGTTTTTGTTTTTGTTTTTGTTTTTGTTTTTGTTTTTGTTTGTTTTTGTTTTTGTTTTTGTTTTTGTTTTTGTTTTTGTTTTTGTTTTTGTTTTTGTTTTTGTTTTAGCAAGCTCTCTGAGTTTATCAGCATGTTTATCAGCTGTATTAGCCAAGCTGCTTAAGCCATCATTGGCTGAGCACTTGGACTTCACCCGTCATCTAGGAGCATGGAGATTCTTTCTGCAGCTGATTTTCTCCACTGACTTTGTTAAGGTCACTCTTCCCTGCCTCAGAGATCTGAAACAGTTGGAGAGAAAACAGGAATCTCCTTCCAAAGCATAATGTCTGCAAGAATGAAGGTGAAAAATTGTGGTTTATGTGTGATAATTTTAAATAAATGTTTCCTTAATCCTTTAAGTTATGAAGTTGTTCTGTAGCATCGTTATAATTGATGTTTACTAATTATTCTTTCAGGACTCCTTTGTTATAGATTCTGCAAATAAAAATTAGTAATTCAAAATCAACCTTATCTTAAAACAATCCTGATCTTGTCCATTTAAATGTTTGCTTTGATCCTCAAAAATAGAAGAAATATCAGTTCATTCTTCATTTTGTAGAGAACATAATTTAATCCTTTGTTAAACAGGAGCCTCTGCTGGAGCAAGAAACAGCTACTGACACCAATAGATAATAATAAACATGTTTTTGTCAGTGGTAATGAACTTGTGCAACTCACCAATATGTGCTTGTTTGCTCCACACACAGCTCGGGGGCAGCCAGGGGCTGAGTGTGGAGGGGCTCCCATGTAGCTCCTCCGGGATCTGCTGCTGGGTTGGCTGCAGGAGCACCCTCAGCCCTCTGTGAGAGCTGGGGACAGCCTGTGGCACAGGTGTCCCTCTGTCACAGCACTTCTTTTCCAATGGGCTCTGCCTTCCAAACCTCTGCTCTTCTTGAAAGACTTCATTAAGACTCTTAAACACCAAAATCAGCTTTGAATATTACAACTCCAGACCACCTACTCAGCTATTTTGAACTTCTGTGCTTCTAAGGTTTCCTGGTAGCTAAAATTCTGTTTTCTATGGGACCATGAGAATTGTAGTTGGACCTTTCAGCATCTATCTCCCATTCCGACTTGAAGGGAGTCCAGCAACATGACACTTCTCAATGGGAATCCCCTTGAGGAAGTGATCTGCTAACTATCCTTACAACCTGTCTGAAGTAAATCGACAAGATGTGACTCTCTGTGAAAGGTAGTTGCAACAGATTATCACTACAAATTACCTCTAATGCTACAGCTTAGTGGCAAGGGCACTTTTCCTAGGATGTATAGGATTCCTGGCCTGGACATCCCCTGTCAAACAAAGTTCGAAGGCACAGTTCTCCCTTCTGAAGTTGTGGCCTAACACCTCAGGCTATACAACTTTTGGATAGGGTCAGACCTCCACAGCTCCTTCTGAAGACATTGCAGCCAAGACTCCAGCAGAGGATAAGGAATCAATACAGAGAAGCTAAATTTGCACCTTGGATACTGAGTTCTCGTCTTTAACTGAGGCAACCTTTGATCCACATGTTTTAAAATCAAAGGTCATTAATTAAATAGAACAGAGAAAGAAAGAAAAAAAAAGAATCCTGAGATCAAAATCAAGCACCTGGTCAGAACCACGGGCATTAGCAAGTCAATTTGCCATATCAGCTTTTGTTCTACCTATTTTCATTTCTCTATCTTCTTCCAGTCTTGGGAACTCAGAGACCAGATTTAAAAATGTGGTGACACTTTTTCCCAATGCATGTTTACAATGTTATTTTCTGTAATTACAGTGGGAATGTGCTTAAGGAAAGGAAAAATAATAATATTTTTAGAGAAGAGAAAACAGTTGATGCAATTTGAATGCTTTAGAAACAGAAACCCAACTTAACTGCAAACAAAATTAAGTGTATGAAGCCAGGAGGTGGAAAAACTGTATTCCTCATGACAACTCACTCAAAAGTCTTTACAGAAACAAGCATTAAAAGCTACAGTATTTTAGAGCTGAAGTTGGCTTCTGAGAGCAGCTCTGGTATTTTCTAAATGTAAGAAGTGGATGTTTTAGCTGGGTGGATTTTTAAAATATAAAGGTTTTTGATAGACTCATACAACATTGTACAAGTGATATCTTGACACTAAAACTCCTGAACAATAAATCTAAACTCAAAATATTGGACCATTCCTTGGCCTTAATTCTGTATTGATTCATTCGCTGTGTAATTAAGATTGAGATACCGAAAAAAACTTAGATGTTATAGGTAACATATTTACATGAATTGCTTAGATCAACAAATTATCAACTATCACATATTCATCTATTTTTCAGACACGTCAGTGTTACTAGCACTTTTGAGTAGAATTTGTACTTTTGAGGTTGAGGGTCATTGAAGCAATTTCTGAAATGACATCATCCCAACCCTGGATGGACCAGTGGAGACAGATATTTTAAAGCAATACTGTTTAAAAGCAGAGCAGTAAAATGGTAAGAACATTTGTCAGGTTAGAGGTTCATAAAAATAAATATAGTGCTCTTCAGACACAAATGACTGGATAATACAGAAAGACTAATTTATGAAAATATGATCTGCAAGTTTTATCTGTCGTGTACTGAACTTCTGCTGAAAATCCTAAGATTATTTATTTTTTCCAACCCTGTGGTGTATTTGGGGCTTTTCTCCTATTTTGCTTACTGTCACAAATGTTGTCTTATAGAATCATACATCCTCAGAATGTCATCAGTCCTCCTTCCCACAATCTATACTTTTCCCACAATCCCACATTTGTCTGTGCTAAATTGCCCACAGAAAATCGCCCCACCCTGCTTCTTTCATGCAAGTACCATAAGCAACATTCTCACATAGGGTAAAACACAAATGCATGCTGCCAATGGAGGGACTTTTATACCAAATAACCCCTAAAACTATTTTTTTCCTTTAGCTGATGCTAAATAAGTGGCTTCAGCCATGCAGACCCTCAAGCTCGATTGTTCAAAGCAGTTACAGGCTTGAGATCTTAGATAGATTTCTCATACACCAAAACATATATACTGTGTATACTCTTGTAGCATGACACAAAGATTAACATAAATAAATTTGTGAGGCTTCTGAGGAAGACTTGATTTTGATTAAATTGCTGGTTTCTGCTGTTAAACAAGGTCTCCTTTTTGAGCAGCTGGCTAAAATGCTCTCAGGTAAAATCCTTCAAGAATCCCACAGCTAATACTTAATAAGATTTAATTATTTTGCAACTTATCTCTTTCACATTAGTGCTCCCCCTGAATCTATCACATCCAAAGGAGCAATACAAGTGCTGAATTATGGAAAACAATTCCAGTGTAGAAATATGGGTAATAACATGCAAGGTCAAAAAACAGGCAAGAGTAATTTGCAACAACTAAATTGCTTGATGTACTACTTTGGCTTGATAGTCTTTAGAAGGAGGCTTTACATAAGTCAAAGGTCTTTGGAGTAATATGCAAATCAAAATCCTACCAGTCTCCTAAATCCTTTTAATCCAGTCGTTAATCTCAATAATGACCTAGTTTTTGGAACCTTTACTGTGTTCAGCCACTTAATCACATTACCTAGTTTGCCCTTTGCAAACTTTTAGAGGAGAAATAAATGTACATAAATAGCATCCTACTATAATGTAGCAGAAGCCCTCCTGAACAAGTACTGTTTTACAGCAGAAAATGCCGTAGCACCTGCTGAAGTTTCACAGAGCCTCTCTGTTTAACCATAACTCTTAGATTTTTAGAGCTTTGCACAAAACAATGCAAGAAAGAGGTGGAAACCAGATTCTTATATTAACCTGACAGTTTTTGGAGAAACATCAAAATGAAGAATGAGAAGCCATTATGTACTCTGGGTCTTTTCTCTCCATTTGCTGTGCACTGTATGATCACTGACATACCTGGTTTACTGTAAAAATAAATAGTGGAAAAAATCACTGGATTAATGTGAGTTTTGAAATGTAGAAAAAGAAAATTGTCAACCATGGAAACACACATAGTAGCATTTTTACATATTGCTTTTACAGAGAGTAAGAACTGGTTCAGATTTAATGAAAGACATAATTAACGTCAGAATCTCACAAAAAGGGAAGGCACGGACTGGCTAAACCACAGCATGTACAGCACTCAAATACTCTCCAATACCAAGCACGTTGAAGCCTGAAGTTCACTTAAAGCAATTGCTTGGCTGGTAGATAGGTTATGTGCTTTGTGTCTGGAGAAGCATGTTAGAAGAGTTTTACACAGCAGCACGATGCACTTCCTGTGTAATTCCACCAATGGGATAATCATATGCCTACCTGATTGTCAAATATGTATCAGAAAAGCTAAGCACACTTTCAGGTGATCTTGTTGAACAAGATGAGTGGATTTTATTTTATTTTATTTTATTTTATTTTATTTTATTTTATTTTATTTTATTTTTTTATTTTACTGTATTTTTGAAAGAACATTCTTATACCAATCATATTTTAAAAAGCCCTAGCTCTTTTATCTCTGATCTTTCATAGCCATCCTGCACTTGACTTGAAGTTAAATAGCATTTTTAGCAGTTATGCCTCAGAGAGAATACCAGAGAGTAAAAAAAGAACTGCTCTCCATGAAGTGTGTATAAAACCAGACAGTAATGTATGCACTCTCCATAAGGAGTCACAAAGACTAAAAGCATTTGCTAGTTCTCTGTAGCCTAAAGGACCATGACAGATACAATGCATGCTCTAGTAACTAGATACAACAACTCTGAATCGAGTTTATCATTACTGTGAGTTTCATTTTTTTGTACCCCCAGTGAAAGTTGAAGAAAGGCAAAAGTAGCAATACCAATAAAGAAATTAATGTTAATACTACTGGTGAGGATCTGAATGGTGTGAGGAAGCCAAGCATCTGCTATTGAAAAGTACAATTTTACAAAAATTATACTAGAAATCTTTCATTTTTAAGAGAACATTAAAATCTTTGCCTAGATTTTCCAAAGTATCCCGTTCTCATACCTATGGAAGTGATACAATTTTCCATTATATTGCATGGCCTGGTGCAAAACATTTTTAGAAGCTTAGCATATTCCATCACATTAGTGCATTTTCCAAGAGTTTTGTCTAAAGGACAATTACTATAGCTCCTAAATCCCACTATTACTTTGTCTTTTTAGCCCTCATATTATTTCAAAATATTAACAGAATCATAAAATCATAGAAAGGTTCCAGTTCAAAGTGACCTTTAAAGATCATCTAGTCCAACACCCCTGCAAGGACAAGGGACACCTTCCACTAGTCGGGTGGCTAAAAGCTCCATTCAAGCTGGACTTGAACATTTCCAGGGATAGGAAGCCACAGATTCTCCGGGCAAGCAGTTCTGGTGCCTCACCACTCTCACAGTAAAGAATTTTTGCCTAATATTAAATCTAACCCCAGCTTCTTCCAGTTGAAAACCATGCCCTCTGATCCTATCTCTACACCTTCTAAAAAGCCCCTCTGACTGCCCCATGTCCTTCCTATGTTTGGGGCCCCAGAGCTGAGCTCAGCAATCCAGGTGGGATCTCAGGAGAGCTGAGTAGAGGGGCAGAATCCCCTCCCTCAACTTGCTGGCCATACTTGTTTGGATGCAGCCCAGGACAGGTTTGGCTGAGCTCATGACAATGCCAACCAGTATTCCTTGTAACAGAGAAACAGAATGGTGAAGGTTGGAATGACCTCTGGAGATAATCTACTGCAAAGTTCCTGTTCAAAGCAGGGATCAGCTTCAGCAGATAACTCTCAGCTGTGTCCAGTTGGGTTTTGAGTGTCTCCAAAGATGGGCACTTCACAGCCTTTCTGGGCAACCTGGTTCAGTGTTTGATTGCCCACACAGTAAAAATGGACCCCAAGATCCTGCAAAGCTGTTTTCCAGCCAGATTGTGTCCAGCCTGTACTGGTGCATGGGGTTATTCCTGCTGAGGTGCAGGACTTGGTGCTTGCCTTTGTTGAAATTCATAATGTTCTTGTCAGACCATTTCTTGTACCTGTTGAGGTCTTTCTGAATGGCAACAGGCCCATCTTGGTGTATCAACTGCTCCTCCCAGTTTTGTGTCATCAACAGCATGCCAGTGCTACTCAGCGTCACCATCCACATCACCAATGAGGAGCTTCACCAGTATTGCCCCAGTATCAGCCCCCAAGGTGTGTCACTGGTGACTGGCTTCCAGCTGGGCCTAAACCTGTTAAATTTGGCAGCTTACCCAGTCCACTGTCCTCTTATGTGGCCTGGACTAAAGCTTATAAGGAGCTCCAATTTCTCTGCCTTCCCATTCTTTTGAATAAAAGATGAGTATGCACCAAGGGTAAAATTAGGCACACATATATAATATATTTTTATGAGAAGAGCATATCTCTTTATGGTTAGCATTCACAAAACTGCATGTGTTGGCCTTCATAGAGCCGAAAATATCCTTTGTACCGAATTTATGAAGCTAAGTATATTTAACTTGGTCCTGCAAGGCTCTGCAGATTTTGTCAGAGGCTGTACAGGTTTTTATCATCTCTGATAAAAATTTTCCATAACGTTTAACATCAACAATACACCTTGGATCATTTGAATAACAGTAGTAAATATAATTTGCATGGAGTGAAGTGTAGGAAAGGGCAATGCTAGTATATGAAAATTGCATCAAGGTAATATTTCATTCTTGATAATGACAAACAGAAAGGAGAACAACAGCCTTCTGGCATTTTTAAGGTGGCTTTTTCCAGCCCTGGTGACTCATCCTTGAGGCAGCCTCTGAACATTGACAGATATTGCTCAAACAGTTACCTTTCCTTTTCACAAATTGCCAGCCACTGCTGAGGCACCAAAAAGAAGGTATTTTTTTCAGTCATTTTCAATGTTTTCTTGATGAACATAGAAAAGATCATAAATAATTTTATTTATGTATCAGGCTACTGCAAGCAGAAATCAGAAAAATAAGGAAGGTGGTAGTATGCAAACGTAGCAAATGAAATGGAAATTGACAAAACCAAAATTTTAAAACTCTTGAAACTCTGGCATAATTGGGAAAGGCAGGAAAGGGAAAAGACTGTACTAATATCCACATATTTATACAGCCCTGTTCCATGAATATGCTTAGTTTTATCCATTCAAATACTCATAGCAAGATCAGTGATCAAGAAGACCTGCAAATATCTCCAGGTTCAGTACTACTGTAAAAAGAGGAAGATTTTGGATGAGGGGTGGAGGCGGGGTACCTAAGCTAACACTACCCTGAACCATAGAAAGACTGAGGTTGGGTTTTAGTTGGATTCACCAGTCTGACCTCTAGGCTCAGCTGAAACAGACCACAGGGTCTTTTTTATCTTTCTGAACATCTTCTGTCAAAAGCAACTCAACAATGTCTGTGTCAGTTATGAAGGATATTAGAGACAGTTTCTTTTTCTTTTATTAACATCCATTCCAACAATGGGAGCACAGCATTCCCCACAGTGCAGCAGGTTTTGTGTCTCCACTGGGTATTTGTGAATAAAGATATCTCTGGCAGATGAAGAAATGTCTGGTTAGCAGTGGAGTAAGTCTGCTGCTAATTGATAACCTGAAGTCCAGTGCTATATGACTCTAATGCAATCTGGAAGATCAAGAAAACTGTTCTGGCTCATAATTCAAAAATATATGATTCAGATGTGGGAAAAAAAAAAAGAAAAAAGAAATAAAGGGAGAGGTAATCAATATTGAGAAATCTCATCTATAGCTGCCATCTTAAACCTCCACAGACTGAGCACTCTGTAACTTGAGATATTAATCTGGATGAGCTGCAGAGACAAAATGAAAAGGGAACACCAGATAACAGAAAGAAACCTCTTAACACTTTTATCAGGCCAAGTTTTCACTGTCAAACACATAAGAATTGAAAGAGCAAGCATATAGATCTGCAGCCTTTCAATACATAAGGCGTTTGAGGTATGCTCACAGTGCTCTGGTAAGTTATTTCACTCCATCAGCAAAATAATGATCAAGGAAACCTGAAAGGATAAAACAGTTCTCAGAGGATCTTTATGAAAAGTCCGATATGAAGATACTGGTGATTCCATCATCATCAAGAAAATGCACACAGCAGTTCAATTTTGATTGCATCAGGGTAGTTTGCGTTCAATGTACAAAATTTTCATCTTTTGATTAGTATTCCTCTGTCCTCTTCATATCAGCTATAAACCACAGAATATTCATGACAAAGTTGGTTTTGTTTAAGTGCTTATTGTAATTCTATTTTGTCTCATTTATACCCTAATCAAATAAATCCCACAGAAAGTTAGCCAAAGGACAGAGCTGAAGGAAATGGCAGCGAATAAAGAACTTATTGTCCTGACATACAAAGTTTTAAGTTTTGTTAAAGGACATATACTTAATTTGTAATGAAGAAGTGCAAAAGGTTGAACTGTCTGAATCACTTTGAGGCCAAAAGTACTTCTTCTGTTGCCTTCAGAATCCATCATCAGCCCAGGACATTGGCTTACACATTGCAAATAAGAAAGGGCATGGCCCATTAGGGCTTACAGGGCCAGGCAGTTTCATAGGAATAAAATAAATATTTTTGTAGTGCTATCTACAAATTCTATTCTTCAGTCACTGTGCTGCTGGAAGTATAAAATTACAAACACTAATTAGTGCCTTGAGGTTCTCACAAGAGCACAAACTGGTCCTCTGGCCATGACCTTGAAGTTGCCTGTGGAATCATCTCATGTGCCTAAGTGCCCATCAGTGAGTAAGAAAGCAAGAGTGGGTTGCATTCCCCAAAAGAGTTAAAGCACTCAGATAAAAAATTACCATAATAAATTTACCATAATAAATTAAATTTCAAGTTAATAAGATCTTTATGGTTTTGATTTTTTTTTCTTTAATTCAGAAATGTGTGCTAATCACACAGGTTAATGTTAAAACATTAAAATATCACTGAGCATTAGGGCTGGATAGTTCTGCAAGTGGAAAGTATCCTTAGAAAAGGATATTTTCCCAGGATCCCTGGAAGGCAAATAGTACACCATATGAATTTGGATAAAAATATTTCTGCACACATATTTCATCCTTTATTGTTTAGGAAGATTTCCTGTCCAGTCTGAGTCTGTATACATACTTGCTACACATTCAGCCAAAATACGTATAAGAAAAAGGAAAGAGTTAAGGTTCTGCTGTGCAGTGCTGTGCAGTACTGTGCATCAGTGCCATTCTGAACCTGACAACTATACAGTGAGAGTTTCCATGAGGTTGTTCAACAGAAAAAAAAAAAGAATTTCAGGAAATTTAAATTAGTTCATAATTTTGGTCTTGGATTAACTCTTATAAGGAATCAGTAAATTCATTCAGATAAGCTGTACAGAAGGTGTTCACATTTTTAAAGACAAAATTCCAAAATCAGATTTTAGCCAAATGCAACTTTTCACCTTCTACCAATTTTTTTTTTCTTTTTATTTTTCTTGGCTTTAATTTTGTCATCAAAACAATGAGTAATTTTCTTAGCTTTGTTCCTATGCTGCTGTGTGCTCTCCCAAAAATATTTCTTTGGAAGTCTTAAAAAAGACCAGTCTTTCTTACCACTATCCGGCTCTATTCCAATATGTAGAGGGAAAAAAAAAAAGTATAGAATAAAATTGCCATTACTATAAGTAGTATTTCTCAGTGTGCCAATGATTTCTTTGACCTTTCTAGTGTTGTTATGATGTCACAACTCTGCAGCTTTGGCCTATTTTTTGCATAGCCTTCACTGGGCTAGACTTGATGGAAATAAACATCTTACATAACAGTCCGGCTGTGCACTCAGCTCTTTTCTCTTCTCTATTTTTTTTTCCTGAAGGAGATTTTCCCAGCATGAATTCTGTGTGTACAATTAACATTTGCCAAATTTCATCTTCAAAATCTGTTAGGGTTTATAAGAAGATTAAGAGACAGAGCTGATGTGTTTCATCACCCTTCCTCTGTAATCACACAGCTTTACACTAGGAAAGAGAGCAAGAGGCAGGTTAAAACTGCAGTAATTCCCTTGAAAGGAGAACTAAAATAGAAGGCTCTGAATGTGAGACTTTGTACTACTGGGGTTATTTAAACCAAACCCTTTCAGGAAAGAGCAAAGATCAGATACAGATAACCCTCATGGATATGAAGAATACCCTGACCTGATAGCTTTTGCTGTTATGTTAATAGCAAAGAAAAGAATGAAGAGTATTGCACAGCAGAACCTTAACTCTTTCTTTTCCTTTTTCTTATATGTTTTTGACTGAATGTGTAGCAGGTATGTATACAGACTCAGACGGGACAGGAAATCTTCCTAAACAATAAAGGATCAAATACATGGGCAGAAATATTTTTACCCTAAGTGAATACAGAAATAGGTGCATATTTACCACGAAAACAAATGTGCCAGACTATGTACCATAGATTGGCATTAACCAAGTTGCACATACAGGTTTTCAAGTAAGGAAAGTTTGCAGACAAAATTTTGCTAAGCTCTCAGAGTTGCTTTCTTTCTAAAGAAAAGTCATGGGCTACACCATCAACCTCTACTTTCAAAATCACTGAACAGTTTAAAAATAATGACAATTAAAACATATTATTATGGACCTGATGAGGTAAACAAAGTCCTAAATGATCAGGCCTACAATTACCATATCAGTAGTGTTAAACCCTCTGTATTAGAAATAAATATTTGATATGTCACAGTGGACATAAAGTAGCTTTTCATTTTTAATAATTAAGTACTACCTAAGCCTGTGTCCTTTAATTTGCCTAAACACTCCTGTGCTTGAAAGAATGGTCTGTATTACTGAAGACTTGAATCAGATAAAGGTTCACTTCCATCAGTTCAGCAAGACCCTGTTTCGAGGGGCAAATGACACAATAAATGCAGGCAAACTTCCTCCACTGGCCAATCTACTGCATTAACAGACATGCAATCAATGCACACCAGACAGCATTTCCAAGCATTACTGAAGTCAATACCTCTATCAGCAGGACATGTTGTTATGTTTAATAGACATTTTAAATATTTACTTTTCTCTAGAAATAGTGTGTCTTCAATTCTACAATCTCTTTAAAGTTATAGGATTTAAAGAATAATTTTAAACTATTTTTTCCCACCTCAGGAGCAAAACAATTTAATTTACAGTCCTTGCTATAGCCAATAATTTAAATGTTCTTTCTGAGACAAAAATTCCTTTTCACCATAAACTACATTCAAACAGGAACATTAGGAACAATCCTGCAAAGGGAACCCTGGCCCATATTCTAAATAGCCTCCCAGTTTTTTGAGATTAAGCAAGACAAATAATTGGAAAGGCAAATAAAACCTAAATTTTATTTGAGCTAGCTTGCCTTCAAGTTGCACAAACTTTTATGCCCATAAAGCATGAAGACAATAGTGTTAAGATTTGTGCAATGGATGCTGGTTTTACTTAATTTATCCCATGGGTCTAATACTTATGTAGCGAGAACACTCTAGATTGATTCTTAAGAGAATGTGTTTATTCCTTTGTATATAATCCCCACTGCAAATCCTAATGTTGCCAGAAAATGATAAACTACTGACCAGTATGTCACAGGAACTGAGCATGTGCCACTGAGCTTTAGAGTTGGCAGAGACATTTACCTCTTAATTCATGTTTAATTTCAAAGGAACAGCAGTTACTGAAGGGTCCCAAAACCAAGTAAAATTAAATTAAATCCAGACTAGCAAAAGAGCATTCATTGGCTGTTAAAATAAACCTCTTCCCTGCACCAGAACCTTCCTAGAAAGTTGGTGTTGCAGAAAATCCTTGTGAAAGACAACTTGCTGAAAGAGAAGCTTCTAATTGTTTTGCAAAATAGGAATAGGGGAAAAAAACACATGCTAGTGGTGTTTATGCAATCACACCACACTGTTCAGTCATATTTCCTCCCTTGAAAAACCTGATTTCATTCCTACTTATGCACCTGACTTGTGCAATTTACTTCCCTTTGGGTTTGCATTCCTTGTAAGAGTCACAAACAAAAGGATTCCGTCTTGTCCTGTCACTAGGTGCCCTTGTAACAAGTCCCTCATCAGCTTTCTTGTAGGCTCCTTTCAGGTACTGGATGGGCACAATAAGGTTCCTTGGAATCTTCTCTTCTGCAGGTTGAATCAGTTTGGTCTCAGAAATTATGGTCAGCCTCAGTCTGTGTGTTAAACCCTTCTTGAGACGATAGAGTTATCATGTCCAAGATATCTTCCAGATGTAAGAGGTTCATTCTCAATATTCGTATTTAGACATCTGCCCTGGTTTGGCTGGTTTGGCTCTTGGTGGAGAACTTCAAAATTCTCAGTCACTGGCATTTTCTAAGAGTTACCTAAGACATCAGGGAACTCATGTTAAAAAAAAAAGCAAACGCACTGGAGTCTTGGTGCATGAAAATGCTTTTTGATACCACAACTTCACAGAAATCAGTGTTGTACAGATTCACAGTTCCATAGATAATTTAGTAGAGTAAGCCTTCCCCTTCATCTTGTCTATGTACATCAATTTTATGACTTTCATCAGTATAATCAATGATAAAAAAAATCCATCAGGCTTAGTAATGCTGAGTTTCTAACAAAATTAATAAACAGATGCAAGTTGTGATTCCTTCGTGGCCAAGCAAGTTTTAAAGTTTGGTCTGAGCTTAGTAAAATTAACAGCAAAAAATAATTGGACACTGTATGCCCACATTATTTCAAGCCAGGTTTCCAGAAGAATTTATGAGCTTCATGGAATTCATAAGTCATAGACATCCATGCCTTTTCCACTTAGAACTGATATATTCTGTGTATGATTTATGAGCAGCACCGGTTAAAAACTGGATGCCAATTGAATATGTTCCTTAAGCCAGTTTTATGTACATCTATAAGATTGATGGATACAAGACAAAGTCAAAATAGAAAGGATAAACCAACCAAAAGTATTAACAAGATTTATTGCAGCACCTCCCACTTCTTCAACTACTGCTCAAGAGAGGAGAAAGACACTGAGAGGATGGGGGATGGTGTCAGATCTCAAATTTTAACAGCAGTCACTTTCCTGTGACAACATATAGATTTGGAATATATAATCAGGATGGGAAAACACAAAAAACGTCTGCTTGTAAAGCATCATAATTTAATATTCTCCCAGATTAGCTATTACTTAGCTATTGCTAAGTTACATAAACACTGGTGTTACATGAGGATTGTCAGTTAGATCTGTCACTGAAATGTGCAGACTGTCACATTCAATGTCTTTGAGCAATAAATAAACAATGAGAGTCCCCAGACATAATTTAGAAGGTTTTCCAGACCTAAAAGATATCCTTCTTTACCTCATGCTGCCCAGTGGAACAAAATATCACTCAGTTCTGCATCCCTAACTGCATCCTTTGCTGTGCACACACCTGCCATTTCCAGGACCTAAAAGGACTGCTCCAGACTGAAAACTTTCCTGCTTCCTGTGGCACTTAAGCCAGAGAAATTATCCTCACGTGAAAGCAGAGTTGTAGCAGTTCCTACATAACACCTTCAGCTGCCTCATCCCTTTTGCATAGTATGAAGAGGATGGACTAACATGAGGCTCTGACAATAATTCTTCAATATAATTTCAAGCAATGTTCTGATTTGTTTTCTATCCTGTTATTCATGGCCTTCCTTCTTTCTTATGCCTAGATCTAAGATAATTTGCTCTCACTGCAAACAATCATTGAATTAGATGATTCCCATGCCTGAAATGTAAGAAATATTTTATTGATTTGAAATTGAATTGCTGGCTTTTTTCTTCCAAAAATAATTCTTGCTTTTTTTCCCTCCACTCTGAGTGACAGTTAAAACAGATACATATCCTGAGCACACATATATTTTTGTCTTATTCACTCAAAAAAGTTGAAGTAAAAGACTTCTAACTGAAAAGCAAAAATTATAACTGCGAATAGTATTTACCTGCTGTGATTTGAGCCCAGATTCAACTGCTAGAAATATATAGAAATTGAATTTTCTTGAGTGAAGAAGTGATACTAGTCATTATAATATATAGGATTAATGTGTGATTATTTTGAAAGGAAAATATCTTGTAATACCAGGGTATTTGCTCCAGGCTCATTGTCAGGCAAATTCTTAAAGCTATTATTTGAAGTTTCCCGCAGTCATCACTAAAAGCTCTATACAGCACCAAATACCAGCACATGCCTGAACAAGCTGCACATAAATATTCATTCCCACAATCCACCCTCTGGTGTTTCAAACTGCATGGCTACTTGCATTAATTTGTAAGGCAAAATTTTTTCTAAATAAAGCGACTAGTGTCCTATCTCACAGAAATATAGCAAATTGTCCTACTGCATAATGTAAATGTATGCAGGCTGGACAAAGATGATTCCTGGCTTGTGCAAGTACAATTTCCATGTACAAAGTAAACATTATATTTATGTACAAAATATATGCACTGGTTTGGGCACAAATCTTTTTCATTCCCATACAAACAGAAGTCAGTATGGTGGGATCTGGAGAGTGAGAGAGACAATTCATCACTGGTTCCTGGAGTTTTATGGACTCTTCCCTGCATATCCATGGTCACATCCTGTATTGTAAGTGGTGCTGAGAAGATCTGACTTTCGTACAAACTGCTGCTCCAAAACCTTGGGCAAGATGCTCAGGGTCGACTGTAATACAGAACTTTAGTGCCTAAAACAAAAGGGCTAAAAACCAAAATTGTATCCTTCAAAATTAACCTCACAACTGCTGCCTAAACCTGGATATGCCTGAGCCTGACAAAGCCTGCTCTTTCTGCGTTGTGAAGGTCCCCACGTGCAGAGAAGTGGCCATACCTGGAACCGACATGGATGGGGGCAGGAGAGGTGGAGGTGTGCATGAGAATGAGGGTGGCCCTGGCCCCTGCCCACGAGTTTCCTGCCCTCTAGATCAGTGAAGTTGTCTGCTGTGTAGCTGGCTCCAGAGGGAGTCCCTAGTCAGCATGCTAGCCTGAGGCAGCTCCTCCTCACAGGTGTTCAGCTTTCCCACTGTGCAATGGCAGGAACTTTAAAATACTTAAAATTCCCAAATTTTACCTCTAATCTCGGTACTGGGATCCTTTTCCACCAGCACCTTCACGTAGTGAATATTGACCTATTCCTGCTTGCCCTTTTTACCTGCTGTGAGGGAAGCATCAGGATGGATCTGACCTATTTGTTAAGAAGACAGAATCAAAAATGGAAGCTGCTTGTAGCTAAAAATTGTATATCACCAGTAGATTTCTTGCCCATGTACACAACTAAAATAAAATAATTCAGACAGACATCTGTGTACCTATAAGAATATTGTCCTTGTTTTCTATTCTTCACCCAAAAAGAGGAGATCATTGTACTTTCTCCTAATCACCCTGTATACGTGGGTGCTACAAGCTTTGTCTGCCTTTTTTTAATTGATATTTTATATGAAGTCTTTATAAGTCTTCCTGTTATGTTTCAATGAACTTTCAGACAAAATAGTAGGCAATAATCCATATAACTCTGAGTCTTATCTAAATGTTTTTCAGAAGCATTGGTATTTTCAACTTCTGAGACATTTAGCACGTTCCTTAGACAAAGGTTGTTCTGCAAAATATTTACAATAAAACCCAACCCCTCTACTCTCACAAAATTATTTTCTAGTTTTCAAGATTCTAGTTTGGATTTCTGTCCTTTGTATGTGATATATTTTCTCAGCCTTGCATTTTGCATTCTGAACCATAAAGCTAAGCTTTATTAGGACAGCTGAAAGATTTAGATCTTCTGCACTACAAGTGTGGCAGTTAGCAGTAAATTTCCCTAACCTTCTGGATAAAATATGTTTAGCCAAAGAAAAATTGTTTTGGAGTTGTGTTCTTTTTAACACAACAGTGACACGACTCAGATGCTGCAGCAGTAGAAATAAAACCAGGAATCATTCTATTGCCGAGCTTAGACTCAAGTCTTAGAAGGGACTTTTTTTCTTTTGACAGAGTATTTTATGAATACATAAACATCTGCTTCCTTAAAATATCTTTAGTTTATCCCTTGGCTTGTTATGCTCCTGTTTGGCTTTTTCTTTTCTGGCTTTTCCAGGTTAGTAATGAAAATGTAATGCTTAAATGAAATTGTTGGTTGGCATATGCTAAATCCACACGTCTTGGAAATCTAGTTTTGGCAAGGACATCTGCCTTTGTTATATAGTAAACTTCAAGCTTAAGGGACCTTAAACCATGCTTGATGAATTAACAATAGCTTCAAGACATCCATTCTACTTACAATAGGCATCCAGCACAGTGAAACTGTATTTACCAGCAGGACACTTTATTGTCGTTAAGAGTATTGGTGGTATTCTCACAACCTGATTCTAAAAACCTAAGCAGGTACCCCAAGTCTGAACCTGACACTAATCCTTGTGCCACTAGTGAGGCAATACATCACTGCTGTATGTTGTCTTTCATATCCTTGGAGAATACGAAAATTAGAGTTTAATGAATGAGCAAATATTAAAAATTAATCAATAAAAAAATGAAAGCAGATTACATTTTTATGGCTCTAGGCCAAAACAGTCTTTTGAAGGATATTCAAGGTTAGAAAACCACACTTATTGGTGCAGTCCTGTTTCAAAATTAACATCAATTTATGTGCTCTAAGATAACAACCCAAATCTACTGTGTTGATTCATGCCATTAATTAATGTTTGTTGTATCAGAACTGTGTTTTTGCAAGATTTCCCAGTCATCTCACCCAAATGTGCTTTGGTCTGCATACTGGTGTCATCTTAGAGCACCTAAATTAGAATTCGTTAGGATGAAACTAAACCAGCAGCTCTCAGCACTCTGCTGAGCACCAGCCCTTCAGCAGCAGCACCTCTACCCCCTGCCAGCTGCTACTGGCTGTTCAGTCTGGGGAAAAAACTGACCCAAAGCAAAGCCCCTGCCTCACACACAGCACGAACTTGGGCTCCTCTGTGATGCTCCACTCCGTGGGTGGAGAGCCATGTGCCTCTCACTTCATGCACAGGTGGCCTCTGTCACAGAAAGGGAACAGACCTGAATCTCAGCTGCTGCTCAGTGTAGGCTCTTTCTTTAGCATCACTGAAGTGGCATTGATTAACGTGACTTCAGGAACAGGGTCAAGTTTTTGAAATGTTTTTGAAAAGTTTTTTAATTGGATATATGGCAGAGAAACGATATTACAGACATTGATCTGGCCTTTTTTTTTTTTTTTAAGAGACATTTAAGTAATTCCAATGAAAACCACAAAGCATGTGCTGCTCTGCTCAAAACCCTTCACTGCACTTCAGTAATTGCAGGACTACTTACTAATCTAAAGCTGTGGTCCTTAACTATTTAAATGATGCAGGTAATAAAATCAAAGAGATCAAAGCCATGTACAGAATGGGAAAAAAAAGGTGTCTAAAAAATTTACTTTATGATATAGTGCAAGGCCTTGGCCATGCCAAAAGACCTTGGATTCCTAGATGCCTGAGTTAGGCTTGCTTTCATTTTATCATCAGACCCATCAAATATGGAATCTCAGCTGACATCTGGGTGCATAGTTTTGATCTAAACCCTATTTAAAATGTAGTTTAATGTAGCCACCAAATTGCATACAGAACCCCTGCTGAGTTTCTGAGAAGAATGAAATGGAAGAAAATCAAATATATTTCACTTGCTTCTGGTATTATTCATTATTGTAATTGTTAGCGAGTGGCTTGACATCATAGATTGAATGCAAAAACATTCCTATTCTACTCCATAGTGGTAAATAACTGTTAGGTAGGAAGCTTTTAGAGTCCTTACACTGTTTCACATTTGCTTTCTAAGCAAACAGGACTTGGATCCTCCTGAACCCCAGACATTTTGTTTTGCAGATCAAAGTGGATGATTGCAGTGCACCTTCTGGCTTTAAAATATGTTACTTGTTTGTATTACAACACCATCAGGACAAAACCCACTGTGCCAGTAAAAGACATGAGTAGAGACAGTCTTTGCCCCTGAAAGATTCAGCATCTAAATAAATACAATCATTTTGTGCTGTAGAAATCAGCAAAGAATTCCTCTCAGGCTAAGCACAAAATATTCTAAAATAGAGTTATTGTGAATTGTTACATAAAACAGCACGGGATGAATGTGAAATGTCAACATGCTTCAGGTAGATTCTGTAATGCTTGTTTTTAATTTGTCTGTTCTTGTACACCACTGACATTTTCCAAGCCATTAAAATACCCCTGGTACAGCCTATTAGTGTTGCAAAATAAAATGTACATCTTCTCCTCAGCATTATTCTTTTACAAAAATGGGTTTTCTACCAGCTATATGAACTGGATATACATATCAACAAATTTTCCTTTCTACCTCCTAATTTGGAACCTGAACTGATTAGGTCCTTGTCAATCAATGTGATAGACTTGTATAACTAAAGTGTTAGAAAGGGCTTTGAAATGGGTAAACAAGCAGAGTATGTGACTCTTAAACTGATGGCGTCCATCAAATTTTCCAGTAAGGCATTTTTTCCATGTATTAGACTAATTTATTGACCTTTCATGCTGTGTATTCCATGCTCCTGCCAACTAATGCTAGCCAAAATTTTCAATTAGAAATGTAGACCATCTGAAGAAAAGGCTGTTTCTTTTCACTTCCATTTCTTCCTCATTTATTTTTGTATTTATTCAAGTCCTCGGGAGAGCTGTAAAGACTACATTATGCCCAGTTAATTTACAGCTGACATTTTTATAGGGTTACTGTGAATTCCAATTTTTAAATCAGCATTGCTATGTCACAAAAAGACATGTGTGTACATCTTGTATGCAGGGCTAATTTTTTATGAAATAAGTGCTAGGATGAGGTGCTAGAATGCTAATAGCATATTTGTGAGTTTCATAGCAGCAGAGCTGACAGGCAAACAGATTCTGGCATGTCATTTCAGACTATTTTGTCACAAAATTAGCTTTGTGAAAGTGTTTTTTTAGCACTTTTGATTTTTTTGTTTTGGTTTTCCTCTTTTTATTTTTCTAAAGTTTTCTAAATTGCAATTAATTATGTTAAAGTTTAAAGTTCTAATTAATCCAAATAATTTTTTCCTAGTTTTCTATTTACAAATGTTTCCTGAGTGAAGAACTTGGGAGGCCAAGATCAAATTCACAGTACAAGATATTTGATGCATTCATTTGTTAATTACTTGTCCCTTATTTTTGCTTTGATTTTGCCTGGCTTCAGTCTCCAGACACATTTTTTTTTCTGCTTTCTCTTTGCAAAGTTCCATTACCTTCTTCCTCTGCAGTACATGATGACTAGTCTTTGGCAGCTATGAAGTTTTCGTTCAATTATCAACTTTTTGTCTGTTAAAAAGTCCCACTCAGATTCATAATGTATCAGGTAAAATACTTTTTGTCTGATAAAAGACAGGCAGGCACTTCACAGATATATTCTTCACAGCCTGAGCCTGGACGAGCACAAAAAAGCAGCAAAAATCGAGTCACCTTGGCTATTTTATTAATCTCTCTGGCATCACTGAGGAGTTGTATCTACACTATTTTTTGAAAAGTTGTACAAAAAGACACAAAGTTCTGTTTCAGAGCACGGAGCAGAACCCAGTGTAATGTGTCTGTGCTCTTGCAGATAACAGGGAATCTCATGTTGGCTTCAAGAGGGCTCTGATGTCTCCCTTGGTCACCTGTTTCTCTTTCCATTGCATTCCTCCCTTTCACTGACCATTCTACTTCATACAAAATTCATGGGATCCCTTTAATTTGTACCAACAAATTTGATTTTAATCAGGCCTGGGCAAGGGATTCTGGGTTGCTTGATTTCTTTACCCTTCATCATTTTACTCAACGCTGGTCAAGCACAAAAGCTAAAATCAAATAACTGACATATAGTCCTTATTCTTCCAAACCATCAATTATCACAGTGTCAGCAAAGCTGTCTGAAACCATTTTTCAGGGGAAGACAGGTTCCAGCAGCAAAGCTGGTTTATGAAGCTCCATTACTCTCCCTCACCTCCTCAGAACTATGGAAGGAGTAGTTTATGGGTCCATACTGCATGCCACAGGAATAGTTAAAAGAAAATGCCTCTCCAAAATAACCCTTCATTTCAGTGCACAGGTACTGCTGAGCTGGTGGAAAAACAAACCAAGTAGTGGTGGTTATGGCAACGAGCAGCTGAGGGAGGCAAACCAGCCAACAACTCTTCAAAAGGCTTCTCCTCCCCCATCTGTGCGCCATAGACTGGCCCTTGCATCAGAGCTGGACTGTGCCTACTGAATGAAAAGAGTATTTGTGCCTTAAAAAATGAATAGCCAGTCTAGAGATTACTCATGAGATATTAAAACAAGAAAAAAGAATTTTATGACAGTTTCATAGGAGAAAATATTTCATAGGGGCAAGGTCTGACCTCTTCAGGGCATATTATCAATATCTCATGAGACTGTGAGAAAAGGAAGCATTTAGCAATGCGGCATTAAATTTCCATCTAAAAATTTCCATATCTGCGGCAGGCAGCAGAAATAGTGGCTTGGATGCTGAATCTGTGGAGTTTTTCAAGGAATTCAGAAATTACCTGTGCAAAACTTGCAAAAAATTGAGTGAGGAAAAGTAGTGCTTAAAGTTACTAAGTGGCATTTTATTAAGTAAAAAATTTTCATTAATGGTATTAAAAAAAAAAAAGTCATTTAAATAGGTTTCCAACAAGGAATGTACACAACGTACTAAGGCATATCATAAGTATCTCTAAGTTTAACCAAATGAAATGTGTCTGGGACTTGAGAATTTCCCTCCAGGAAGAAAGGATTGAGAATTATGCTTTCAGGTTTAACAAAATACTGAACAGGCATGATTAAAACGTGAGGGAAAATGTTTCTATTGGAAAATACAATTTCATTGAAATTGAAATATTTTAAATTAATAAATCAGCTCTAATGAAAGATTCTGGGGTAAATCTTCACAAGGAGATGCTCTGGTAAGATAAAAAAAAACCCTTTATTTTTAACTTCTGATTCCTTTGTTTAAACTTTTCAGTCATGTTAGTAAATCAGCCTCTATTCATTATGCCACAATAAGTCATGTACTGTATAAATTAGGATGACTGGTTTATCCTGGAAAATTAATGCTTCTGTAATATTTTGTCTGTATTTATTTTTAAACTTCATGTTCTTCTGGAAGTTTCTAATGAGAAGTAAGGCATATATTAAAACATTAAAATTTCCCAGAGAAATTTATTTCATGACTCCCATCATCTTTAATTCCACACTCAGTCTTTCCCCAGTACTCTGAGTGACATGCTGTCCAGGACAAAGCCTGCTGAATTTTGTAGTAAATGACTTTCTGAAGAAGATACCTGGCCACATTTGGGGGTTTCCATCACTAATAAATGGGAGTGGATGGGGGATGTGATGGCAGAAAGAGATCTCAGCCAACTGAGATTTTTATTTGCCTGGGAACATAATTTAGCAAACATATTGCTCATGATAATGAATGGATAAAATTTTATTTCCCTGAATGTTCATATACTGGTATTTTCATATATATATATGTATATGTATAACTTTTATTGATTTTTATTGATATTCATATTCTGACAAGAATGGTCACATAAATATGCCCATTCTGTAGTTTACTCTCCTTCCAGTACAGGAATATATTTTAGTGATGAGTATGTAGACACACATGTAATCATGTTCCTTCAGTGCCACTATAACCCTGGAAAGGGCTGCTGCATTACTTCAGTTCCATCTGTGCACTGCCATTTGTGCCCTATCTGGTTGATTTTTGTAAGAAAATGGTGAGAAGTATAAGAAAATGTCAGCAGCTTAAACTACTGTCTAATAGGCCAAATTGAGACCAGTGCGTTCATGATGAATAAATGGTGACTGATAGAAGATGAGTGGATTCAACTTATGCCTTTGGCAGATACATTAATCCGTGTGTATTCTCTGTATGTGAGGAGATGTGACCATTCCCCAAAACTCCAGCCATGAACAGCAAACCATCATCGCGCGGTATTCCCATGGGAGAGGGCAAACCTGTCCGTAAGGAATGACCATTTTGTGCTTGTGGTTAGTGGCTGATGCAGGGCTGGCTGCTGCCACAGTGCAGGCAGAGGGCTGTGCAGAGGTCTGCTCTCCGTGTGTAGTGTGGCAGTGAGGAGAATGCACAGCCTCATTTCCCACCAGCAGTGCTCTGCTGAGGCAGGTGCATAGGAAGTCCACAACAAATTCGCTGATAACTAAATTTGTCTTCCATTTTGCTGCTCAGAAAATATGTCCTGTTGAAGAGAAAAAGAGGGAAGAGAAAGCTTTCCTGGTCTATTAAATTAGGGATTTGTAATTTAAAGCAACGAGAATAACATACTTTCATTTTCCTTGGCATAGAATGTGTCAACATGTACTTACCAAAGAGTGAAGTAGGTATGGGCACAGGAGAAATATAGCTAGAAAGTAATGAGGCTTTTCGGAGTAATTTCTCTTAAATATACGTTTCTCACCATATTCATATTTGTTTAGCAACATGAATTATGCTAACTGCTTATATCAAATGACTTCATCTGAAAGCACTACATTGTGCATAAAGCCCTTAAGCTCTGATTGTGCAAAGATTTATGTATGTATTTAGCTTAATGTATCCTGGGCCTTTCCTAGCTAAACAGAGGCCTTTGTAAGTGCATTTGATAACTACTTTCCAACCAATCTTCTTACAAGACCATTTTAGAGAAACCACAGAGTAAATAAATGATAGGCTCTGTCAGTAGGCCAATTGATTTCAATCATGCCCTTTACAATGGGTTGTGTATGTGTGCATGTATTTATCCATATGTGTCTCTTTGCAGAATCAGGTTACTCTTACGTGTCTGACCTCTATTATCGACTGAACCTAAGTGAGAACTTTTAGCAATTATATCTTCTAATTCTTCATATTAAGCATTGTATAATGAGTTGTTGCTCTCTCTCCTTAGTTATTAGAGATTGTTGTCTCTGGGTTGCATGATGAGACAATTACTTTTCATTCTGAAATCTGTCACATGTGGTCTGTACATGTAGTTTGAGAAGCGCTGGTAGTCTGCCACTGAGTATGGATTATCTCCTTCTGTGCCTGGATAACTACAAAGGTTGAAGGCAATGTTCCCCATCTGTGACTCTGCAAAACACTGAATACACATTTTCATCTGCATTTCCAGTACAGTTAATCACATTGTAAAACAGATTACACTAAATATATTATCAAGACCAAACCATTAACCAAATGTCACTCAGATCTGTCAGTTAACAGAGGGTGGAATCCAGAATGATGTGTTAAACAGACCTTGAGATTTCAAGTCAATAGTTATTCTGATTCTTCCATCCATCAATATGGGCAAATGCTGTATTTCCAAGCAAAGCTTAGATCTGACAACTCAATATTTGTATGTGATGAGAATTGTAATTATTTTAATTTGAATGTTAATTAATTTATTTGATAACTGCCTATTGGGCTTGTGCTCCATATGGCCCAGTTTCATGTGTCTTAATAATATTTATTTGTGATCTGATGATGAACACCAGGTGTGTTTATACGCTTTGAACTGATGAAGGGAAATGTCATTGAGGCAGACTGCTAGATATTGAATTGTGAATCTATTAATTTCATCATCTGAATTTGTATTTCTGTTAGTCTTTGCATATACGTTGAAAATCTGAGTCAAGAAGCTTTCCCGTATATGCTAGCACACATGTTGCTTAAAAGCATCGTGGTTAGACTCAGATTATTACATTATACCATTTCCACAGTCATTTGGAGAAAGCAAGGCATATGTGTACTAGTTCAGTTAGATAAAATTCAGTACAAATGCAATGGGCTTCTGGGGGGAACAATCTAAACTACTCACACATGACTGACTTTTAAATTAATAGTAAGCACTTGGGAGAAGTTCTGGAGTCATTGTGGACAGCTGAATAGAAACATCTGCTCAGCACAGCACTGGCAAAATAATGAACAAACGATCCTTCAAGCCAGCTCCCCACCTTTCCAAAGCTGCAGAATTGAAATGGGACTCAGCTCACTAACCTCAGCAATTTAAAAGTTAGACATCCTGTGTAAAGTATTTACTGAAGCTCTTTCTGTGGTCAATGGAGGGAGACTAACCTCTGGAGGACAATCCAGCTTGCTAAAGTATGACTGAAGTAAGCAGAATTAAATGTCTTTTTGAGGTGGCATTTTCCCACCAGCTGTAGAAAGGTACAGCAGTTGTTTTAGAGTCAAGGAGTAGCTTGTAAATAGATAAAGCTGTGAAGGATGTTGACATCTCCATGCCTTGCACTCAGCCCTTATTATTGCATTTATTTAGCTGAGAAATTGTGAAGCTTGGCTGATAAGGTTCTTGTAAGGTCCAAACAGGACCATGTATCTCATGGATACTGCCCTTACCGGGCTTTCCTTGCTGGGAATTGTAGCTGTCTTCAGAAACTCTCCAAGAAGTCAACACACTGTTGTGTCTTGACTCCTTAAGCTTAGACTCTCCTGGTTGAACTGTATGTGGCTGCAGTGTGCTTTCCTTTGTCACCTGGCACCCACATTTCCATAGTTTAATCGGTGGAGAACCTGAGGACTGACTTGTTTGCATGTTGTGTTTGTTATTGGCATAGTTGTGTTCCTGCCACCTCGTCTGATCTGATGGCCTAACCTAGCAGTAATTCAGGATCAGTATGCAATTTCTCAAGCAGGGGAAAAGAGTACTATCGGTGTAGGACTAATTAAGAGAGAAATTTCCTGTTCAAAACCTAATGATAATATGGATCATGGATCAAGTCTTCTATATTCCATTCCTCAATAAAAAGGTTTCCTTCAGAATCAGTGTGAGTTCCTTCCCCCACTGGTGAAGTTTTCTCAGTAGTTCCCTAACAATGAATGCAGAGTTTAAGATTCACCTGTTTTCATTTTGAATATATGCTATTTAGGAGAAACGCCATAAAACTTTGAAGCAGATATCTGGAGAAATTTATCCAGAAAGTGAACTTCTTGGTTTCTGGCTTGCCCATTCCCAATACAGAGAAAAAGATTTACAAGGTTCACAGGAAATTAGACTAATAAATATGTTTTTAAACTCTTAGATATCTTTAGCCATTAAAAAATGGGATTTGAAGCTCCTTACTTTTAACATGATGTGTGAGTATACTGTAAGTACGTAACGAGTGACACACCTTGTGAATTTTTAAACCTAATACAAATAGGCCCAGTGCACTGGGAATATTGGATCAGACTATTTGTTCTAGATCAGGTGTAAAAACTATTACACCGTATAGCCATTAAACTCATTCTCCCAGCTGCTAATGGTTGGTTTGTCTACAAAGTGTTCTGAGTGCAGCCTGTTAGAATTAATAAATGCACAATTCAGCAAATTCCATCTGGGTACTTTCAGTAAATTGGAGGGCAAATGCAAACAAGACTGTGAATTTCAAGTTATTGTGCTTTGCAATGTCCTCTACAAAGGAACACCAGATTGTCCATTTGCATACATTTTCATTCACAGAAGGCCTTAGAAGTACCCACACACTTCCTTTAAAGTTACAGTGTAATGAAAAAAAAAAAAAAAAAAAAAAAGCCCCCCAACATCTGCAAAACACAACCTTCTTCCAATAAACCAACAAAAGAACCCCAAAAACAAAGCCTCAAGGAAGAGAGACAAATTCTATGTAGTTATGGGACTACGGTTAATTTATGATAAATGTCATATAAGTAGGTATGAATCTGATACAAGGAGAGGAAACTTTCCTGAGATGTGCACAATTTTGCTCCCATGACACAGGGATGCATACTGCACAATGATACTGCTCAGCTACATGGGACAAACACACAGAAATGTCTTGTCAGATGAATTCTGTTATTATCTGAAAAAATATATAGTACAGCAACACTACAGTGTTTCATAGATTAAAATTCGCTTTTTTTTCCCCTGACATCGAATTTCTTTGTTATCTTCAGAGAGCAACTTAATCACCTCTGAAACAGCTCCAAAATAGCCTCATAGCAAAACTAAAAGAGGTTGAATTAGAACTAGGTATCACAATGGAATCTGTAGTTGAGTACATAGAAATAAAGTAAACATGAAGGACAACTAAAAGTCTCTGCTGTCAGACTGCTTTTCAGTACCTTTTTGTAGGATGGGAAAATAAACTTACATACTTTCATCCCATGCAAAAGACCACGGAAATTCAGATTCGCCACACAGTTATGTCATTGTCAATTATTCTTTTTAAGACCAGGGTCAGTAAATAAGAATTAAAAAACCACAATTCTTCTTTAAACACAAAAGCAGATTAATTTTGGAAAACCCAAGTGAGGTTTATGGTTAGCACATTCCTCTTTTTTCTTATGACTGTAATTTTAAGTGAGGTTAGAAGGAAGAGTGCTCTGCCGTATCAGCACTGTGGGATCCTCAGTTTTTCCTGCCCAGCACATATTCAGTGTTTGGCTCAAGGAAATTGATCGTGATGGTCCTGGTTCCAGAAGTGGAGATGTCTCTTGCATTGCACTGTTTTCATAATAAGAGATGATTAAACCTCTGTTCTGCAAATGATTAGTTAATTTTCTGGAACACTAGAAAATGATATGGATTTTTTTTTAACTGTGTAGGTAGTAGCCTTGAAATGTTATTTTACTCAAGAGATATGCAGTTTCATCCAAGGACTTATCTCCAATGGGCAATATTCATTGTTCAACACCCGTGTGGGTACTCTCACACTTGGCAATATCAGTTTGTCATGAGACAAAGGGAACATCATGTAACAGGAGATGCCACATTGTACATGATAAATAACCATGGCAAAGGGACAGTAATTTAGCCCAAAATTGTAGTTCACAGGTGTGTCACTAGTTCAGATTTGGCCACAAGTGAACTGTTTGCCAAATAGTTGTTCGGTTTTTTCTTTCACTTGCACAGATGTGATTTGGGCTGCTGAAGATCTGCAAACTAACAAGACAGTAGTTGTGATGAATAATTCAGCTGTCCTACTAACCGGTTCTCTGGCTAATGTACCAGTTGAAATAAATGGAAATTTTTTGCATCTGTTGGCAGATGTTATGTGCAAGTTTAAAAAACTCAGGGGACATCATATTTGCGACTTATCTAGGCTCCAAGAGTATAATTACTATAGTCTGCAAAAAGTTTCAGACCATTATCTGTTGAATTTATTAATTCTCATCTGAGTATCATTCCTCTCATAAATTCTACATGGGCAAGGAAAGATCCATGTGGTATTGTGTTGCTGGTGTCTCTCCACTCTGCTGCAAGCTCTTAAACAATTAGCTTAATTTTTGTAATTAGTTTTGATGTGGGGTCTGGGGTCTGTAGAATATTAGGAATTGTTTCTACAGGAATCCATAAAAGGGGTAAGCAGTGTGTTAGCTGGAACACATGACTTAATTAATTTTCTCTCGGAACGTCTGGAATCAATATTATCAGCCAGAAACATGTTGTGTCCTGCACTGTTTCCATTATCTCTAAATGGTGCTTTATGAACCCTGGGTGGTATAATGATGAGTACTGTCGCAGGAAAAAGGATTTTTCTACATGGATGTGACACTATACAGTAATACAGACAACTCTTTTCGTGGAGCTGGGAGCTATTATTTATTCATTCATTTATGTCTTTTACTGAATCTATATGGACTGTAGTGATATTGCATTAAACTTTATCCCCTAGTGAATGCTATTTTGACAAACATTTCTAATCATTGGGAATAAAATGGACCAAAAGCCTGTGTACTGGAAACAGAAAGTGTATCACAGCAAGGCTGGACTCTTCAGTCGCAGAGAAAAAGAGCACAACAATTTATGAATTGCTGGATTAATGTACCAGCACATTGATAGTTCACTTAAGATGGTGCAAAGCTGGGCACTAATCACAACTGCCTTCATGTGAACTGTGGTTGGGTCAGCAGGTATCAGCCCCTAGTTTATGGCACTGGCCCAAAATGAAAAGGTGGTTGGTGCTCTATGTAGGATAGGTCAGTATACAAAACCACCTGGTGGTTCCAAGCCCAGAAGAGGTATTCGGATGGTTGAACTATTACACTAGTTGAATGAATTAAATATGTTAAAATATTTGAAAAAATACCAAATATTTTATTTAATTTCCCATATCTTGCTATCACACAAATCCGTTTCCTAAAAAAGTAGGGGAAATTGGAAAGTGAGGAATTTCTTTCCCAATTCCTTTATAATGCTGTGATTTCAAATCTGTAGGTGTGAAAAATTTCCAGGCTTTTAAAATACAAATGCTTTTTTTGGACATCACCTTAGCACAACAGTTCGTAGAAGAAAATCAAAACAAGAAACTTTATTTGAAATCAATTATTAGCAAGATCTGAAAGCATTCAACATCATTTAAAAATGAATTACTAAATCTATGGTAGACTAATTAGTACTACAGAAATACTGCAATGACTCAATGCATTTGTTTGTCTCACCTAGCAGCCATTCTCCATTAAGCTCTTGGGATTCATTAGTTGTAGCAATGATGACTAGTACAGAGAAACACAGGATTTGGAATGCTTTGGAAGATATTTGATGGGTAAACACATTTTTAAAAAACTGTGGATGTTTACCCACCTACCTTTTAAAGTGCTGTAACAGCATTACTTTTCTGAAATATGTTTTCTAAAGCTACAGGTTGGGGTTTTTTAGTCCATAATGATGGTTATATCAAGCCTGCTTTTAATTAAGTTTTGAATGTGAAAACACATTTACAGAGAAAAATCACACCAAGTCTTCAATCATATGTGTTTTTCCAGTGCTTTAAATTATTAAACATGCTTACTTGCATACTGACCGTGAACCATATGAGGGGTAACACATGCATGCTCTGGAGTAACCAAACATTTTAGACATACATGGATTTACTTCTAAATAGAGTGAAGTTACACTACCAGGCCTGAATCACTTTTAAAGCTGCCTGGGTTGTGGTTTTCAGAGAGAGTAACCCCATCCATATTAACGCTGTACAGCCTCAGTGCTGCAGCCCACTACAGGGGAGGGAGGACCACATGAGGGCTCTCTAAGGTGCAAGCCCGCTTCCATCTCTCAGGACTGCAGTCTCACATGGGTACTAGCTCCAATCCCATGCCTGCCAGTTCTCAGAGCCCTGATAAGAAGGCTGAAGGCTCCTGGTGTTCCTATCAGTCTTGTTGTGTCTTGCTGGTAGCCTAAGTTTGCCTGTTGGCCTCCATGTCAACAGTGGGCTCTTATTTTCCAGGTACAAGGTTCAGGAGTCTGTTCTTTTAGCTTTTCTTCAGGGTTGGTATGATGTACAGAGCAGTAGTTCCTCTTTTTCTAGGCCCAGGCTGTGTCAGAAATCAGTGTCACCCTGTGTGTATTTGGTGCGCCAGACCTGTATGGGAATAGATGAACAGTTCAGTACTCAAGCACTCAAGTGAAGAGCCTTCTGTTACTGAAATCTTGAAAACACTCCCCAGCTTATCACTGCCCATGACATTCCAGTTACCATCACTGGCTTCTGGGAGAGTGAAGTGTCTAGCTGTACTGAAATTATTAATGGAGTTTTGAACATTAACCCTAATCCTGTGATTATTGCAGCTGTAAAGCTGCTGTTCCACTTCAGGCACATGAATCTCAGCTTCAGTGAATATATGCATTGTACACACCTCACAGGGATCTACTCAGTTCTCTTGTGAAAAGCGGAGTAACCACTTTCTTCACCACTCTTCCACTGTGATATATGCTAACATCTTGAGGGGATGGCCTGACAAGCACAGAGCCACTGTACTTATATGTCCTCCAAGCTGTCTGTGAAGGGCACAGCCCATCATAGCAGTGGAGAACTGAATCTGATGACCTTCAGAGTCTGCATTGAGAGAAAGTCTCCCTTGAAGGACCCCAAGCACCCTTCCTCCCGCACCTCAGGCAGCATCTTTGTAGTTTTTTGTGTCCAAGACATTTACTACTTAGCAGAGACACATGCCCAGTGGTGGTTTCCCAGCCCTAGCTCAGATTCTGTGCGATGGAAGCATTTTCACACAGTGCCCCATCAGTCAGTGGTGGTTCCGGTATGCAGATTGAGTTACCTGAGACTTTTAAAGTCTCCCTCTTCACCTCTGCATCTGAACCTGGCTCTGACCCAACCATCCCCCCAACCATAACCACACATTGTTGTCAGCATAATTCTGAGTTTAAGTTTGCTTCCTACAAATATTTACAAAAATCTTAAACATCTTCTGAGACCCAAGTAGCTCCCCTATGGAGAAATGACACAATAGAGAAATCACCCATTAAGTAAAGTATAATTACCTTCTCTTGCAGTTCCCAGAACAAGGATTTTCTGGGGAAGCAGACAAAGGACAGAAAAGGAGAGCAGCAACATGCTGTAATCTCTCAAGCCCAGAGCATGGGACAGTCCCTCAACAGATTCAGAGAGCACTGCAAAACCTTTGAGTGTATCCTCTCCCACTCCCTTACAAGATGAAACACTGAACTTGACTCCAGATATTGTTCCAATTCCTTAAAAGCAGTGTAACTGGTGGTTCTGTATTCTGCAGCCTACATTCCCCGCCAAGTATGAAAAATGAAGTTTAGAGGAGCCTTTTGTCAGAAATAGGCTCATCTTGACCTTCCCATTTGGTTTCTGAATAGCCTAATGAAGAAAAATTCAGCAAAATGCCATAAGGTAATAGTGGAGAATAAAACTGTGACAAAATAACATGAGTGACTCACAGACTGCAGTAGGAGTTTTGTATTATTTTTTCTGGGCTGTTACATTCAGGCTCTGAATACTGCAGAACAGTCTAAAGGAGCAATGAAATAAACTGGGTATTGAAGGTTTTGTAGTTCACTACTAAACCACTCCTTCAAAAGTCTTCTTGCTGTTAAAAATGGTGTTGGAGAATTGCTGCATAAATGATATGCTGTAGAAATAAGTCAGGCCCTAAGAAACCAGGTCAAAACTCTAGATTGCGGAAACAAAAGGATAGACCACTATGAGTAGCTAACATGCTTAAAGAAAAAAAAAACAACCTTTATGTATTCTTGACCTACATTCAAGTAAAATGGTACTTTTCAGCTGTTAAATCTTTATTCAGCTTTATTCTAGAAAGGGTATCGCAGTTTGTAAGAAGCTTGACTGCTGGAACACATCTGCTGCTTTAGTTTTAAGAGGGCTTGATTGCAGAATCCTAGATACTTGACGAAAATTTCTGTCTTAAATGGTAAATATATTCTTAATCTAGAGGACATAAATATTTGCTTCAGTCCTAGAAAACCTGATAAATACAGAGAAATTATTTGCATTTAATACCAAGTATCTGTCTTGACAGTTTAATTGTAGTACATATTTTGCTCTTCCTTTCCTGAGCAGTTGGGTACTGTTCCTTTTTCCCTCCTGTTGTCTTTACTGGGACTTTGTTCCAGCTTTAATATCTTTATTCCAGAATTCTGGAAATAAAATGGCACATATTTACCTGTAAATTCAAAAAATCCAACTAGCAGAAATTATTTTTCTGTTTTTTAGGCTGAATCGGAATGAGTTATTTTCTCTGATGTTAAGATTTCTGACTCATTCATTCTTTTATTTTTTGGAATTGCTTGGTATGACTTTTCAGAGTAACTATAAATTTATCACCACTCCTGGATATTCCATATTTAATATTAATTCTTCCATCCTTTACTGGACAGAAAATTACTTATTCAGAATCACAGAGCAAGGTAATTATTCAGCTGTGAGGGAAACATGAGGATCCAAGGCTGCCAGTTCTCATAACTGTCCTGTGAATCTTGTGATATCAAGTAGCTCTTTAAAAGCCTCTGTACTTCAAGTCTTGTAAATGTGTGACAGCACAGATCAATGAGAGTGAACCCATCCAGGGAAACACAAGTGAAAGGGCCAGATGCCCAAAGGTACTTTCGATTGCATTTATCACTGCTCTTTGAAATCAAGTTAATTATTTTGGGGGGACCTGACATACATCACTCAGGCACCAGGTGTGGGACAATTCTGGTGGTGCTGATTTCAGTTCCTTCTACTGTTGAGACCTTCCTTGTCTGGGAGCCAATGGTTTTACCAGTTCTTCAACCACTCATTAGGATGTGCATCTGTTACAGGAACTGTGGGGAAAATCAAGACAAATTCTCACTCTTTAATGTTTCCTGTTTGAACTTACAGCATTTTATTGCTTATTCTTCACATGGGTGAGGCTTTTTTAATGTTTGATGATGATTTATGAAGCCACAAAATCATTCAGCACAGCAAGCAATAACTGATGTAATTAGCACATTTGAGGAGAGTGAAAACTGCAAAAAAAAGAAGGCATCAGTCACTAAAGCAATAGATTGATTTTTCAGTATGTGTTGCAGTGCTTTTATCAATACCATGTGTTACTGCTTTTGGACTATGTCATTCTCCATTCTGCTATTTCCTGGCTAAATGTCAATAGAAAGTACAATATCTGAAATTATTACTGCTTTTAAACAGTCATAATAACCTGCTTCTATTGCCAGATACTATTTGATGGTCAAAAGATAAAGCAAGCATGGAGAAATGGAAAAGGTCATGAACACAGATTACATATGAAATAAATTATTTACCCCTTTCTGGACCCTTTTTCCTTCTTCTAGGGGTGTCTCCCTTTCACATACTGCCTTCTGTCCTTCCCTGAAGGGACAGGGTGATAGACAGACTACACACATACAGATAATTTCCTCAGCTTGCACTCAAACCTGTAAAATGTTTTCTTTGAGTTTTCTGATCTGGTCTACCAAGACATAATGAATATCTTCTCCTCGGAATATTTGAAATATTTGAGTTATGTCTCTTTTTGTCAGTATGTGTCTAAGTTTAACTAAATCTAAACAGGAATTGAGAAAATAAAATTCCACAACACATGAAATGGCTAATTTGAACACCCGTCTGTTTAAAATTTCAGGGCAATGGGTTTTGTCCTATGTTAAGACTAGAAATGTTATCAAGGAGAAAAGCTGGATTCAAGGTCTTCTGTAGGCTATAAACATTTTCATACTTTATTTTGTTTAAATGTGTCATCACTGAAAACATATATGAGTGTCTTTCACCCGCAGTTTCTTTGATGCCTGTGGACTGCTGAAAAATTATCCATGTGAGGAACATGTAGCTCGTTAGCCATAACTGTTCCATCTGAATATGAAGAAAGCTGATCCAAAATTGTGATAGTACATGCTGGGATATTTTCATCAAGTGAAACCCACAACTTAGGACAAATACAAGATGTAGGGAACAGACTGTTAAAAGTCTTTAAATCAAACTGAAGTAAGTAGAAAGCTGTCTTCACAACACAGAGCTTTTAAATTGGTCTTAGTGCAGATGGATCTTCCTATGAGACTTTAATTTTCTTGCTGTAACTTTCCAAAAGCATGAAGAGGCTTTTTTATATACCATGAAGTAGGCTTTAAAATAAGTAATAGTGTTACATAAATTATTTTTAAGTCTGTGAATTATAGGAGCATTTATTCCCTTTGCATAACAATAAATATAAACAAATAAATAAAAACCTACAGACTTAATAAATTAAGATCTAGATAATAAATCTCACTTAAAATATACCAGCAATACTCAAAACACTGACTGACTGAGCCAAAGCATTATTCTCAAGAGAATGTTTTTCCCTTTTCGTAGAATTAAATATGTAATGGAAATAATATTTAGAAAAAACTTTTTGTACAGCAGAGCCAGAAGATGACTTTTGCTTGGTAACTGTTTAACAAAGCCCAGCTGCTGCCTCACTTTGGAGCTGGGTTTGTGGGAGGGTAAGAGCAGCTTCTCTTTCAACTAAGGCCAACCAGCCTCAGTGGGGACATCTGTGGTACTCAACAAACCCTGAGAATGCTTTGGGGTGGCTTAAACTTTACCCTAATTGTACAAGACCCTAAATAGGAGTTGTTAGGGGGTTCCTGAAGTAGATCCCATACAGATATTTAATCCACAAAGGTCAGGCAAATTGCTTGCAATGACAAGGTTTTCTCCATTTTCAACTTTCAGACATGTTTCAATATATAGTTAAACTGAAATACTGTGGTGCTTGGGTCACCTCACTGGTTTTCATACGCAAGATAAGTCCAGCAGGGAAATTCTGTCCCCAGGTGAGATCCTCCATGGCCGAGTTTTGACTGTGCTGCTGTGCTGGGACAAAACTGTAAATCTATCAGAGAAGACAGATGTTGTAACAGGCCCTGTGGCTCAATATTCAGCAGGAAAGGATAAAAATACAAGGCAAGAGAAAAGCTGAGGGCAATGGCCAGGTGTCTTTGGCAGGAAGAAATATAATCTAGCCTGTGAGTGGAAGTGAGGGAGCTGATGAAGGACTGTAATATTTTACTAATTTACTTCGGGCTGACGAGGCAATATTGTTATTGTCTTTGTTTTTATTGAGGAAAAATATGAGTGAGTTTTGACTACAAGAAAAGGGTTTGGCTCCTGAATTGCACCTCTCCAGTGTTTGTGTGGGGTGCATGTCCTGTTACTGTGGTATCATCACAAGGATATGTTGTAGCCCACACCCCAGCTGTGAGTGGAAGTGAGCTGCTGCCAGAGGAAATCTCAGTGAAAGCACTCAGTTCCTGAAGGAAGACTCTGGGTATCCACCTGGGGAAGGTGTGCTGCTGTCCCTGACAGAGCTGTTTCATGAAGGCTGAAGAGACTGAAGGAAAAGGAGCAGTTTCAGACACACATCCCAGGTGTGTGCCTGAACAGTTATTCTTACTTCCTAGCCTTAGGCAGTGCAGTATGTGGGTTTGATTAGATTGCCATTCTGAGTCACCTAATTCTCCTTTTTAGATGATTGCAGGCATCTAATCCTGTATTCTTAGCTAGCAGCTGGTTGTTGAATGCGAGATAACTCAGAGACACCTCTGTCCTCTACTGCATGTGGCCAATGAAAAGAGCAGTCCCTGACTTCTAGTCCCTGTGGGGAAGGCCAATTGTTCAGCCATGCAATTCATTTCACAACCATGTAAAGCTCACCCCTGCTGGGCTTATTGTAGACTAAAATCAGATATAAACCTTAAACTATCTTGGCCAAATTTGACCATTTAAACAGCAATAGGGTTTTGTTGGTTTTGTATTTTGCATCAATCACATATTTCTATGGTTACAAAGGCTTTTATAAAATCTTATCTTGACTATGATCTGTATTTTTACTTTAAATTCTGAAAACCTGAGAGATAAAGATATTAAAAATATTGTGATGGGTCTATTTTTCTGAGGAATTCTCTGCAATTATGGCATTTCTCCTAGGGATTCTACCAAGAATTTTTCAAAATTGGCCCCAGTGAAATTTGGACTAGCATTATTGCATTCTCTGTGGTGGTGAGATTGAATCTTTGCTTTATTTATATTGAATGATACCAGGAGGATGTTTTCCATTGTCAGTTTCTCAATGCAGGGAGAAATTAATCTCCCAGCCTATTTGCATCCACTAGCAATAAAGCCCCATTTTAATGAGAAAATGAATATTTGGACTTTACACTTTGTATCTTTTCTGGCAGCTGTGCTTTTTATTCACTCTGTCTGAAACAGCTTCAATGACAGCAGCCAGGATCCTCCCCTTCTGTTCAGCTTTTCCTTAGAAGGCAAAATGAAATATGTCTCTAAAGATAGGACAGTACTATTTTAAGTACTTGCTTTTTCATGGGATTATGCCAATAAACAAAAGAAAAATATTCATCCCCACCTTTATCCTTTATGAGCCAAAGCACTCTTTCAGAAATCAACTATTTCTTCCTACCTGTTTCTTCAAATTCACATTTTCCCTCTTTCCTTTTTATTTATCCTTCTTAGCTTCTTTTATCATGCAATAAAACAAATGTTAGCTCTGTGTTAGATTAGGTTGTTTACAGAAAAAAAAGTGGCATTTATTTGTTCTACAAGGTTTTAAAGCTAATGGTCCAACTCACAGGTAGAAAAACAGCAGTGATTCATATCTTTCTTTGTAAGCAACATCACCCGAAGGGCATTATGCAACTCCGGCTTTGATAGGGTTTTTCTTTTTTTCCTCAGGCATAATGACTCCAGAGAGACCAAACATAACAGTGATCAATTGGGCTGCTTTCTTTTCCATTCTAGTTTTACACAACAAAGGGATCCGTTGATTTTATTTGTCATTTACTTATGCTTTAAGCAAGCATGTTTTGGAAAATATCGGTCTGTCCAGCAGGCACTTCTATGATTGGTGCCTCGGTATAAATGTGTTTTTCCCCTGTATGAGATGACATGGCAAGGTCATCCATGGCGTTACAGCTCTGAAATAAGCAACAGTATTGAGAGCTGCAACCTTTTCTGGTTAAAGCTAGTGAGAATTTTGTTGCTGGGAGCTGGCTGTAATGGGATACAAATCAGGAGTTGACATGTTACTCGTTGACTTTGAGCCAAATCTAAAATGTGCACCAGTCCAGAACTGTAGTCTTGAAAAGGGTTTCCTTTTATGTTAGCCTGAAGTGCTGGGATTTTTTTTTTCCCAAGTGGATGCAGCTGGATCAGCTGCAACCATAAGCAACCGTAGTGTGGCTAGATCAGTCTAATCAATCCAGTGTGTGGAACCTGGCAAGTCCACGTCCAACTTTTCCACCCTGTGGGTGATACTAGGGTGAGCTGAAGATTCGTGGGCTGGATTCCATGCCAAAACTGAAGCTGTGATTCCCCCTTGCTTTTAAGACAGAGTCAAAGAAGAGTGTGGTGATGATCACTCTCTGTCTAGTAGGCATATTGTTAAATTAGCTTTTCAGCAAATGGATGTCCTAAGGCCTATACTCTTGTCTGACCAGGAGATCTAAGCCCCTTCTCCAAATATTTCATGTGAGTGCCCCAGTCAGTGATCAGGCAAACCAACAAAGAGGACAGTTAGAGCATTATGCTTGAAAGGGGAACACCTGCCTCTGATACCTTCTCCCAGGACTGTAACATCAATAACACGGTTGAACAGTACAACAGGATGAGTGAACCTGGCTTGGTTAACTGAAAGAGAGTTGGGAGGTAGCTGTTCTTTGGAAATCCCTTCCAGGCTGGGTTTCTGGCTATCCTTGCCCCGTGGTGGGGGGCATGTTTGAGAATGCCCTTTTAACACAGGGTACAAGCCTTAAGCGGTGGCTCAAGGCCACTCCTCTGGGTCCCACTTCCACAGGGTCAATGAGCACGCTGGGAGCCTTGGTATGATTCTCTGTTCTCCACAGATGCCAGAACAGTAAAAAGTATGTGTCACAGTGCCCAAAAATGTGATAGCAGGGCAAAAGAGTGCCTGTAGCTCTCCCACCCACCAGTGCCATCTACTCACATGCAGCTGCAGAGCCCCCTGCCCATGACAGCACTCCCATCCTGTCCTGAAAAATCCTAAAAGCCAAACCAACCTGAGTCACTCTGGCTCTTTGTCCTCTCACCCAAAATATACATGGATTTTTTAATCCTTTTGCTTTGTTAAAACCCTCCACATTAGTAGCACAGGTCTCATTACCACATATTGGTCACAATATCCTCTTTATAGCTACAAGTACCTCTGGCGTAAGAAGCTTTTAATTGCCTTTATTCTCTGTGGTGAATATGTGAAGGCAGTGACACATACATAATTAGTGTGCAACTGGAAAAGAAGTTTGGGACAAATGTGCTGCTGAATTTTCCCCTTACTCCTTAAAAGGGGTGAACTAGTTCACAGCAATAACAAGGTGCATATTATGTATCTAAAAGGGGGACAATTGTGAGTATTTTGCCAATTATTAAAAAAACCTTCTAACATACAATCTACTGTTCATTAGCTGAAAAATGAAGGTTTCTGTTTCAAGAATGGTACAGTTCATTTAAGATACTTCTGACCTAGATTTGTACTGTACTGAATTGCTTCAAGTGAGTAATGCACAATCTATTTATAGGATCATTATTAAATTAGCACTTGCATGATTTAAATCCCCTTCCAGTAGATTCACAAGGGAACCTCAGGCATTCTTGTCACCCAGTGGGCAGCAAGCTTGGGTTAATGTTCACAGGAATGGTAGTCTGGACTAGTTTTCTGAAAGGAGTAACTCATTTTGAGATGGAGATAGAGTTTGCTGTAAAATGGAAATTCATCTCACCAATTTTGGACTTCTACATTTGGGTGAGATACAGTATAACTTCAAGTGCCCCTTTTCCATAGTTCATTTTTCATGCTGGCTTACTGAGCACTGTAGGTTTTCAGTATCTGCAGTTATTTTATGTAAACCCCACCACAGGGTCCGAATACAACCTAGGAGGATCATCACTAAGTTTTGTGGTAGTGTTGCAGCATTGGGGCTCCAGTTTGATGAAGCTGGCAGTAGGTACTTGTGCCAGGGCATGTTCCAGTGATCATTTCAGCATATGATGTTTTCTACCTTCTTTAAAATCAGCTAATTGCTACAGCAGCGCCACAAACAGCAAGGTGATCATCCTTCTGAAAGGTCTGTGAAGACTACCTCCCCTGGAAATGTTGGGAGCTGGGTGCTTCACTTCTCAAAAAAATTAAGATATTTTAAAAATATATAGCAGAATGTTATTATCAGATGTAAACTAGGTGTCTTGAAATTTGCCTATTTTGGCTTCCAAGGCAAAACCAAACAAAATCAAAGAGTCAACTGACATACATGGATTTGTCAAATCCTAAGACAGCAGCCATAAGACATGGAATTAGCATGGAGTGTACTATTTCTCCCCCATTTTTGCTTCCTTTTTTCCTTCCACTCTGTTTTTACCTGTTAGCTGTATGGGAAGTTGTTTAAGGTGGGAGCTGTGTTTCATGTCCATGCTTTGTGGTGCTTGGTGTCATGCGGTTCCAGTCTTGATTAAAGTCCTTTCACTTGTGAAACTAGTGGCCATACATAAAATACCAGGTTCTGAACAAGATGTTTTCTATTCTAGCTTTGCCTGACACTTCAAGTCCCCTTTTTGTTTTGCTTCTCAGTGTGCATTTTTCCTGCAGCTATGCAGCAATTTCAGTGCATTAACACATTTTTCATACGAAGCAACACAAAAAGAAGATTCAGAATAAATCCCTTAAAATAAAGTACTGTATAGGTCAATATTGTTTTGGAATCTTTTCCAAGGGTGTGTCTAAATCCTCAAGGGAATGAATTTGTATGTCCTTTAACTCTAAGAGGACCCTAACTCTATCAAGAAGAATAAGGTCAGCCTCAAGTATCTTGTGCTCCAGTTGTAATTTGAGTGTGCTGACTTATACAGTGAAGTTATCAAAAAGATTTTAAGTTTTATTTAACATGCACAGGAATAACTTGGATGAGGACCTTTTTTCCTTGACCTGTGAAGATTTCCAAGGCCTAAGATGGGTTATCTGTGACCTCATTTAAAGGCAATTGTATATCTATTGCAGTTTACATTCAGCAGAAGTCCAAGGGATAAAAATTGATGAAATGAGATGCAATTTTTCACAGTAAAAATGCAATAACTAATATAAAATTACATCCCAGTGCATCCTGAAACTTCAGTTACTGAAATTCTGGTGTGAAATGTCTTCATATTGTTGGGAATGCTATCCTTCTGTTCAACAGTAGTCTCATAATTGGGTGCAGAAACAAGCCCAGAGTCTTGTCTTTGCCCCAGAGTCCAGTACTGTTATGGCATGATAAGTATTTTTTAAAAAAAGAGAAAGAGGCCAAGTCAATACACCAAAGCAGAATCCATGGGCAGCAAAGGTCAGGTGAGGCACTGGAACAGATTGCCCATAGAAGTTAGGGATGCCACATCTCTGGAAGTGTTCAAGGCCAGGTTGGATGAGGCTCTGAGCAACCTGGTCTAGAGAAAATTGTCCCTGCTCACAGCAGGAGGGTTGAAAGAACCTGATTTTTAGGCTCCCTTCTGACCAGGCTATTTTATGATTCTATGATTCTGTGATTCTATGATTCGATGATAATGGGTTCTCTGAAAACAAAACACTGTTTCCATGAGTAGATTGGTAGGGTGATTTTTTGATCTATGCATATACAAAGGGCCTAACAAAGTAACCATACTTGGTAACCAAAATATCATGCAGGGTTATCTTCTGCAAAAGGCCTTCCTTATTTTTTTCCTGTTTTGTGTAATGAGTTCATACCAAAATATAAACAATACATAGAAAAAACATCCACAGGTACATGTTGTGTGATTCATGTTAAATGCAATATGTTGTATTTATGAGAAGGAATGTTTTTGTTTTGTATGTTAAAAAATATGTTTTTTAAAACACTGTGTCACAAGTGATGAAATGAGAACATACATGATAACTGCTGGTGAATAATCACATCTGTAGAATAAACTTACAAAAGCCAGACAAACCACAGACAGGACACACTTCTCACTGCTGAATTTACTGACTTGTTGGTTTCTGTTTCATACTTAGTGCTATCTAAATGCTGTTTCAACCTGTGAATTGAATTTTCTTTTAATTTGAGTAGATTATATATTCATTTGTCGACACTCTATCTTTGTAAATCAATGCATTATGCCTGGCAGTTTCATCTCATCCTTAAAGATTACCTTGGATTATGTCATGACTCAATCCTGTATTGCCCCTACAGAGATAATGAATGCACACATGTAAGAGGATCATTACCAATGGGTGTGGGATGCTGTTTTGAACATACCATTTCCATCTGCCACAGGATGATTCCATTTGCAAAAATTGATCTCCTGGAGGAGATTTTCTCAGCTAGGGTAGGCACATTGTAAGCACAGAGTAGCAGAATGTGTTGAATGACAGGAGAGGAAAAGGGGATCATATTGCTTCTGCTGTCCCCAGAAAGTCAAAGCTTGGAGTATGGGCTTGCATCTCTTCACACTGAGGCTGAAGAAAGGAAGAAGGACAGGGTAAACAAATCCTTCCTTCTTGTAGCAAGAGGTGGCAGCTCAGCAGGTCTGAGAGGAGTAAGGCATCCACATGTAGGGATGGTACAGTGCAAGCACAAAGTTAATCCACGTCTGAAAAGTTCAGCCTCAGGTGTGGTAAGTTCTCTTAGATGCTGACGCAATCACTGCCGTGAGATGACCTCTTTTAAACAGCTTTTGAACAGCTTAACAGGTCCCAGAAAAGGATTGAGCTCATATATAATTACTGTGAATAAAACTATCCATTTCATCAGCTGTAAACTACAGTAATCACATGTATCACAATGAAAAATTATGCACATCAAGCAGTTTTCCTTGTGTGGAATGGAATTTGACAAGAGAGAGTGCAGATGGATGCCTGTGTACTCCTCAGGGCACCTGGGGTGGACCAGGAACAGACACAGACCAGTTAGATCACTGCACCCCTTAGTAACAAGGTAAAGGAATCTTGCATATTACATCAAGTTTCATATTCTAGCAAAATCAAATTATGCACAAGGCAAAGGGAATTGCATGAAAACTGAGCAGCTATGGGTTGGGAGTATTTGCAACCCTTGCCAAAATTTGTGAGAATTACATCTCTTCCTGTTCCCTGCCCAGTCATGAGAGGCAAGATACAGTTGTGGGCTTGCAAGAGCAGTTAGAATATTCCTTTGAGTAGCCTTGCAGCTGTTGAGAAAGATGACGTTTCTGTTTCAAGCAAATTACTGACCACAGTATGTTTCCATTTTTCAAGAAACATGTTTGCTTTAATTTTCCCAAAGTCCATCTTTGCTGTCATGTTTGGTTTACTGTGTGTCACTGGTCCATGTGCATTGTGTCACAGTGTGATCCTGTCAACTGCCATGAAGGATAAGCTACTCTGACAACTTATGTCCTAATGCAGTTTGACAAGATGAAATATGCAAAAGAGTAAACACAGTTCCTGCCAATGCCCACAGGTCCCAACAACTTCAGGTGTACCTCCCATAATTAATGACTAGCTAATTATCGTTTCATGATAGCTGCCAGAAACAAGGCACAGGATGGGTATTGTGTATCTGTGTGACATATTTCAGGCTGACATACAGACTTACAGAGATATTGCCTGTATACCATGCCTTATATCAGTCCTTATTAGACTATTCAGATTACTTTTCTGATTCTTGCAGGTGGGTAAAAATACAAATTCACTGGAACAGCTTTTTCTTTTTGAAACACATAAATCAATCTCAATTCTTTGAAACGGCATTGTTTTAAAGGGCGTTCATAAATCTTGGAAATATAACTGATTTTTCTAAAGATCTATATTTTATGAAACACAGTTTAAATTTTCACCTGATACCAGTATGTTTTCTGTGAAAAGAGAATGGATAACAAATTGAATGAATGGACTCTAATTAAGCATAAAATTACTCAACAAGAACCACTCTGAATCACTTAATCATAATGTAACAGGACTCTAATTTTCTGGCATTCTCAAAATCAAAACTAAGTATTTGCATCGTATTTCATCATAAGAAATGTGAGTAATTTTGTTTACAGCTGGTTAAATACAAAATTTTAGGCACAATAATTAAATACTGGCTCCACCTCTTATATTCTGGGAGTTTCTAAAGTGAATATTAAGGTTGTCTGAAGAAGATTCTCTCTCAACAGTGCCCTTCCACCTGTTATTCTCCTCCCTACACACTTTCCATGATCATATGCAAAAAGGATCAGAAATCCAATTTATATGACATATCAGGATACTATGAGACATATCTGTAGTTTAAAATAAGATTAGGCTCCAGGTGATTTGCAGGGAAATAGCATCATCCCTTCTATTTATCAGACTTCATGTGTGACTGTTATAAATCAATTTTTTATTTAAATATATTATTTTGTTAATCAGTGTATTTTGGATTTGTCCCCAAGTTGATTGATTTAATATTATGTAAACAATCCAGATTCTTGACACCTGAATCTGTTAGCTAACATGACAGACTATTATTCAAGGACTGACAGGTAAATTTCCCATGGAACCTTACTTAGGGGTTTGGAGAAGGCTGCCTTGACACCAACAAAAGCATTTTACCCACATTGATTCACCCAGCAAGGAATGTTAATTATTAGAAAGGTAGAAAGGAAATTCCTATTTACTGTTCCATGGAAACAAATGTTTCCAAAGGCCATTTTAAAGAGAATTTTCTTCATATTGTTTCAGATTCCAATTAAATTAAAATTTTGAAATGTCAATTAGGAAGTGGAAAGGGTTAAAAAAAATGAAACGTGAAAGTTAGAGAATAATTCCAAATCATATTAAAAAAAAAATAAACACATACGCACAAAAAAGTACCAGCCTAACTTCCAGCATTCACTGCATCAAATAGAACATAGTGAACAACAAAACCCACTCTCTAATGCCTGGCACACACTGCTGAGGCAGCTTAAGGAAGCACCAGAGGCAGCTCTGAATCCTCTGACCAAAACATGATTGTAATTCACTCAGCATTAAAACCCGTGTCACTTTGGAGAATTTGGGTTATGAGGCAGGTTTAATGAAAACCATGCCTGGCTTGCCAAGTAAATGATCTCTCTGTGCTAGTAGAGTGACCTCTTCCTTTAAAGAGGTCAGGCTGTCCCTATTTGGTAGTACAGCATTGTTCTAGAGAAATTTATATAGGAACAACATACCAGCTACATTATTCAGTATTTGTATTCTTCAGGGAATGTGACAGAAATGTTATTTACTTATCTAAAACAAGTTTCTCTTCTAGCATGGCTCATACCATAATTCAATTTCCATGTTTAAATCAAAATAATTTTCTGTCTCTTGCTAACTTCTGTAGGTCTCTTTGGTTGTGGTGTAAGTTGTTTATTTATTCCAAAATTCTAGTATTCCATTTTCCTTGCATTGCTACCGTGTATGCCCAAGGTCAATATTTGGCACCTTTCAACAAGGGATCTCTTACATCAGAGCCAGTTTGACTAATTATATGTAATTTACAAAAGGTCATTCAGGCTTTATCAGGGTAGACCATCACTCCATAAGAACCCTTTTTTCTCTGCCTCAAGAATATAAAAACTAATGTATTTTAAGCTTGAGAAAGTATGAAAGAAATGCAGATGTGTATACTAGGTTAAAATTAACTCAGGCACTTACAATGCTCTTCCGTCAGCACAAAGTTCTTGATTTAGAAGACCTTGAGGTAGCTGGTTAACTACTCACTGAATCAGCATCAGAATGCTTATGCAGAAATGTTTACTAATTTGGTGGAGCAGCAGTTCAGGGGAAATATGTCACTAGCTTTGACAGATATATGAAACTTTTGACAAAATTAATAGGGAAATTCCTGTAACAGTGGGAGGCACCATGTTTTCATGGTTGTGACCCACAGGTTATCAGCAGGCTTTTAAAAATATTCACACACTGCTCCTCCACCTTCAGTATTTCCTAAGCAGGACTGTTTGTGGAAGGATAATGCAGGGAGTTTACCTGGGGGCAAGTAAGTGTGGATTTAAAAGGTGTAGAGCAATCAGCTGCAGTTCATCACCCACTTGCTACAGCTCTCAAACTGTCTCCAGAGTATCAGATTTGGTGGAAGGGGGAGCTAGGGGATTAAAAGCCTCCTTATCTCCATTGCAGTGCAATCCCAAAACCTATTTTGTCAGGGCTGTCCTGGGCAGTCTGAGTCTTCTGAGTGGTTGGCCCCAGCTGATGTCTCCACAGCCAGGTGGGTGCCAGAAGAGCCTTGCCTAAGTCATCCAGGTTCCACCCTGAAGGGAGCAGCTTGGTGTCTCCTGGGGCACCAGCTAGTGCTTTGCCCAGGCTGATGGGTTTTGCTCCCCATGGGAGCTTTCCAGGACCCAGCAGCAAGAGCAGGGGAGAGGAAAAGGCTCTCACCCCATGCAATCTGGACTTTCCCATTTGACCAAGACCTTTCTTCCTGCATGGGGAAGCCCATCAGGCTGATGGACCGTGGCAGGTTACCCAATTTCTTCCATGTACAGTAATTTCTATAGTTTTCCTTTTTTGTTATCAGAAGAAACATAGTGCTAAGGAACACATCCAAGTAATAAATACACACCCAAGTAATAAATACAACACCAGGAAAAGCAATATTCACTGGCTCCATGCAGGATATCTCACTCAAACAAACATTTAAATTTTTTGGTAGAGTGGTTTGTTTTTGTTGGGAATTTTTTCTCCCCTTCAAATTTTTCCCTTAACAATGGACCTTTTTCTTCATTGCCTTCTTACTGAATTCCCTCCTCATTTTGTCACGTAAGAATAGCTTGCTGAAATTCAAGATGCCAGGTCATCTGGACAGTTACTCCTGGAAGGGGAGGAACACTCATCTCTTGTCTTGAAGTCAGGCAGAAAAACACTTATCTGAGTGTCTCTCAGACGTGTTTGTTTTTAAACTAGTGTGACTTCCTAGTGAATTCTATCATTGCAATTCTCTCTCAGTGTTTTACAGGTAGGGAAAGAATGTGAATAAGATTCTTCTGGGAAGCTTCTTCTCAGCTAAGGGGAATAGATTTGATAGCAGCATAGAACATTACTGCATCACTCACGTTGTGCATCCCATGGCCAGGACCAGTCCAAGTACATGTGGGGGCCTGAGGGAGGCTGTCAGCTGAAAAGATTCAGAGACTCCTCTAGCACAATTTCCCAAGTGTTTCCAAGTTCAGTAGAGCTCTTTATTAGTGTCCTCCTCCCTGTTTGCTCCTCCTAAGCTGCAAAGCACACTTGCCAAGACAAGCTGCTGGTTGGAGCACTGATGCTGGGAAAGGCTGGAGCAACTGCCATGGTTGTACAAGGCTCTGGGTCATGCCAGCAGCAGCAGGGACCAGGGTGACCCACTGTCCAGCAGGGTCAAGCCTGGGGGCCAGTAGAGCATCCCCAGCTGGTGGCTGTTGCCCACAGCAGGCTCTACTTCCTGTGCTATGGGCCTGTTTGGTCATGGTTTTCTTCCCCTTCTTTCTCTTATTTTAATAACGAGAACGACATTTTGGCTGAAAATTTATAGTTTTTAAACTTTAGTTTCAGTGTGGCAAGAATTTAATCCAAACCCTTCATGCCTCACTGAGGACAATAACACAAAGAACGCTGTTTTGGAAAGAGAAAGGCATCAAGTTTGCCAGCAGCTTTGTTTATTGTGTTTGGGGCTTCATGGTGTAGTATCCCACCCACTTCTTTTTTTAAATGTTACTTTGGCTTTTGAAAGCCTTGTAGCCTAAAATATAATGATTAAAAGTTTGTATGCAATTTCCAAAGCTGATTTTCATTCCCTAGGGAGTATTAATTCTGGTTTAATTTGTTTTTCATCTTCATTGTGCAACAAAACACAATTTTGTTTTTAAAAGGAAGATCAAACTGATACGGGAATATGCATACAAGTGTTGGCAGGCATTTCATGAGGAAAGCTGCAGCCCATGAACTTGGACTTCAAACAAAAAATGTGCAGAGCTCACATGAACTTGAATTTACCCTTTATTTGTGATACCCATAAACATTTATGATGCTTTGTTTTTAAACTCATCGAGCCTATGTTGTTACTTCGGGTCTTTTAATAGTGTCTATTTATATTGTGAAATCATGACAACTGTGTTGTCTTCCTGTAAAGCCAAAGGTCAAGGGTCTGCTACAGCAAATAGTAACACATGTGAAAAGCTTCACTCATATGAATAATCAAATCGATTTTAACAGGGATGTGTTTTTAGGGTCAGGCTCCCAATATTTTGACATACTTCTTAATATGTTCTGTGGATAAGAGTCATTCACTTTCATATGGTGATAAAATGCTCTAAACACACAAATAATTCCCCTCCAAAAGATAGGAATACGTTTGGTTTATCGAGTTTTAACATTAAAGTTACAATTTTGCTTGCTAGCTTTATTTTCCTGAACACAAGTAGTGTTGGAGGATAGCGTAAATGAGATAAATAGAATTAGTGTTAATGTTTCCTATAAGGTAATGTATTTAACATTTCTCTCTCTTCCCAAGGAAGCCTGTGTGTAACCACAAGTTTGGAGATCTCTGTATATTTTTTTGCCTTAATTTTCTGGTAAAGAATGATGGAACTAATTACCATTACAACAGTGATGTACCACATTTAATAATTTATATTGTGTACAGATCATTGCTATGATGAAATAGATAAATGTGCATAGGAGAACACTATTTAATCATAAGAACTATAAAAGTTCATGCTTTCTACAGCAAATATTTTTTTCTATTTTTAAGATTATACCTTGCTCTAGTGCCTCTGTAGTGCATGTGCTGTAAAAGTAAATAAAAGAGACACACAAAATTCCAAATATAACCTGTAGTTATTCAGGATAAGCAGCTTGCCTTATAAAGAGAATTTCCTAGTTGTCTGTTGTGGTACTAGAGAGATCCTTGGAAAGTTTTTTATGTATAAACAAATAATTTTTCCTGTTGTTTGCGCAGATTCCAACTGTGTTAGAATGCAATTCCTGCAAAAATGTATCTGAGAAAGTCCTGTCAGGAACAAATTTGTTTTCTGTTTTTTATCAGAATATATTAAACAGTTTTCAAAGTTGCATGCTGAACCTTGTTCTCAAAATACATATGCTATACTAGTGACTTTTACTGTTAAATTAGGGAGAAGCTTTACATATGTTTATTCTTCTTATAAAGGTGGAAACATTTTGGAAAAGCTCAAGTGTAGATGAAAATCTATGAACATCAATATATTTTAAATTTTTAAACATAAATTAGCTATTTTCTTTATATCACCTTAAGTAATAATGCCACAAAACTAGCAGAGGATCTGCAGTCTAGATGTCATAACCTCCCTGATAGTAAAAGGAACAATGCTTCCATTAACATGGAGTTATGTACATGGTCTGTCCAGAGATATGCAATGTCATTTAAGACATTCCATCATTCCCTGCTTGAGCACTCTGCTCTAATCTCATGAGGTACCCAGGGAAGAAACAATGATAGCCAAGGCATTAAAATGTAATCAAGATATGCAAATTCATATCTGAATGTGATTTGCTTGGAAAGAGAAATTAAACTAGGCATGGTCAAATAAACAGTGTGTAATATGGATAATTAATCACCAAATTAGCAGCTGTAGTCCCATGAGAACATTATGCAAATTAAAAAGACCCCCATCTACAGTCACAATTAGAGTACTTAATACCAAACTCTGAACAAAACAAAGCCCCACAAAACAAGCAAATCAAACTTAGTGGTTCATCTTCCAAACTTCACAGAAAGATTTTCTAAGTGCTTTATTTTTCCTGGTTTACAGAAATTGATTCATTTTCCCACTGACATACCTGGCTCATTGAATAACCTGCAGCCTTGAAGCACACTAGTGTTGCTTTACATAAGACTAAACTTCCATTCATATAGTCCAAATCAGCAGCTAAAAAAGTTGGGGACTGGAGGGTAAATCCTCATCCTAGGGGCCCAGTCCATGTAAAACAGGGATGCAGTATTGCAGAGGTTAGGTGTCTTCTGAATATGTAGAATTTTCTCCATCAACTTCAGTCGGTGCTTTGCATTTGTATTTCAATAACAGATCAGTCAAATCTCTTTTTATCTCTCTCAACGTAGTATTTTTGCCATATTTATAATATGTTCTGAAAAGATTTGTTCTACTTTCTCCAAAAACCTAATCCACACATTTGCTTTTCACTGGTTAATCCAAGACAGTGACATCAAGGATGCTTCATATGGACTAGGCTGGGGTATGGGACTAACTGGCCCATGGAAGCACATAGTCTCCCCTAAAACCATGGGCCAACCTAGAATATATACAACATTGTCCAACTAGGAAGCCTGAGTGAACAGAACTATTCAGCACTTGAAACAAAGCTTCCTAAAGGCACATGAGTAGCTCAGATAAATTCATACTAACGCTGACTCAACCCAAAGTGAAATATGTTGACTTTTCTGAATATAAGCTTTAGAAATTTTTAATGAAAAATTGTATTATACTCACTCTTGTCTTCATTTATGGTGAAAGCAATTGTTCAAATAAGAAAATTGGTAAAGGTCCTGACTTCCTTCTCCTGATGAACTCCATGTCACTAGTTCCAAGGGAACAGCCTGTTTCAGGAAGAAATTTTGTACAATACAGGCAAGAAATTATTCAGCGTGTCCTGAGCCAAGAAAAGCAGAGCTTCTCACTTTGAGTTGCTGGGTTCCTCTCAATATAAGCATTTATGCGTGGAAGATGCCTTTGAAAGCACAGCACTGGGATTATCTACCTTAAGGCAGCCTTGTCCAAATCTGTCACTGAGAGGGAGCAGAAGTCGACTTTGTAAGAAAGAGGACTTTGCTTCTGTTCTGAAATGTATTTCTTGGTCTTCTGATGCTCTGGAGCATGACTGGCTTCTAGTTGCTCTCTGTCCAGAATAAATTTCACTCCTTTTATTTAATTTAGAGTTTTAATTCCTTCTGGTAAATGATGCTTTTGATAACATTTTCAAAAACTTATTTAAAGAACTAAATAATGCTCACGTCTTAAGGCTCTTAAAGCTGCAGAGTAACAATTGCTTTTCATGTAGAATAGCCTATCCTTCTCCCAGGCGATTTGCTGACACACTGCATGCAATAGTTTTATGTTGTCTTATCAATGCAATGAAGTACATGCTTCTTTCAAACTACAGCATCAACTTTCTCACTAATGTAGATTTCATCTTTGAACCTGAGCAAATGTGAATCAGGAATGTCAAAGGGGAAGCCCCAGCCACACTAGAAGAACAGGATCACAGAAATTACCTGTAAATTTTAGTCTTCACTGATGTTTAGCTCCAAAAAAGAGGTCATTTCTCTCCAGTCCCTGTAACATGAATTGAGCCCACACCAGTTTCCAACATTGCCTCATGTGTTTTGAAAATGTAGCACCAAAGTATACTCAAGATTTCCCCATGCTGTGTCAAGCAAAGTATTCTGGAAAATGGTGGGTGTGCTGCTCGGGTCTTGTATGCTGTGAAGAAATTGCAGAAAATGAGAATGTAGGGAAAATGAAGTGTGGGACTGCAGCTGGCAAATTTCTTGTGCTTTCATGAGTTTAAAGTTGTGATGTGTTTTTAGATGCTGAACAAGATGTAAGACAAACAGAGAAGAAATTAAGCAGTGAGCTTCATCCCTGGAAATACACTGGGCTGAACGATGCCTGGGGATTAAAGTACAGATGGCAGATGACTGTGGGCTTGTGGACTATTAAAAAAGGTCTTAAAGGTCACAATCAACTGTGAATCAGACAATAGGGGTGTAGCAAGGTTTAGCAGCCCTATTTGTGAGCAGCTACACTGAAGTGGCAAAAGCTATTTGCTCAGTAGGGTTATCACCCTTTGTGGGTAAGGTACAATGCAAATTCATTTCCCCTGAGATGGAAAATTCAGGCCCTGCTGAAGCTGCATGTTTGTAAGGCAATGGAAACCATTCTCAACCAGATTGCAACACAATTCTTGGCCTGTACCAGTCCCACTGAGACTCCTTATACCTGGATGATCTATTGTGCACAAAACTGCAAGCTGTCCAAGGCTGGCTTTTGAAACCAGTCATTTCAGAGAGGGAGTGCCAGGGAGTCCTGACAGAAGCACTCCTTCAACCATCTATCTAATATGACAGTCCTGGGACAGTTAATCAAGCAATGCCCTTTCCTCAGTGCTGCTGCAACTGTCCCATGCTGACAATTGCACTCTTAACTATAAAGGTACAGCCTAACTGGGCCAAATCCTGTCCTGTGTTTTGCCTGGTTTAAATTTGGAGGAACCCTTGTCGTCAGTGAGCCTACCCTGCCACTGAGAAAAGGTGCCACTAATGTGTTGACCGGGAACTGATAAAACTGAATTACTACCTTTTATAGAACTCCTTTTCATAGTTCAGTGAAATGTAATTCCAAATGAAATAAGAAGCCTGCAATAAGGACACAAGGGAACAAGCAAAGTAGATTAACTAAGACAATGCTATTGACAGCATTTTCTTAAATTATTACTAGGAAGATAATGCCATCCAGCACATCTGAGCAGTGTTTTGAGGGAAAATTACTCTCTCCAAGGAGACTTTATAATTAAGATAGAATTGTTAGATTGCAATGGAATTCTTGGATTGACAGTCTTTATTATAGTATTGTTTTTCTACTAACAGTGTATACAAGTTTAAAAAAGTCAATCAGTATTTACTTATCTTAGTGAAGAATCCACTACCTTGTCAAAAGTGCAGAGGTAGGAGTTCACTGTTTGGTTTATATTTTGTACATCATAAATGCCAGCAGGGATGGCAACACACCAAGAGGAACACCTTTTCAAGCAGTCTTATTACTGAGTCTGATTACTAATACACATCAACCATTTTCATTCTTCCAGTGCTCACATATTACAATTATGAAGCATCAATGCTTATAGGAAAAGGTTGGACCTGATGTCGTATCAAGAAACTAATTTAATGGGAAATTGGATAGTGACAAAGTGATGATGATTTATTTTTAATAGCAGATGCCTCATTACTTATGATTTATTTAAATGACCTTCCCAGTTCCATGGTATTTTCTCCTCCAGTATTTACATCCTCTCTGCACCCCACCCCCTCCAAAATCTTGTACACTTCAGAAAGAAGAGAAGTAAATAGTGCTGATCAGATGCCTGATCCTGTAGGCCTATACTTCTTTTGGTTGGATCATTCCTTTCTTGTCCTTCTCATGTGTGAGAGAAGCATAAAAGAGACCCTGGATTATTATTGCAAATCACTGTGTATCCCTCCTAGGACGTTATTATCAAGTAACCTGAGGCAAAAAAAAAAATTGCTATTTTAATTTTTTTTAATTTTTTTTTTCACTTGACTTACTTGAATTTTCAGATCAGTTGTGAAAGTGACTTTTTTTTTACCTTAAATGCATTGAATAATCTCCCTGACCCTCACAGAAATTAAGAATGCCATGCTCGAGTCATTTTTTAGAATGCATAGCTTTTAATATTATTAGATTTCTTCTGGATAAATCAGTTAATGACTGGGTGTTTAAACAGAGCATCTAAACAAGCAGCCCAGACTAATAACACCTGGCCTCCATTAAACAAGAGGAATAAAAACAAGAACAAGAAAAATCTAATATCTGGAGCAGGGCTAGCAGGCTCACAGGTATGCAGAGGCAGAAAGGCTCAGCTTCATCCATGTGCCAGCTCTCTCCAGAGATATGAATCCCAACCCCTGAAAATAAGAGAAGTATCAGCTTCCCCTGTCAAACCTCATGAGGTTCTTCACAATCCATTTTTCAAAATAAGTCAAGCTTTCTTTGTGTCTTTCACTATTTTTCCCCATCTATTGCTCTACCCTACTAAGGGAGTTAAAGTTGAACATGAGCCAGCAGTGCCCTGGCAGCCAGGAGGGTCAGCCTGGGGTGTCCTGGGGGCATCAGGCACAGCATCACCAGCCAGGCAAGGGAGGGGATTGTCCTGCTCTGCTCTGCACTGGGGCAGCCTCACCTCGAGTGCTGGGGACAGTTTTGGGTGCCACAGTATAAAACAGACACTAAACTATTGGAGAGGGTCCAAAGGAGAGCTACAAAGATGGTGAAGGGCCTTGAGGGGAAGCCGTGTGAGGAGTGGCTGAGGGCACTTGGTCTGTTCAGTCTGGAGGAGACTGAGGGGAGACCTCAGTGCAGGTACAACTTCCACATGAGGGGAAGAGCAGGGGCAGGCACTGATCTCTGCTCTGTGGTGACAGGGACAGGACCTGAGGGAATGGCCTGAAGTTGTGTCAGGGGAGGTTTAGGTTGGACATTAGAAAAATGTTCTTCACCCAGAGAGTAGCTGGACACTGGCACAGCTCCCCAGGGCAGTGGTCACAGCACCAAGCCTGACAAAGCTCAAGAAGCTTTTGGACAATGCTCTGGGGCACAGGGGATGGTTCTGTGTAGGGCCAGGAGCTGGATTTTGATGATCCTTGTCAGTGCCTTCCAGTCTGGCATATTCTGTGACTCTGTGATTAAGAAATTAGATAGACATGATGCTTTCTCAAGTCAATTCTTGCAGATTCAATTTATGCTGCTGGAGCAGGAAGCCAAGGCCTCTTTTGCCCACTCTTGCCCTTACACACAAGCTTGCAGAGCTGTGCTCTGTCACACTCATAGTTTCAGTAGATATGATCTCTCTTCCCTGTATCCCAGTGCTCTAAGCAGGAGAAATTTTTGGGATAACAGAGAACCAAACTCAGATTTTCTTCTACCGTGGTAAATATTTGAGTCATTACAAGTAACAGTGTACTCCGGTACTATTAGTCAAATGACAAATACATTTTAAATGGGGCCTGATGGCCTTAGAAGGAGGTCTCAGAGCAATCTTAGTCAGATTCCTGGACGGGACTTTGTCTTTGGACTTTGACTTAGGTAGGGTATAAAATGCTGGCTACTCTCCAAATGTTGAACTGAGTGTCAAAATTTGCATGTCTTTCATTGAAATGTTTTCATTTGACACTTTAGTTTTCAGTGTTTGGTTTTGCAGACAGCTTGTCAGATCTTGCCAAAGCACCCTTTCCAAGAATCTGAAAAAAAAAACCCACCTGTAAAAAAGTGATTACTTGATGGTATTTATGTCCTCAAAGCCCCAGAGAGAAAGAATCTTTCAATTCAACGTGTCTGAGAACACAGACTCACTTCTTTTAAGAGTATTTGTGTCTGTATTTATTTGCCAAAGCCTGTGCTTCAGATCTTTTTTTTTTTTTTGCTGTGGAACCATTGATGATAGCATCTCTTACTTTCCCCGGGGTACTGGTTCAACAAGTTTCACTGTTTATCAGCAGCCCTTTTTCTCTGTGATTGCCCCAGGTTGCTGACTTCATAGCTCAGGACTCACCTTTGTCACCAAAGAAACACCCATCAACAACAAAATGGGAGTGCATTTCCCAAGCAGGAGCAGCATTTAAGACAGAGCTGCATGGATTTTCTGCAGGAGCAGCAGTCTTTCCCATCCCTGTCCTCCCCAGATATTCTACCCCTAAGTCTCTCACTGCAAGAAAAGTGCCACAGTGCTCATCTAAGAGCAAGACTTTGCAGAAATAATTCCTGTCTTTGCTGAATAAAGCTTGCCGAGTTATTCTGGGTGCTCCACAAGAGATCTACTGATCTTTCCGTATGGATCACTCTGTCTTTTATGTCTTAACTATTGCTAATTAAATCCTGGTACACAAACAATAGTTCCGGAGCTCCAATCCTTGCAGTTTTTCCATTGCAACAGAAACATAGAAATGTTTCATATAATTTTGCTGTTTTGAGATCAAAGGTGTTGAAAGTATAATGCATATATGCAAATGACCATTCCAATGTGCATTTTCTCCGAGGACTTTATGCTAAAACAAAACATTAACTGTCTTCTGGTAATTTAATAAGAAATAGATGTACATTTTCAAAATACTAAAAATAATTATACTATTCTTTATCACTATAGAAAATGGGAAAGCATAATATATTTATGAAACACAGGAAAGGGAAATGTTCAATAGCACTAGTTCTAGCTACAAAAATCCATCAGTATGATATAAAATGAGCCATGCCAGACTTGAAAGCCAAATTGGTTCACTGAGCATGCTGAACATTAACACCATTTTTTTTCCTACCTAGAGCCACTTTTCTTGCAAATGGCAAAACCATTAGTTAGCTGCCAAACTTTATTTTCCACTTAATTTCAATGTTGAAGAATCTAGACATGGCAAAATTTGGGTTATCAGTAAATGCAAGGAAAACAAAAACTCAAGGCTCTCATGTAATTTTTTCTTTCTGTGAACTCCATAAACTTTTCTAATTTGAATAATTATAAGCTTCACAGAGCTGACAAGGTTCACCCGGGTAAATCACTGTTATCTGCTGCATCTGTGATCAGTTGAAGCCTTAAAGGTACAGAACTGAACACCAACTTTCTCTCCATTCTCCCTTTCTGTAAATCATTGAGTTGTGTAGTTCTGTGCAACTATAATATTGAAGAAAGTATCAACCATAAGGAGTTAAAGATTCACACCCAGAAGATTCAGTAAGAGATCTATTTGGCAATTTCCTCCTTCTTGATCTTTATATTAAAAGCCAGGGCAATTTTTGAACATGTCTTTATTAATTCATCTGCCTCTCACAGCATGGCTGCGGGGATATAATTGCCTATCTTACAAAATTATCAAGCAGTCTTTCCAGCTGTATATATTAAAAAGCTCAATTTACTATATCAAAATATGACATTTGTCCATCCTCCAAAGATCCTTGAAGAGAACATGGCAGACTTCAGGATGAGTTTTTGATGGTCAGGAGACAAAACCAGCCTTAGATTTCCTGGAGCTCAAACTGATTTTATGATTATTTAATCTTTTGCATAAAAGCAGTAGCAAAGAAACGATCTCATTTTAAGTCTTTCTGAGATGAATACTATAAAAAATATATGGGTAGGAACCTGAGGAATTTGTGCTGTACGCAAGAAATGTAACATTGAGCAGAAGAATGCATCTGCAAAGCCCAGGGCAGAAATTATGATGTTTGCATGCATGTTTTCTCAAAACAAGTCAAGCTATTGGAACAGTTCTAAAACTTCATGGAAACAGTGGGAGGATTCCCACTGATTTTAGAAGGCTGTGGCTTTCACTTTTATGTGTGCATATGCATGTTTCATTCCAACAAAGCAAATCCACAGAGATCAGCACTTGCCTCAGAAGGCCCTGCTAAATGCATGCTGTTTAGCAGAGTGAGCCCAGCAGAAATTGTGTCGCACTCTGAATCTCCAGAAAGGGACCTCAGTTCCAGCTCCAGCTACACACTACATTGAGCAATGGGTAATGGCATGGGACTGTCTCCTTGGCTCTCTGTAAAGGAATTGAAACAGCTGTGACTGGGCTTCCCAGACCCAATATAGCCAAAAATGTTAAATTATGAATGCTAACAGATCTGCCGAGGACCTGTAATGTTTGTCCAAATGTCTTTTGCCAATTCTTATGCATTTTGTTAGATCCCACAGAAAAAAACAGGTCTAGGAGGCTCAGTTGGGAAAGGGAAAAATTTTACCTACAAATTCTTTTTCTGAAACTTTTCATGTGAAGTTATTTCTCAGAAGAAAGGTTTGACACTGAGCAAGCTGTGGGAAGAAATCCACTATTTCTGGGATTTCTGTAGCATCTGGAGGAAGGCAGAAGTACCTACAGAGAGGATCTGTTCCCTTAGGGAGGGTACATAACAAAGCAAGAAAAACAGATATATTTCAGGCTGGGCAGCTCATTCTCCTCAGCCCCTAGACTATGTCAGCCAACATACTTCCAATTTGAAGAAATATTTGAAGATGGGGCAGTTGTTTTAATTTTAGACTGTATCCAAAGCCTTACAGGTGCTTTGCAGATCTGAAGGGATAATTGTAATGTAAGCCTTATATCCACTTCAATAGATATCTTGATCCAAGCATAAGGTGGAATTTTATTTCTAGGTCCAGATGTTCATTTCTTTGTGTCTAAATCATGTTGGTTCTTCTCAGGTAGCAATAATTTTGTCAGGGAATACGATACCTCAGATCAACCAGTCAGGAGGTGGATTTTCTGTATGGTTTGGTTAAAACGAGTCTGTCAAGAACTCCAAATGTATTTTTAGCAATCTAGGAAGGATTAACTGTTCTTAAATAGAAAACACAGATGTGCTAGGCAGGAATGACAGAAAAAAAAAGGAATGACAGTCAATTGTCTCTCTGCCCAACATCAGCTTTTTGTCAAGCCAACAGGTTTTCAGTAGCTTCCTGCACTGCAATAGCCACGACTTTTCTCATTCAAATTCCAAAAGAAACCTTTTTTTTACTTTTCTGTAAGGCTTGGCAAGGCGTGTCTTCTTCTGTCTGTCTCGCGCTGTACTACAAGCAATTCCTCCAACCTTGGCACACTCAGGTGCAGATCGCCCTGCTTTTTGGCAGCTATTCGTGAACTGGGACACAGGACAAAGTAAATGGGATGTCATCTCCTGCCACCGTATACTGTTTACTGCAGCACATGCTGAACAAACATGACGTGTACCATCAAGATAAATTTATTGAAACACTTTTTACTTCTGTTTTTCTTGGGTATGAAACAATGAGGTGTCTGAAAACGAAGAGAACAATGTTTTATTTATTATTTGTACTATTTATCATTTATATTATGATACTTGAATACCAGGAATAGGAAGTATCACTGTCCACTTGATCCGTTATAATTTCCTTCTCTATCGTGTGCTGGAAGTACACAATACTGGTTTTGGCAGCCACTGGCTCCCTGGGTATGGACACCCATATTCATGGCCAGGATGGTACCTTCCCACTCTTCTTGTCAATATATGAACATTCAATCAACAAACGTCCCTTCCCAGTGTGTATTTCTTTGGTAGTAAGATAAAGCAGTAGAGCATTTGCTGATTAGAGTCATAAGAAGAACGACTGGAAGTCATCTGGTCCAGTCCCTCACCTGGAGAAGGGCCTTGCCATAAGACTACATTTTTCAGTCCTTTTAACTTAAAACTATTGGATCACTGTAAGATTTTCCATTTTGCTTAATTTGCCCATCAGATTGAAGAGATCGTAGAAAAAGTCTCTGGAAACTTATTTGGAGATGCATTAAGAGCATGAATGGGTTGGTCTTGTGTTTGTTAGAGGACATAAACATGTTTCCATATTTCCTTCCTCACACAGTTTGGTCAAAAGCCGTCACTCACTATCCACTTCACTGTCAGTAACATGTGGGACATGAGTAGGTATAGACATGGAACAAGGAAAATCAGTTTATGATTATTACAGTTTTGTCTTCAAAATTATCTTCTTTCTTTCTGATTTGCCATATGGGCAGGTTTAAGTGGAAATGCAGTTATTGTAAATTTTCTTTAAGACAGGCTTGCCTACAATTTATTCCGTCTTTCTATGGATGGCATTTTCATTTAAGGTTTTTTTCCAATGCTAACTTTCCTGCCGAAGTCCTCTATGTTTACATCAGCTGTTCCCATGCAAGATTGGCAAGGATCTGATTCACTGTTTCCTATTATTTAAGACAACTGTTTCTTTTTTATCTTTTTGCTATGTTGGAGTCAGTAGGAATACATGAGGGGTGTGTATTGCAACAACCACCACAAACATACACCATAAACATACATTCCCAGAACGACCGTTGATTCCTGATTTTTATTTTCTTTTTTATTTTTTAACTTTCTATAGAATCAGAGATCTCCAAAATCCAGATCAGATTATGCAAGTGTTAAGAACAGAATGGACATAAAACTGATGTTGCTTAGCACTTTCCCATTTCAAACCACTCACAAATTCTAAAATCTCTGGTTTTGGCACATCAAACATCAGGAATGCTGGGAAAGAGTTGTACCACTTGAGTGGTAGCAGATGGTGATGTTAAGTTTGCAGATCATACTGAGCTAGCAGTGAGCCTGGTGCCAGAAACATAGGGAAAGCAGTACAGATCCAGCAGAGACAGTTCTGTTTTCAGCTTGGCAGGTGAGTCATTGTAGGACTGAGAGCAACCCAAAGGATGATTTCATTTATTCACGTCCCAGTTCTTCTGAAACAAGCAAATAAAAACCTTAGGAATGAGTGTAATTTATAGTAACCCACTGAAGCCAATCACATTATTTGCATGTTAAATTTTTAACTGTCAGCATATACATTTTCTTGGTCAAAACTATGTGTTTTCATTTTTGGAAGTGACAGCTAATTGTGATATGCTGGTTGGTTTTAGAGCATTTAGAATCTCTAGTTAGACTATGATCCAAACAGTCGAGTACCTCATATATGAGGAATCTCTTCCTCATATATGTGAGGACATTTGTCTTTAGCCTTTGATTACATCAACTTCCCATCTATACATGCAGTCACAGACCTAGACTTATTAGCTTCCTTTAAGAATATCAAATAAAACAACCTCAGAATTGTAACAGTTTTCAGGCACATGCAAGACATTCCATGACAATCAGCAGGACTTCCATTGGAACAGCTCAAAGGCAGGGATTTATCCTGGGCAAAGATATTCTTGTGAGAGACTTTATTATGGCTAATTTATAGATACTTCTATTATTCTACAATGATCTTACTGGTAACTAAACAGATATATCATGGGCTTTTTGCTAAGTTGAAATTCTGAACTGGGGTTCCAGAAATACTGTTCTCTGTGAGCGCTCTGTGTGAACTAGAGATTAAAGAATTCTCAAAATCCAGTTTTAAGAGCATGTATCTTTTAGAGTGATTTTGCAATTCACAGAAATTTAGCCTCTAGAAAATATATTGCAAGTCTGTAATTATGGAAACACCCATGGGACTGTTTACTTTGTTATTCTCAAGCATGAGCATGTGGCGTGTATACCACGAAAAGATACAAATGATATAAAAGCCACACTGAAAGATATAGATTGGTCTATGGCGTCTTCTAGAACTATCATTTGCTCACATTTTTAGGCATTTCTGAAGATAGTGCCAGGGATTAAGACAGGAGAGTTCCAAGGCAGAAAGACATTTTTTGTAGGATAATTTTTGGTAAGGTAATTTACTCAGTGAGAGGGGTTAGGAAAAGGTATTAGTAACTTGAACATGCTAGCAGCTCAGAATACCCAGAAGAACATGAAGATTCTTCAAGAAACCTGAGGTTCAAACCAGAAACTAAGGAAAAATCAGTATATTTTTTCCTGTGTTACTCAGAATTGCTTTCATTTTAAAGGTCACAGTCCACCAACACTAATATATCCATTCTGCTCACTTAACTGGAAGTTGTCAGCTAGTAAAGTAACTGGAGAGAAAGTGTTGGGAAAAGGTATGCAGGCATTTGAATCCTGCCTGCATCTTCAGAGCACAAGGGTTTGGTCTTTCATCCCTGCATTGCAATGCTCATATTCATGTATGTCCATGTGGAAATCAGCCTCTGCATCAACGTGGGTCAGGCACACACAGGCTTATCAGACACTGCTGCAATTCCATCAGAGGTGTTCCAGTTTCATGATGTCTATGACACAAAGCAGTCTCACTTCATTGCAGGTACAGGAAGAAAAATATGAACTATGTACAGGTAAACTCCTTTAATTGAATGATGTATTAAGTTTTTCTGGAGTGTAACCATTATTGATGGCACACATGCAGAAAGACGTTTCTAAATAACTTCTTTCTAGATAGCATTTTGATATTTTGCACTGTGAAAAACAGGACTATCACAGAAATCCCAGTTAAATACACTGTACAACTGTTGAACGAGGTATTGAATCACAAAAAAATCCCAGATGGAAAACCCAAAAAACCTTACCATTTGATGTTTAGATTTGCTTTTGCATCAGAGCTATTTCTTGATGATGACCCTAGAAAATATTATAACAACTTCCATTTGAAACTGCTTCAGACTTTTAAGTGCATTCGCTGCACAAAGGGATTAGTGTGCAGAACACAAGTGGGAGGTTAAAGGGTTTGATAATTTATTATAGAGATAATACCACTGGGATTTGAAGCTGAGAGATACTTTCATATGAATTTCCTTTTATGATGAAACCTCTGAATTCAATCAATTGCTGAATTGTGCCCCTCCTTATTGGGTGCAAATCATAGTGTCTATTTCCAGGACTATTTTAATATTGTCACAAGTAGTAATGCAATACCATTCTGGAAAGGAATCAATTTAACTAATGGAAGCATGGAGTCAGGATTCAATTCTCAAACCTTTAAAAACATAAGTACACAAACAATCAGAGCTCTGCTCTTACAGTGATGATGTAACCTGTAAAAAAAAGGGCACAGTTTTTTGTAGCAAACTTATCAGTGACCACAAACATAAACAATTTTGCTCTAACTCCTCCAGATATTCTGTAAATATTAATCAGTTTAAGCCATATGAAAGGAAAAAATATATTGCATAAAAATATAATAAACAAGCAAATATCTTCATCTCATTAATGTAAGTTGAATCAACAGTGTAAACAAAATTGGAATTAACCGAAGAGTTGGATTATCATGATATTGATACTGCAAAGCATTTCTTTCGTAGAACCAGACTTCTGTTTAAGGCAGTAAAATAAAAAGAAGATTGTTACCAATAGCTCCATAAAATGTCAGGCATTATGAACTTCGTCTTTTTGGCAGGTGAATGGAAAAAAGAAGAGCATGCTGAACATATTAGAAGGTATAATCACCTGTAAGAGCAGAAACAGCAAAAATCTTGTGTCTACTTTCCCCCCCAAAAAATATACCGGTTGGTTTAAATAGCCGTGTATGTTCTGCAATCTTTTAAAAAATAACTTTATATATATTTTTTTCTGGAGATTGTATTTAAAATAGTTTATTTTCTGCCAACCTTGTGTCTTATAAGATATTTATATTCATTGCATTTACTTTTTTTTCTCCATTGCCTTTGAATTTCATCTATATGAACTCTTAAAAATAATGCCTGGTTGTTGAAATGCTGTTTTGGTAATTTTCTGAAGTTTATTTCATCAGGATATTCAGTCTGAAAAATCTAAATGTCCTAAAAATTGTTTCTTTCATAATTTTGGCCTGTATGAGCGTTCTTTTTGAGATTTGGAATTAAACAGAACATTCCATAAAACATTTGTATTTAAACCTACATATGGCTCTCAGTTTGACTCAATGTCAACTGCAGATTTCTCTTCTAAAAACTCCCCAATGGTTGTTAGTTTGCTTGTTTGTAATAATGTTATTGCTATTGATCATATGCTTTGACATGGGATTCTGATTTAATTACCAAACCCTCTATTTTTCTTATTATATTACTTACACTGATGGTCACAGGTGAAACTTATTATAGTGGTTTACAGAAATGCTTCATTACAAAGACTGAAAAGAGTGACATTAAATACCTCAGCCTTCCCTGGGTCATAAATTGTTTGTACTCTTTCCTCTTTCAGTGGTGGCCTACATTTTCTGTTAGCATTTCTTAAAGTCTGCAATTAAGATGAATGAATGAAATTAAAATGAGCACATTTTGCACATACATTTAAAAGAAGTATTTGGCTTATATATACATACATACAGTATTCACCTCAGTATTTTCAAATATTTCCTGAAAATCCTGGGCTTAGAGTTTGAAAAACAGAAGTGTAAGTCAGATTCAATTAGCAATGAAAACATTAGAAAAGTTAATCATAAAAGAATGACTGTCCTGTCTGAGAGTCTTCTTGTTAAATGGTATTGCCAAGTCTAAAATTCACAACTTGGAATTAAATTTTATATTCAATCTCAAGTAAAAATGAATTCCCTAGTAAAATATTTATCCCTAGTGAGTGGGGTGCTGCAAACAGAAGAGAAATCTGGGAAAACTAGATCCAATAACAACTGACATAATAGCCGTATATAGGTCAGGAACTGGAAATGTAGAGATTTTGTATTACATTTGGTCTGTTCTAATAACCCTTTCTCAGATGTGAAATTCATCTACATTCTTTTTACAAGATAATGAGTTTTGCTTAAAATAGAAGGATGTATATGTGGGAGAAGGCCTCTAAAGATAGAACTAGTAATATTTCAGCACATTTATTTATCAGAAATGTTATTTGTGTCTTGTGGGGGTGTTAGTTGTTAAAAATATTCATTAATTAAAGAAGGCACTTTTTCTGTAAACCATCTGGTTGTTCTTTTCCAGTCTGCCAATGAAGTCATGCTACAGAAATGGTGATATGACAGTTATTTCTTTGCCAACAGATGATACCCTCAAAATTAGATATTATGGCTTCACTGAAAAGTTCAGTCAGTAAGAAAGAGATTTATTCCAATTCTCTGGGTGTTTTCCCCACATTTTTCTACTTATTTCTTTAAAAGCAAGCAGAGTATTAATTTTTTTTCCATATATATCCAGAAATGTTTTGCATTTTGTGTACGTAGAAGTCTCTCTAAAATTGTGACCAGTTAAATGAAACTTTGAAAGGAAAGGAATCTGACCTGCAAAGGATTGGTGCATCTGCATCACATTCATGTGTGGTTACAAGGGTTTTACACTATCTATTACCCTGATGTGCTTTTAATGCAAACTGTTAAGATTTACTGTCACAGGGATACTCTATAAAAAAGAAAATTAGGAGGTGATGCCAAAACCTTATCTGATTTATGTGTCAAAATTTGGGGTAGAACCATTGGCTTTAACCTTATTTCAGCAGTGAAACAGTAACATATTTGGGGTCTGCTCTGCTGCCTGTACAAACCACGCCACAAAATAAATTACAAAGCTGATGGCTTTAGAAGTCCAGGCAAGGCATCCTGCATGGAGGAGCTGCCATTCAAAGGTAGCTTTTAGTAGTCAAAATGTGTTTGGTGAAGAGGAGCATCCAGAAGCCAGCTTGCAAACCATGAGGAGAGATGTCTGTTGAGCAGCTATCTTTGCTTCTTTCCATATCCTTTGCAAAAATTAGGTCCCTTGAGACGTTTCAAGATAGTATTTTATTTATTTTACAGAGTTTACTGTGAAGTCTGTTACACACTGTTTCATCTGACAGCACAAAGACAAATTTTAATGATGCATCTAAGACTTGTTTTGTTGAACTTCATGACCATGGCATACATCAGATGAATGTGTGGAGCTGCCTCCTCTTCTTGTTCACAAGTCATTTCTACTAATGTTAGGAAACAGGCAGCAAATATCAGTAGCAAGAAAGAGTTAAGAGTTTGAAATATTGATGATGGTTAGCTCCTTAAATTATAAAGCAGGTGCACTTATATCTCAGTGCTTTTTATTGTGATTATTATTTTTGTGTTTGCCTTTTAATTGTGGGAGTTTTTTTTCACTCAAGTGCTTTTTTGATTGACACAAGAAGCATCATCTTTCCTGAGCAGGCTAACTGGTTTTTACTGCTGAGTAACTCACACAAAATTTAATTAAGCCTTTGACCTGATGTCCCAGTTGCTTCTTGGCACAGGAACAGTCTAGGCCACTTTGTTTCCTATGAAACCAAAAAGAAAGTCCCTGTTACCATTCCAAAGAATTTAAAATTCCTTGAGTTTGTACTGCAAAACATCTTGCTATGGTAGCCATATTATTTATTGTTGCTTATGCCTTTGGAGGTTATAGTTAATGCTCAAATACAGACATTTGTACTTCTAAGCTTTATTTAACATCCAAAGAAATGTTGCATGATTACCCTGGTTACTTGCTATGTTTTTCTTTACAATTTGCCTTTTCCCATGGAAACATTTCTGGTATTTTATTGAATGAGTCAATCATAAAGTTGAGTCACTAGACATCAGTGAGAATTCGTATTCAAATCATCCAAAGGGTTCACTTCTTAAAACCTGGGAAATTTATTTTCTGAGGTCAAATTACTCTGTGCTGTGTTTCTGTGAACCTCTGAGAAGGTTACTCTGATATATCTCATGCTTTAGGTGAATGTTAAAACAACTCAGCAGATTAATAACAAAAGTAGATTGCAGATCTAGATCCAATAACTTGTTGGATCAAAAGCACAGCTGTAGCAGGCTGTGCTGCTAAATTCCTTTTTTACCTTCAGTTGACATTAGTGGAATTCAGCTTTCCAGTGTCAAAACAACAGAGGGAATTTGTCCTGAGTAACATCAGTGGGATAATTTATACATTTTATATGATCAGAATGAAATTAAAGCAATTAGAATAGACTCTATTTTGTATTTCTTTTTCAACCCAGTGATCTGGTTAGAGACCAATGCACACCATAAAAAAAAAAAGAAAAAACAGCTTAATTTTTTTCCCCAATTCTATGTTCAACTGGTCATACCATGCAGCTTTAAGTATTATTCATCAATTGAATTTTCTTGTACAGCTGCATGTCCCTTATTTGGATTAATATCCATTATAAATCTATATGCACTTAGAGGAAAAAGCTCTACTACATGGAGAAGAAAAGCAATTGTCAGTGAAATTAATTTTTAAAACCATTGCATTTTAATGAGTTTCAATTGTGACAACACTCAGAATACTCAGCATCAGTAAATACTACTCATATGAACTTCGATCTCTCCCAGAAGATCACATTCCTTTGATTAAAGGAGGTAAGAGAAGTCTTTATGTCTGGCTTTGTTAAAATAATTAGCCAAACATTTACTGGCTCAAATGGACCAGAATCTCATGTATTAATGTCAGGAAAAAAAGAACAAGGCCTTTTGAAGAACTGGTCCATTTACTTTACAGTTATAGAAGTATAATTCTAAACAATTAAAATCAAAATAGCATTCAGTTAAAAGTTGGTGTTGTGAGAAAGGACTATTACTATTTGCTCTGTTTATGTGTAATAAACAACTCTTTTATTTAACAGGCTAGGTGATGACATGTATGATGTCTTCTTGTAGAAAGCCTTTAATCTCTTTTAGACAGGTGTATAACAAAGAAGACCTCTGTCTTTCCACACACACTAGAAAAAAGCAGCTGCTCTATAATCTTGAAGTTGAGGATGGCCCATCCCTGAAAGTGCTCAAGGCCAAGTTGGATTGGGTTTTGAGCAACCTGGCCTAGTGGGAGGTGCCCTGCCCATGGCAGAGGGTTTGGAACATGACCTCTAAGGATCCTTCTAACCAAACCATTCTCTGATTGATTGACTGATTGATTGTTCTCTTCCATGATTAATAACTTCAAGTGATTCTACAATGAAATTGACTGTACATCTGAGAGAAGAGACTTTGCCTCAATGTTTTGAATTTGCAGTAGTACTTGACAGAGAGTTGGTAGGAAGCGAATCCTTCCCTAGCTATTTTTCTTGGGAGCTGATTTATCTTTCATGTTACTGTACTCATGGTCTTAGGCACTTGACACATGTTTTTGTACATCAGTGAAAAGAACATAATGAATGGGACAAGTGCTGGCATCTGAATTTATGGTTTGTGTTCTCAGATATTTTCTTTCCTCTGTGAAAGTGTCTCCCTGTTCCCTCCACTGCTGTAAACTGTGTTGACTCCTAAAATAACTTAAAAATAACTAGTATTATTATAGTTTTCATCTTCTGCTATAAATACATCATTCTGGGAGATATATTCATGTGATTTACCAATGCCATGAAATCTAGGGTCTTATGAAATCTGAGCTTACTTTTCCTTGTATGGTTTAAAATACTTTCAGCATATTCTGTTTAAGGATAATGTAATTCGGGGAGAAAAAAAATTCCAGAAGTGTATTCTTTAGCCAGTATCTCTATTACCTTTTCTTTGCTAATTGCATGTAATCTGCAGATGCTGTGATTTTTAATCTTGCAATATTCTTAGTAACTATATATTTCTTCCCCTCACCCTGAGCACCCAACTGACGTTATATATTCTAAAGCTACATATTCCCCTATTTATATTTTGTGTTTTATATGGAGATAAGTGGGAACAGGATGTTTTGTCTTGGTGCTGAGCCTTGCAGCCCCGAACGGTTACTCAAGGTTTGTCTGCTTCTGCTGCTGTCTAATCTCAAATTGCAGCTGGAAGGTGAAGCAAGATTTAAAAGCTTCATCATCTTCTTCTGTCCCCCAAACACACAAACACCTTCAGTGCATTTACTAAAAAAAAACCACAGTCCTTCATCTACTGTTAAAGAATCACTGTCTGACTATGTCGACAATAAGAGAAGTGTAGGAAGAATGAAAGACTCGTTTTCAAAATTGTCTTATAGATTTGTAAAATGGTTTCATGATACGATTCTTAATATTTCACATTATGCAGGATAAGCATTTATGAAAACATTTCCAAGCTTCTCTTTCTTCAGAAATGCACATATTTAGTAAACATTGGTTTCATTTTTTAAAAGTTATTATTATAGAAGCATGTTGAAAAAGAATCCTGCAGCTGTTACCTTTTATGAAGGATGTTTAGCAATGTTTGGTGATATATTCTCTCAAAAAATGCTTAAATTTTTAGACACTCGTAATTTTGTCATTAAAGTGAATAAACCAGATATTTAGAGGATTGAGGGGTGTTTTTTTAAATTCCTTTCTGTTTATTTTTTCTCTTCCAATTGCATTAACAGCTTCCAAGTTCTGGGATGCCAGAACAATAGATCTTGAATTTTGGTGAGAAATGAAACAATAGTAAGCATAGATTGGAATCAGTATGACTGATGTTGTTCAGTGTCAACAGTGACTAAAACTGCCTTCCAAATCACTGATGCTCTGTGGGTCTGTTTTCCTTAAATAAATTTGTTTTTTGAAGGTCGTTAATGTAAATTGCATGTCGTATAGCTAGTGACTCCTTCATCTAATTCACATCACCATTTCCAGAGCAACCTGATGATGCATATTGTGGATGAATTCACATTTCAGGGCCACATTTCATATCCTATTCATTTCATTTTATTATTCCTACCCTTTTTACAACAAAGAAACATTAATGTTTCAATGCTACTAAATCTAAAAAAAGGAGACTGTGAGTTTAATTTCAGCCTCTGAGAGTAGTCTTGGTTTTAAGCACTACTTCAGAGCCAGTGACTGAGCACATTTCATCTTCCATACAAATTGAAGCCAGTGAAATAAGATACCTAGCATTTGTAAAGTCGGTTAAATACAGTAAGTGCAGTATATAAAAATATAATAACTATTGTCCGCTCATTTCCCTAGTTCTATATTTGTATGAAGATTGTGGCAGATAGGAGGATGGAAAGCTCTGAAACAATAACTGTAAAGAAGAAAAGAAACAGCACAGACAATGTCTGCTCTCAGAGAGATGAAGAAAGTTAAGAATTCATACTCTCTTAGGCAATGCAGTTCCAGAGGTGAGGGGTTGCAAAACTCTCAGATCTGTTTTGAATCCTCCTCCACTCTCAGGAGGCTTGTACAGGAACACAGCCCAGTGTTTCACATTTATTTAGTTACGCATCTCTTCTTGTCACAGATGAACTTGAGATAAAATCCTGGCCTGACTGAAGTCAGTGAAATACTTCCTGGCAGCTGCATGGAACAGAGTGACACTGCATGTGCAGCACCCCCTCCCTGTTGCTTTCCTCCCTTTATCTTCTGCACTATCAAAATGTAAATATTTTCCTCTCTTTAATGACTGTAACTTCCTGGTAGAAGTTGTGTAACAGTGTTTGCACAAAACCATTCTATAACAAAATGTAACACAGGTTCTGAGACCAAGGTCTCAAAAGTATCTATCAGGAGATGTGAAGATATATTTTTACTTTAGCAAGACCGTATTTGAATGACAAGAAAAGACTTTTTATGGTGGTCTATCTAACCTATTGAGCTACTGTGTTTAAATTTGCACAAAAGCAGTTTAAATTTGTGAAGGATTTGGATCAGAAATGACCTGAGGGCTGAGGCCTCCATGTATGACTGGTATAAAAGCAGAGGAAGAGGACCTGCTAATGATGGCTGGAGGGCATACTGGACTACTGGAGGTGTGAGATACCACATTTCCCTAAATCCCACCTTCTGGTGGGATTGGGAATAGAAATTGTTTGTTTAAATAGATAGTATATCTAACTGTCCTATTTCCCAGGCAGAGGCAACCTGCTTTCTGCAGCTGCCACACTAATAACTGGAGCCTGCTCAAACCAAAAAGCTTTTTCGATCAGATGAGAACCTATTTGCACTGAATGAGACACTCCTGGTTAGAGGCTGAAGTTAAAAGCAGCAAATCTGTGATTCACCTGACCTGTCTCCATCATCATGATATCTGGGTCAGGGTTTTCCTAGCTGCCAAATAATTTTAGGGTTTTCGTTGGATTTTTGGTTTTCTTTTTTGTTTTTGTTTTTGTTTTGGTTTGGTTTTTGGGGTTTTTTTTGGTTGTTTTTTTTGTTGTTGTTGTTTTTGTTTGTTTGTTTGTTTTTGTTCTTTGTTTTTTGGGTTTTTTTTGTTTGTTTGTTTTTTGTTTGTTGTTTTTTTTTCTTTTCATGGTTATATTTCACTTTAAACATGGGAGCAATGTTCAGATTAAAGTTCTTGTCCACTCTGGTGGTTCATTATGCATATGCTGTTCCTCATCTAAACATCTAAAGTCTAACACATGCTTCCTATGATTCTTATATCAGTCAAAACATTAGTAAAGAATTAAAGTTTTCAGTCCCCAGAGAGGATCAAAGAATAATGTTAGGCCACTCATGGCCCATCACAATCTGATATGCTGAGGATTAGGAAAAACTCGAAATACAGGCCTTTTTAGAAAAGGCAAGCTACTTTGTGGAACAGTAGCTTCTTTCTTTGTTTGAAAAAAAATGAACTGAATATGTTGCTTTAATCTTAGACAGGTGAAGGGCTAGTGTACAAAGCCCTCAAAAATTCATCAGAATGAGGGCAAAATGTGGTATTTCCTATGCAGTCAGCTGAACAGCAGCCAGAGAGAGTTTAAAATCAACAGATGGCAACTGCTTCACTCCTGTATCATCTTCTGCCTTATTTTATTTTATCTTTCTGTTTTGGTTAGCTAGCCTGTAGGAACATAATTTCTTTAAATCTAGAAAAGGAAACCCTGCAATCATCTGACATCACCCCAGGAAGTTATCCCTGTTTTTCCTTAATATAACACTGAGAAATGTGACATGTGAACACTGTCCTGCCAAAAGGCAAATCTGGAGACAGAAAGTGTCATAAAGCAGAAATTTTCAACAAAGAAAAAATCAAATAGCATAAAATGAAGAGACATTGAAGTTCTCTATTCCATCTACCTGAACTGTGGTAAAATAAGGTATATATGAAAAAATATTTGATTATTTTACTCCCAAAGACTGACCCACAGTATCTAGGAAGCCTGGCAGAATTCTCTCCTATTGTAAATTTGAGTTTTCAAAACTCTTAACTTTTCAAGAAATTGTCATTATCTTAATTTTGTTGTGTTGAAGCCTGCACTAAAGTTGCTATTAACCACAGTGAGACAGAGCTAAGCAAAGCCTTACCACTCCTAGAAATCTCTTCTGCAACCCTGAGCACCCTGGAACAATAATAGATAGAAACCAATCACAGGACAATGCACTGGAAAGGAGGACACTTTGAGGACTGGAAGGCACAACTGAGGCCTCCCTTTCCACCACAGGAAAAGAAAAATAAATAAAATCTTTGCATCTCTAGCAGTAAAATCTTCCCTGCAAGGAAGATACCCAAGTGCGTATTCTGGCACAAGGCTCTCTGAGTTCAGCTAAGATCTGATTCATTAATTCATTAATTCATTACCAACTGATTATGAGCTTCAGGATTTTACCTGTTGATCCTGATTAGCCCATTTAGGTAATACACAGAGCTGCATTGCTAGGAAGTTTGACTGCCAAACAGAAAGGCAAATATTCTTCTCTTTGATGCAGTCAATTTCACCTGCGTGTTTCCATGGGTATGGTTACTTTACTTTGACTGGTATTATACTTAAATCCTGGACAAAACAATATTCTCCAAAAGAGTTAATATTTTGTATGAAGTCTATTGCAACTGACACCTTTGCACTTCCTTACATTAGAATCACTCTAACTTGGTTCCCTTGCCAAAGTGTTTTCAACTTCTCTGTTTTCTGCTGAAGTTGGTTAGGGCAGCACTTGGCCTATTTGCCTGGTGACATCTTTTGCCCCTGGTCTGGTATCTCTAAGGAAAAAAAAAATCTACTTGTGTTTATGGCAAAAGAAGGAAAAAGACACACATCTTTCCCTGCCCTTTTGTTTGAATGTTATGTTCCTCATACATAAAATTTATGGCAGAAAGTGAAGACATCCTCTAATAGAGGATTGTCAGCTATTGGCAGTACATGTCTGTTCTTATAAAGAAGGAAAAAACACCTGGTCACTAATAAATCCTACGGATTAAACTATTCATACATTTTTAACTTCCACTAAAGTTTTTCTGTCACCCCGGGTTTCCCTGGTAAGCTTTTCACTTCTTTCTCTTTAAATTTTTTTTTGCTTAGCTATTCTTCAAGCATAATATTTTCTTGAGGGGAATTAGTTCCTGTGATCCCATTACAAATTCAAATCAGTTTTTTTATGCTAGTTTGCCTTATTTTATGCTTAATTGCATATCTTAATTGTGATTGTGCAGTCAGCCATTTTAAATTGAATTGGGTGCCTTGCTCACTCCCTGGTTTACCAGGCTTCACAAACCCTGAGATTTGTGGCAGGAAGCCTGGATCAGCTATCTGTACAGTTGTGTATTTACTAGGTTCAGGTCTTGGCAGGGTACATTTTCACACCAGAATTCACTGATTGCGAAAATACATTGGCTTTTAGCCTAGTCCTGTCCTATTCAGGCCATTGGCAATTCAGAAACTCATGAAATGGTAAATGGAAAACAAACAGATTGTTATTTTAATACAATGCCAAGAAAAAACCCAAAGCAGCAGTATGGCATTCTACAAATGGTAGAAGGAATCCAGAAAAGAAGGCTTATGGCTTCCAGTGAAAGCACTGGTTGGAGAAACCTTGGGGAAGGGGTGCAACCAACAGGACAATATGTTATGAAAGTTAGAAGGAACTGTGCCAGGGGCAGCTAAATACTATATGCTAAGGAGAGCTTAAAGTCAAATCAAATTACTGCCCAGGCTGCTTTGATGGAGTCTGTACGGGTTCATCTGTGTGGAACACAAAATCTGTACGGATCGAAATCCAGGGCCTCAGCAGGGAGAACACAGTGCTGGGTCTATATCATTGACAGCCCAATCAGGACAGCAGCACTGACTGCAATGTGCAGAGACAGATCAGGTCAAGGAGGCAGCAAGGGCAGAAAAAACAACTTTATCGGGTTACTTCAATTACCCCCATCCTAACTGGGCAAATGTCACAGGAGAGCATGAAGCAGAGTCAGAATGTTTAGGTTCTCTCTGTGGTTGCTGATTGAATGCTTGAGAGGAAGTAGTATCCTTAGCTTGGATACCATGGCTAAACCAAACCCAGGCTCATGTTCAAAAATCTGCTTTTAAAAGCGCTGCTCTGTAGCCATGGGCATGAGTTGCACAGATCACTATCCCAGTGGGCTTCTCAACAGGTCCCCCACAGTCACACTTAGCTGAAAAGACAACCACATCAAGAAGAGGGAATTTGTTTAACAGAAAAAGGAACAGCTAAAACAGTATATCTTACTGGGCAGCACTAGAAGGACATGACCCTGTTCAAGGGAGAAGCAGACAAGTACTTGAAAGGGAGAGCTAGGGCTGCTTCCATAGAGAGAACAGCTAAGGACCTTTCACAGCTGGCTTAGAGGAGAAATGGTAGAGTCAACCAAGGCATGTGTGGCACTGAGAGGATGGAGGCAGGTTGACTTCATGATCACTCCCAATCAAGAAAAACTGATGGTCAAATGGATCTGAAAGAAGCCAGGTTCAAAGAGAACAAATTGGTGTAGGTCTTCAGGCAACTGAGAGCCATTCAGTAAACTTCCTCACCAAAGGGGTTTGTGGGTGCAGAAATTTCAACACAGTTCAGTGGGAGACAAGTCTTGGAAGAGATTTTTGGGGGGTTACCAAGCATATAAATTGTAGTAAGCCCAAGAAACTTCAGCTGAAAGTGTCTGAAGGTGGGAAAACTGTTAAGAAGAATTATCATATAAATTTGCTCTATTCTTAGTCTTCTCTAGAAGATCATCTGCTTAGGGTTACTGTTTTATTCCCTCAAAGTACTTTTATTGTGCCAAGTGAAACATAAGAGTTCAGGAAGGCTCAAGGAAGAACCATCAGCTTGCAGGGAGAGCTTATCCGGTTCTATTTCATCAGAAATGGTTGTTATCAGAGATAGAATATCAAGCTCGATGAAGAGTTTGCAAGGTCTACATTGCCTCAAACCAGCAAAGCAATTTATTTTCCAAGCCCAAAGTGAAACTGGTAACAAACAAGTTTAACCCTGCAAATGTGAAAGAGCAACTATTCTGAGTCACCTGTCCCTGTGGCTGCAGGCTGAGATCTGGTCACAGCTGGCAGAGGCACTTTGAGGTGCCTGGGAGAACTGGTCAGCTTCTCACTCCTCAAACCCGTGTTCTTGACACCTGCGTGCTAAAAAGGGCAGAGAAATGGGCAAAGCAATAAGAGTGATGAAATTAATATATTTTTATAGGAGAAAAACCCACCTGTCTTTTATCCCTGGTTTCCATGAGATAGAAAAGCAGGAGGAAAATGCTGACCAGCCGAATGTAAGCCACTGGGCAGACTTTCAGAAAGCACAATTCCTGCAGTTTTAGGAAAGTGCCAATCTCTGAATTCAGTGAAATAACATCAAAGACATTGATAGTTCTTCAAAAATAGATTTTCGGCTAGAGTATGAAAAACATGAAGACTGCTCCATAGTGTGCTTTAAGCCAAATCAGATTTTTAAACCAAAATTATGTGTAGATTACCTTAGATTTGCCTTGAATTGATGTACATATCAGCATATATTATCTAAGATATATTTCTGCCTTTGAATAGAATAGAACTTGATAATGTGAACAGTCACAGTCTTTCTTTTTTCATGTATAATTTTTGACTAACCATACAAATATAGTCAGCATTAATTTGCATGTAACTTGAGAGTCTTAGCATGTTTTTTAAAAGGATTAAATCAACAATGGTCTGTAGAAATTACTCTTTAGGCAGCAGGCTGAGGGCATCAGTGTCCATCCTGCACTGTTTTATATTTATCTTTAGAATTCTAAAGAAGTTTAAATTTTCTAGTAAGCTTAATGAGGGAGGTTAAAGTACATAGGAAAGTCCTTTCTTCTTTTAAATTGAAAACCATTGGTTTTTTTCTGAAATGGATTATTTCACTGTTTTCAAATAGCAGACCACACACTAATTTTCTTTCTCAAAAAAACCTGTCTCACATTGCATGGCCCAATGAAAAAAACACTGAAAATGAGTATCTGTTGCTTGTATATGTCACTTAACTGTTTTGTAAAAAAGCAGCCTCCATAAACACTTGACCTGTTGAATCATTTCAAGTGTTGAGTGGACAAGTTTTATCTGAAATTTATGTACTTCTAAGAGCTTGCCTCTTTAGTAAGTGAGTCATCATTAAAAGTTACAGAAGAATTCAGCAATGAGGTACAGCATAGTCTGTTGGTAATTATGCCATAAGTATAATTATCAAACTCAGTGAATGCATGCATGTACATTCTCCTTCATGAGAAGACAAACATCAGTGTTTGGCCATGCTTTATAACATTATCTTTAGGGCTCTTTTTTTTTTTTTTTTAGTTTTTAGTCAATATTATTGTAAGTAAAAAGACCAATTACTGCAAATAATGCATGTCAATAGTTGAACCTCTCAAGGAAAATACTTCATAATTACTGTACGCCTGAGCTGAAGAGAGGACAAAAAAACAAAGCTCTAAATCTGTTTTATAGTACTTTAATCAGATAAAAGGATATCCTTACAAACACCATGACCAAAAGCTCCTCTGTAGTCTTTATGTTCCCAGCCTTCTTGGAAGCACTGGTAAAACTCACTATAAACTCAGTTATGTTCCTGCCAAAATTGTGTGCCAGCAAATGCGAGATTCAGTTGGAAATGGTCAAAGTTATACTGATTTGGCTTACCTTTGTTATAAAGTGCAATGAATTCACAAAAGAAAAGATGCCATCTTCTCCATCCATTTCAAAGAGAAAGCACATTTAGTTTTTGATATACATTCAAATATCTCACTAGGATGAAATGAAATCCTATGGAAATAAATGGAAGAGATTTCACTAACTTCAAAGAATTTGGACTAAGTTTCTGCTTTGACATCATTAATGTAAATGCCAAAAATTTTTTTTCCCATTAATAAAATGATGAAACAAAATGGATGTAGATTGAAAAGGCAAATTTGTAAGGTCCAGATACTGTCCCACTTACTCAACCTAATTAGAACCTTATTGTTGCATAGACACATTTATTTCTTCAACACTGCTCAAGCTGTTTACAGTATTCTACATCAACAAAGGCAGCAAAATCTCCAAATAAAATTAGCCCAGAGAAAAGAACCTGCATTATTACTTTTATCAAATTAAGTTTCCATAAGCATTGATATGAACAGTATATTGTTTTCAGGGATGCTAGCAGAGAAATAGAATGGGAGGAATAGTCTTTTAGATGGACTGCCCTGTGACAATTTTACATAGTCAAATTTTGCACTACTAGAATGAACATGTAAACATCAAACCACCAATTTTTATTTAATAGTTCTTTCAAGCACAGAAGAGTGCATTCAAAGCTCATTTACTAGACATTTCTTTCATCAAAATTCATTCAACACAAAAATTAAAATACATATTTGTTAGTGAGTCAAATGCTGTCCTTTAGGCATATACATTTTTAGTGAATTGAATTTCAAAACTAAGGTTTTTTATTAATTCTAAATTTAGCATTTTATTTCTATTTCATCTAAGCCTATTGATTAACAAAAAATCCAAAAACTAAGGAGGTGTTTTCTTGCTGAAGCAAGATGTAAAAGCCAATCCACCTCAATCTCACTAAAATAACAACAAAAAGAAAAATGCAGCCAAGTATTTTTACTGCTGCTTATTTTGCACAACTGACTTGAAAGCACTTTATATTAGAGCCCCTGAGGACTACATAGGATTTAAGAGACTTGGTGCTGCTTCCCTTGCCACTGAGGCTTGTGTACAAATGTGTGCTTCTGCAAGGATGTGTACAGTCTGGAGGGGTTTTCAGGGAGCCATAAGCTGGCTCTGTCAGAGCTTGTCCATTGGCTCAGGCCAATGCTGTGCTGTGAAGAGACACCACAGGATTGGGAGCATGGCCAAGCACAGCCCTGCCCTCAGCAGGGTTGGGAAGTACAGGCACAGGGAGCATAGCCACACTCACATTGCTCCTGGCCATGTGTGCCAGCCTGGAGACATCACACTGAATGGGGTAGAGTGGACTAGGCGACACTTCTGGGGTGGAGCCTCATGAAGGATCTATACCAGATCACAGAGAAAGTCTTCCTTGGTACACTAGAGAAAAATTAATCTGTATGTGAGCAAGGCATAACAAAAGAGTTCTCTGAATCCCACTTTAGTTGGTGCAAGTGCTAATGGATTTTATACACAATAGCTGATTTGAAGCATGATGTCCCAGCCTATTACCAGCCCATCTACCTATAGATCTACCCTTTCCAAAAGACCTCTATTTTCTGTATGTTGTAAGTTTTCCATTCTTATTCCAGCCAGTATTCTGTTCACTCATTCTCCCTTGAGCAGTTCCCACAAAGAAGAGCCGGTGGCAGCTGAGGAAAAGTCTAATATCTCTTAAATGGAGCTAGGTATTGCTGCCGGGTGTGCTGCAGCAACCTGCATCACATTGAAAAATTGGCATGTGTGCTTTCTCTATTCCTTTAAGGGGTAATCAGCCTTGCCTGTGGCCATTTGCACTGGCTTCTTGCAGATGCAGCAGCTCTGTCCACGGAGAATATGCTGGGATACCTCCCACCCCAAGTGCATCCTGCTTCTTGCTCCCTCAGCGTCATTGTGCTTCTCAGATTTTCTCTTAATATCTTTGGAACGTTCTTGCTACTGTATGTTTCTATAAGTTTGTGGCTTGGGCAATAGAGATCATCACTGAATTGTCTTATCTCCAGAGCTTTCGTTCTTCCCTGGTTCTGTGGTGTAGCCTCCCAGTCCCTGTTGTTTCTTCTAAGTTAAAATGAATCTCTAAAGAATCTTTTTTCCCAAGATTTAGATCTCAAGTTACAAACCAAGACCTGAAATTACAGATTTCTGTAACAGATTACAGATGTTTCAGAAATGCATTTTATTTTTTTTTTCACACACAGCTGATACTATGCAAAACACCATATGTATGCCTTGCTGTCAGGCAGGATTTAGGAGATATTTAAGCTAGAATGACTACTCAACTCTACTGTATCAAAAAGGAATTGAGCAGAAAAATAATAAAAACTCTTGTCCCACTGATCAGCCCCAGAACCAACGATCTTTCCCAACAGCTACTGGTCCGAATAACTCTTCTCATCTCACATGAGGCCTATGCTGGCAAATTTCTTTTCTGAATATTCCTACATGAGTTTTCTGGAGATCTGGTTCTTTCCTAGCCATGGCAGTGCTGAGCAGCCCTGAGCTAAGGACTGCTGTGACTGTGTGTTCCTTTCCCCAAAGGATTCAGTCCACTAGCCAGTTTCAGAGCATGTCTAGTGGAACACATCCTATGCTAAATCACAATTTTTCTTGGATTATGGTAAGAAAAAAATATTAAAATAAAAGAAAAGCTATCCTAACTTTCCTTGTATTTACCAAATTAGGATTCCTTTTCTGTGTCACATAACATCTGTCTCTTTTTGTAGAACAGTGGCAATTATATGGATTTTCCTTGGGTTCATCCTGGCAAGACTATGGTGATTTGAAACAAAAGTGATGTTTGTGCATTTTTTTCACTCAGAGACTAGACTGATGCTATGACTGAGAGAAAAGTTTAAACTACTTTTGCTTTGCTATTTGTGGTATTGTTTCACCATCTCACAATTTCAGTGGTTTATTATTCTTAAGACTTTTGTTGCCGCAGCAACATAGGATTTAATCTCTGATGACCTGTTTTACCAGAATGTTTCTGTGTGAAAGATACGTGCAAAAAGCATATTTTATGTAGTCAACTTAATGCACCTTTCATAATTTAAAAATCTAGAAGTTTTTTTTTTATTTTAGTTTATATAGGCATGCCTCTTTTTATTTCAGTGATGTAAATAAATCAAATGGAAAAAGCAGCAATTTGCTTATTCAAGTGTCAAAAAATGCCTGTAACCAAAAGGTTACATGACATAATTTTGTGACTTTCACAATAATTCAAAACACTTAGTAGTAAAAAAATGCCTAAATACTTGCTGAAACATTTAATATATATTATATAAGATATTAATGTGTATATGTATATGTATATGTTGAAACATCCTATGTATGTGCATATGTAAATGTGTGTATGTAAACTTTCATGCTGGATAAACATATTGTGGGGAATTTTGAAATTGTTTTAAAAACATGAACTGCAGTTCATATACGTAAACCCACCACACAAGATTCATGCTTTATCTGATTTTAGCAGATTCTGAGCTGCATGATTTTTTTGTTAGATGGAATTTTTTAGTATTTTCTTGTCTTCAAAACCCAGGCTCCTATTTTTGTTGTACACACTTGAATTCAGCCCAACTCTGTGAAAAAAAAAAGATTGAAATAAAAGTATTTTCTGCTTAGTTTAAAATGATATTTTTGCAACCATTTTTACGGTACACATTTATGTCCACATAATGCAAGGGGTTTTTTCTTAGTGTGTTTTTCTTTTTTTTAGTAGTAGTGTAAGAGCCGAGAAAAACGTATATAACCATGAATATATAGGAAGGAAACATGTTTCTCCATTACAAGCAGTAGGACTTTCCTCATGAGGAATAGTTTGGAAATATTACTCAGCTGCATTTGAAATGTATTGATTAAATTATGTATTGTCAACACATTCTGAGGAATATATGCAAGTTACCAAATGCTTGTTTAGTTACCAGAAAACCTCATTAGCAGAGGAATAAAGTAGCTCACAAGCGAATCTCATTATATGTCTGTCTCCTTCTGCCATGCCAATAACATTTAGATTTCCGAATGACATATTCTGATGTGAGGCACACAGCAGGTGTGTGCATGATGGGACTACTTCTGTTGGATGTTGATTACCCTCTCTGTCATGTGAAAAGCTTCCCATTCCCACAGCTTTATGCAATATATCAATGGTAATGGATTCATAATCATTATCAAGCTTGATAGAGGCTTGACTACCGTGACAGATGTCTTCTCAATTTTCCTGTTGCATATGTTCTTTTCCCTCTGGAACAATGCTTACATAAAATTTCAGTATTAATGTATCCCTTTTATGTTGTTTTGTATCAGTCATTGACTGCAGTGATCAATCTTTTAATTCAGATTAATAGGTAATTACAACCAAATGCCAAACACATCAGCAGAAATTCAGCAACTGTCGAGCAAACCATAGTGACCAGAATTATTTGTCTGTGCTAAAGTTAGCACAGGGATGTTATTGCATGTTCATGCACCTGACTAGTGTTTCCACTGGCAACAATAATAGTTACACGGTATACTTTGTTTGAGCAAAAGACAGTAAGTGAATCTATTCTTCTTCCTGTTTATCAAGAGACTAATGCAAGCGAGTGTGCAGTAGTGCTGACCAACTGCTGTCCTGCATTTACCACAGTGAATATAAAACAACCACAGTATATATAAAACAACAGAAGAGCTCAGCAGTCCTCTAAGTATTTCAGGGAAAAGGAAAAGAAAGAAATTTCCATGTTTTCTTTTGACAAAAATAAAGTTTTTTCTCTGAAGAATTTATTTTCAGATATTCCCCATCGTGGATTTCCAGAAGGCTGCTGTGATGAAAAAGTAGATGCATTCCACTTAAAGAAGCTTCTTTAAATTCCTGTGCTTGCCATTTTCCCCTTTTCTTTACTTTGGACTCTGTGGTGCAGCCAGATAGATTCTAGAGAGCTTCCTTAGGAGTTCAGATCACCCATCTTGGCTTACAGTGCCCATTCACACCAGCTTAGCAACCTGTGCTCTGCATATATCACATACACTTTCCCCCAAATTATTTACCACTTGTTTAGCTGTAATCTAAGACTCCATTTGCTGTAGCAAACAGTCCACCTCTGCTGAGAACCTACTGTGACCTGTGTGGAGTCTTGGCTTTTCTGCTATTCCTGCTCTCTTGGAGCACACTACAGAAAATTTCTCCAGCTTGGGACAAAAGGGGGCTTTTTGTTACCACCAGTGTATTTAGACCAACATAAAAGCAATGTCAGAGAGAGGCCAGAGGGTTCAGCTTTTGTGATGACTGTTGTGTTGTTTCAACAGCTTAGGAATTACTTGCAAATAGCTATCTTTTCTATGTGAACTCATGTGTGTTGGGGGTTGAATTGTCCCCTTTTCTTTCTGTGGAATTTTTCCCATTCTTATGCTAAGTATTTGTGGCTACACCTTAGTAGTAACAGTTTCTCTCACAGGGGGTGGGGACAGTGGGGTCTGGACTCTCACTCTCTCACTCTCTCACTCACTTGTGGAGTCAGAGGAAGACGGCCGGGGGCATCCTAGCATCCTAGCATCCTCCCCATCCTGAGTTACACTGTTCTGTTTTGTTGTCA
>VWZS01003642.1:0-47764 GCA_013397075.1 Rhabdornis inornatus
CAGAACAGGATAGTGCCTTTCAAAGTCTCCACATCCTGCTATTAAAATTTGTGAAGGCAAGATGGAGAAATCGTTGTTGAAGGTCATTGTGTTAATTTTTCTGTGTTGATGATGCAGGTATTGAGGTATACTTGTAAAATGTGTTGAGTTTATAGGTGCTTGTGTATACCAGATTGTCTGGAAATTTGTTATTACTTCGTCATTTATTCACTGCGTTTTTTAAAAAAAAATTTCGTTTTTGCTCCATAAGGATCTGTAACTGAGGACAAAACTCTTAATATTTTAGAAGTTTTTTTCTTAAATATGGTGAAGTATTGTGAGAGAGTTGTCAGAAAAGATACTGTTTTCATAAGTCAGCTAAACTTCTACAGATGAAAACATGTCTTAATTTAGCCGATACTTATGGGAGCTGTCAATATAAATCATAAATTGTACGTGTGCACTCAGAGGTAGTTTTTGTTACGAAGATGTCTTGGTTTGAAACAGATGTCTGCTGGGGAAGGCAGGAGCCTACCTTGGAATGGAAAATGTAATCCTCCTCCCTCTGATTATAAATTTGAAATTAAGGGGCTCTCAGGCCAAGATACAAGCTAGGAATAGCAGTTCTTTCCTAGTATGTATAATAAAGCAAACAAGCCAGCACCAGGTGCAGCATGAAGCACAAGCAGAGCAGGAGCCCAGGGACAGCTCCTCTCGGCCGCGGGCATTTCCCTTGGTGCAGTTCCGGGCCCGGCCAGCAGGGGGCGCTGCTGCTCACCGGGCAGGGCGGGGGCGATGATTCCCCCGCTCCGGCAGGGGGCGCTGTGCGCAGCGCTCGGGCAGCACGCGGTGATGGCGGCTGGGCCCAGACGGGAAGGGACGGGAGAGAGGCTTTGCTTCACAAACCCTGGGGCAGTGTCAGTCCCAGTGCCCAGACGGGAAGGGACGGGAGAGAGGCTTTGCTTCACAAACCCTGGGGCAGTGTCGATCCCGGTGTCCCTGCAGGACTCTCGGAAGCAGCAAGCTGGAACAGCAGGATGTCTCGGCAGGCAGGGGGTGCGAGGCTACAGTGCAGTGAAAGCTCGGAGCAGTGCCGGAGCAGCAGCGGGGGTGGGGCAGCAGCGGCCCGGCTCCAGCAGGGCAGGGAGAGGAGAGCTCAGGATCCCGGGCACCCCAGCAGAGGGTGATAGGTCTCTCTTCTAGTGAGGTAGGTGAATAAGGTTCCAGTTCAGTGGCTGCTCTCACGAGCAGAGGCTCACCCCAAGGCAGAAGCAGCAGCTCTGGGCTGCGCTCCGGCAGCAGCAGCGAATTCCCTCCCCCAAGCAGCAGCTCCAGCCCTCCTCCTCCAAAGCCGAGAGGGAGAGAGAGAGAGAGAGAGCGAGAGAGCGAGAGAGAGAGAAAGAGAGAGAGAGAGCGAGCGCAAGAGAGAGCGCATGCGCAGGGATGTTAGCGGTGTCCCAGCCCCTTCTTTTGTCAGCCCAATTCTCGGAGTGTCTCTGCTCCTCGGTGAGAAGTGCAACCAGATGCCCTCCTCCCCTGAGCTTGGCTACTTCTTTTGTTTTCTTAAGTACCCAGCCATTAGTGTTTTCTAGCAACTGCTGGGAAAAATGTCCCTAGTAAAAAGGAACGAAAGGAAAGAAATCTAACCCCCAAGCGAAGATGAGGTTCTTGAGCTGTAGAAGGTGCTTGCTTATAGGTAATGACTTGTTGCATGATCTGAGTGCTGATAAACCATATTTAGTATGTCCTTGGGTTAGTTTTCAATAAAGTTCCATTAATAATTTGAAAGATGAAATGAAAGCATGCTTACAGAGAATAATTTTAGGCAGCGTATTATAAAAATAAAAATAGAAAGTCTAGATAAATGGTAAGTAGAGAACACAAGACTTGGAAAATTTGCTTTAGCTGTATTACATTTAACCTACCATCAAGTAAACAACAGAAGGAGATGATAATTTTGAGGACTTTCAAGGCCTAATTCTCTGAGGTTATATTTTATTTTGCATGTTACAGGAAGAGGGAAAAGGCCTTACTATCTGTCTTTGAACCTTTTCACTGTACAGAGTAATAAAGGAGTAGTTGGAAAAGATACAGATGAATGAGGTGGATGTAATTTAAGAAAACTGTTGTTTTGGTTTTATTTAAGTCACTAACTTGTTTGTTAAAGGTACTAAAAAAATGCTAGTAAAACTAAATCACAGAATTCTAGAATATGCTAAGCTGGAAGGGATCCATCAGAATCATCACATCCAACTCCTGGCCCTCCACAAGACTGTCTCCAAGAATCACACCATGTGCCTGCCTGAGAGAGTTGTCCAAATGTTTCTTGAACTAGACAGACTTGGTGCTATGAGCCCTTCTCTGGGGTGCCTGTTCCAGTGCCCAAATGCCCTCTAGGTGAAAAACCTTTTCCTAATACCAACCTAAGCCTCCCCTGACAGCTTCATGCTGTTTCCTCAAGGTCTGTCACTGGTCATGAGAGTAAAGAGGTTGGTACCTTCCCGTCTGCTTTCCCTCATGAGGCATATGTAGATTGCAGTGAGGTCTCCCCTCAGTCTCCTCCAGGCTGAATAGACCAGGTGACCTCATGCACTCATCATAAGGCTTCCCCTCCAAACCCTTCACCATCCTTGTGGCTCTCTTCTGGATGCTGTCTAATAGCTTAATGTCTGTTTTTAATACTGTGGCACCCAAAACTACACACAGCACTCGAGGTGAGGCTGAACCAGTGCAGTGCAGAGCAGGACAATCTCCTCCCTTGCCTGGCTGTGATGCTGTGCCTGATGCACCCCAGGACAGGGTTGGCCCTCCTGGCTGCCAGGGCACTGCTGACTCATGTTCAGCTTCCTTTTGACCAGATCCCCCAGGTCCCTTTCCATAGTGCTGCTCTCCAGCCTCTTGTTCCTCAGTCTGTACATATGTTCAGGGTTGGGTTGCCCCAGGTGCAGAAGTCAGCACTTGCCCTTGTTAAACTTTATAGGGTTGATGATCACCTGCCTCTCTAATTTGTCAAGGTATCTCTCAGTCCTCGAGAGAATCAACATCTCCTCCTAATTTAGTATCCTTGTCAAACTTTAATATCCATTTGAGTCATGCATCCAAGTCTTTAATGAAGATGTTGAAGAGAACTGAGCTGAGGATAAAACCTTTAATTCAATTTAGTTAGTTTAAAGGGGGTTTAGTTAGGATTTTTTTGCCATAGCAGTTTTTTTATGGTATAAGGCTATATGGATCTTAATCACATAATTTGAAGGGACCTTAAAATCATCTTGTTCCTACCCCCCTGCCATGGACAGAGACACCTTCCACTAGACCAAGATGCTCAAAGCCTCATACAGCCTGGCCTTGAACACTTTGAAAGATTTGTCAGTCACGATTCTCCGCTTGGTTATTGTCCACTATTGAAGTGAAAATGATCCTCTACTGTTATCCAGAAAAGCCAATATAGTGCTTTTCTTAAGCCATCAATAAAGATGTTGGAGAGAACTGGACATTATGAAGTGATAAATTCATTATGGTGTGATAAATTCATCTTGCTTTGAGGGCCAGGATTATTTTCCTGTATTAGTTCACTGGACTACCTGCACATTAATAGAACTAAGACTTAAAGCTTGTGTTATGGTTAAACCCAGCTGGCAACCAAGCCCTTGCAGCCGCTTGCTCACTCCCACACCAACAGGGTAAGGGAGAGAATTGGAAAGGTGAAAGCCAGAAAATCATGGCTTGAGAGAAAGGCAGTTTTTTAGGGAAAGCAAAAGCCATGCAAGCAAGCAAAGCAAAACAAGGAATTAATTACTGTTTCTGATGGGCAGGAGGGCAGGGCCCCATCACACATAATAGTTACTTGGAAAGACAAATGACATCAATCCAAATGTCCCCTAACTCTTCTTCCCCTCACCTTTACATCCTGAGCATGATGTCACAGGGAATGGAATATCCTTTTGGTCAGCTGGGGTCACCTGTCCTGGCTCTGTCCAATCCCAGCCTCCCATGTACCCCTAGTCTCCTCAACAACATGGCAGCAAAAAAACATAAAAGGCCCTGGCCCTGTGTAAGCTTGCTCAACAATAACAAAACCATTGCTGTATTATCAACCCTGTGTTCAGCAGAAATACAAAACACAGCGCCATACCAGTCACCGTGAAGAAAATTAACTCTATCCCAGCCAAACCCAGCACAGGGTGTAATAGAGGAAATAAAATTCACCAACTTGTCAGGGAAGTTGTAATTTCATAGCCACTGTCCTGGGAAATTACAGGAAGAGAAGTCAGGTTTCTTTTCAACCAAGTCTTTCTCTTAGCACAGGGACATTTGCTGAATCTTCAGATCTTAACAGTACAGAAAAACATCAAGAAGATGCTGAGTTGCTGGAAAATTGGGCCAAATGTGCAGTGCATTATTCAGAGCTTGAATATTTGGCCTCTGAAATGATACTCAAAATGCCTGAAGCATTTCTAGTATCAGTAGATTTTATTGTCTCAGATTACATGCTCTACAGAGGAGAAAAAGTCTTGTTTTTAGTGGAATAAAAGATACTGGAAATGAAAAACCTAGGAATGACAACTGTTTCTGCTCTGAAAACTTCTTTAGCTGCAAAAAACAGCAAAGAAGCTCCTGTGTAGTTAGTAGTCATGGTATAGATATGTAACTATATTTGAGTAAAACAATGAGTAGTAAGCAAGTCAGAAGAATTGTATGTGATTGCTTCCTGTAAAAAGGAAACTGTCCCCTGTGTGTGGAAGCCGAGACAGAGAGTACTGTGGATTTAATTAGTATTTGCAGTTTGATAACCAAGATGACTTGGCAAGAGCAAACAGAGCTATGAAGATTACAAGAAGATTGGATCAAGACTGGTGACAGGAAAGAAGATTGAACTAAGTAGAAATGTAAAGTTTGTCTGTGTGATGTTTAACCCAATGAATGTAGTGAAAAATTACTAGCCTTCCTGAAAATGGTATATATAAGCATATGTAGCTCACAGTAAATTAGGATTCTTATCACTAATCAGTAGTCCCCATCTCTCAATCATCAATACCTGTGTACATAGGAAAGGAATGGATCTCCTGTACATCTAAAGCTCATAATCCTCTTTATTTATTCTGCTGGCTTTAAGAGCAAAATAACTTTGTGCTCTTTATCTAGAAATGTTGGTTATCTTACTAATTCTGTGTATCTTCAGACTGTCTATTGTTTAATGTATGCAAAGTGCATAATTTTTCACATGTGATAATTGCATTTTGGGGTCAGCTATAGTAGATAAATTTTTCTGGCGTTAGAGTTGTTCTACGTTTTAAAGCCATCAGGTGAAGAGATCACTTGAATTAACCAGTGTGCATTTCTTTCTCTTGCTGTACACTGCATGGATGGATGTGCTTGCATTGCCTTCTGACCGGTATTAGTTTTAATTAGCTGAATTCCTGATAGATGATGGTTATGAAAATCACAACTATTTTTAGTTGCCTGTTAACTCATCGAGGAAGAAAGGCTGGTGAAGTTAGGCATACTGAAGTGTTTAGTAGGGCTTTGCCTCTTAATTTCGGTTGGTTTCCAGATTTTGGTAAAATTATTTACTTTAAACTGCATGAAAATTTGAAAAATGCTTTTCAGTTGTGTACTGCTTCTTCTGTTCTGAAAGTTGTGCCTAGTGATATAAGATCAAATGTGTGATCTGTTGAGTTTTATGTACTATAATGGAAAATACTGTTTTCATTAAAAGTACGAAAGCAATAGAACAGCTTAAGTAATACTTCAAATATATTTAAAAAACATTTTCTCTTCTAGACTTCAGGGAATTGCAGTGTACGGGTCTGTGTGTGCCCTGCATGTTGCTACTGACTGGCTAAAACTTTTGAATACATAACTGAAAATTATGTATGTCATGACTTGTCAGATACCAATTTTTTGACAAGCATGTTTGATTTGGTACTTCACTATGATGAGTGTTTGTGAGCTAGGAGCTACAAATTTTTTTGAAAGTATAGTCACAGGCTGCCCAGGGAAGTGTGAAAGAAATGACTGGATGTAGTACTTAGTGCTGTGGTCAAGTTGACAAACAAGATGGTGTTCTGTCAAAGGACAGTTAATTTTGGAGGTCTTTTCTGACCTTAATGATTCTCTTTTCATTATTAGCTGATGAACTGAATATCTGATACAGCCCTTTTTATTAATTTGGATGGCCTAATTAATTATAAATCAGACGTCCTTGAGTGGAAGGCAGAAAAGGGATCATTGGTTCTAAGACCCCGTAGTGAAACATCGGTCTACTAACAAAAGGGTGAAAAGAGCAGTGTGTAGCTGGTCAGAACATGGTGTAAATTGAGGGATTAAATGTCTTTCTTTTATTTTTTTAACTAGTAAGATGAGTGTATTTGGGGAGTGCTTCTACGAAGGCATTTAAGAATTTTGTGGTCTTGCTTATTTGCAGTTCCTTTTGACTGCTTGTGGTTGTCATTAGTACTTCTTACTCTGGATGTATGCTTCAAAATCTTTAAAGAAAATTTATAATGAAACTTCAGTCAAAATTTCTGAAGTTTCTTTATGATGATACAGTTAGGAAAAACTGATTTTTTTCTTCAGAAAGAAACTATTGTTCTTGATTAAGTATGTCAAACTTTATCAATGGTGTGAATTTGATGAGTATAAAGAGTATATCTTTGTTAAGGACATAGGTTTTTTTAAGTGGAAAAAAATTACAGCACTGCTAATGGATTACTTCAACTTGAAAGAAATAAGCATTGAACAATTCTTGTTTATGCATACTTAACCAAAGACCCACTGCAACAGAGCTTTGTAATTCCAAATGTTTTATATCCAGCATAGTATGGGCTGGATAGGATTACAACTGTAATTTGTAGTGTTACTTGTTGCACTGTTAAAGACAAGCACTGAGACTGTTTTGGTTTGTGTTCGACTGTCTGCTTTATGCTTTTTTAATGGTTCTGATGTTGACTGAAATGCAGGGTTTTTCAGAGGTGATAGCTATAAGTTTTATTTGTGACAAGTAGCCCTCAGTGAGAAACCAGAAACCACAGAAAAGTGTGTACTGTTAGTTTTGGTTGGTTTTGCAAACAGCCAAGGACAGAAAAAATTGCTGCAGTGATCCGAAGATTGTTGGTATGAGGAACTAGGTAAAAAAAGTTGAGCAACTGATTGAACTGGTCATGGTCAAATGACTGAAGGACTTTTTCTGTGAAGCAATGGTAGAATGACTTAAATGCAAGAAAGACCAAAGGCTGAAGTCAGGGAGAGAGATAAAGCAGAAAGAGTGTAAGGCAGTGCTTGAGAAGTAAGGTATTTTAAAAGAAACGAGAGAGTTCTTGGCTTACTTTAGTTTAGTATTTCAGAATGGCAGATAGCTTTAGAAACTACAGAGTGACAAGTGGTTTTGAGAGGTAAAGAGACCCTGCCAGTCTGGAAGGGTAACCAAGGGTGCTATATGGTAAATGTGGGCAGCCAAGCAAGCCTAGGTGCTGCTGGTGGTACGAACTTGTTAGCCTGATACCCTCAATAGAAGTATTTGAATGTGCATATGTGGTATCACTAGCCCCTGCTATGTGTGCCTGTTAAAGCTTACCTCATCTCTTAAATCGTCATTGTGCATATACTTAAAATGTTGTAAAAAATGAGCAGAGCAGAGCTCTAATGAACATGGAAATAATGAGTTGTGTTTTTATAAAGAAAAGCAATGTAATTAGAATGAAGCAAGTATAAGGGTTGCTCAATTTTGCCTTTATTAGTTGTTGGACTCTTATTAAATAGTAATGCATCATGGCAAGTTTAAAATATTCTACTAGGAAACATGCTAATACTAATTTACATGATTTGGAGAAACAAAAATTTCCTTGAATTCTGTAGAACAAGTCTTTAAAAATGTAAAAGTAATTTAGAAGCCTTCTTTAACTTACCAAGCAGGGTCTGTAGGCAAAAGCTTGATAGGAATCTAGGATCTCTGAATTGTATTTTCCTCCAATGTAACCTTTAGATCAAGTATTTTAGGTTGTTTTCGGGATGTGCTGTATTGTACACTGCTGCTTTGTTTTGTGTTTAGACTTTGTATTCTTTGAGCAATTTGTTTTTATTGCCCTGAAATAAGAAATCTAAAATCAAAACATTGCTATCTTGGAGTTTCAACAGCTTGGGCAACAGCAGTTCCTTTTTCAGATCGGATGTTTGATCGTGGGCTGTGTTTTATTTACAGTGTTCTTAGCAGAGTGTGCTGAAATAAGATCAGGGGAAAACTGTCTCATAGTTTTAACATACATGTTGTGAAGCAAGGTTCTTTATGTATTACTTGATCAAAAACATATGTTATTGGGTTTCTACTTCCATTTAACAGCCCTTACTTTCTTAAAAGAATCCGAAGTCACAATTTTAGGTAACTTCTAATGTACAAAGTGATTCTGATACAACCCAAATGTTAGATCTTAAAGAGCACAGTTGGCTGTCCAGGCCTCAGAAGGAATTTGCCATAAGCTAAGCTTGCACAACAGCAATTTTAGATAGCAGAATAGGGAGGAAGTTGCAACCGGAAGATGCTAATTCTAGGCCTGGAGAAGGCAAAATCTGGTTAGTACATCCTGGTTAATGCATCCAGACAAAGACTCCTACTGTAGCAAAGTGTGTGGAAGGAAGCAACTGGTCATACAGTTATCATTGGTCAAACACAGATCTCTCCAAGTTAAGGTGGTATGCTGCCATGGGTACGTGCAACTTGGACTATATAGGTGGTACCCCTGGAAGAATGACTTTGGGATGCCCACCACCAAGAAGCCCAGGATGAAGAAGGACCCATGGGACACCGCTGGATCCCTCTCTCTATCTTCCTCCTCCCCTCTCCAGAGCTGTACTCTGTTCCCTGGAGAAATAGAGTGTAGGCCCAGTGGACTGGTATGTTTGCATGAGAAACTTTTGTATGAGAGCTTTTTTGTATTTTGCATGAGAATTTTTTATGTTGAAGGTACATATCCACAGTAACTGGATCAGGTATGTGTTCAGAGGCCTTAACTTGCAAATCCAAAAATGTCTCAAAAAGGGCTTCAGATATGTTGTTATTAAAGTGGCAGAGTGTATGTGGAATGTTATATCTTAATAAAACTGAATGTTGTATCACTGTTCATAATGCAGTGGCATTGACTGAAGAAGCCCAAGGCAGAATTAAAGAAACTGCTACCAATCACTCCAAGCCCAAGACAGTCTTCTAGGAGTTAGCCCCAGTTCCTGCAGGATGTCAGTACTTTGATCCTTGGGACTGAGGGGGTGGAGGAAGTGGCTAATGAGACTTGGGTTGATGATTGCGATTGGATTTGCATTTTTAATGATCGGGATAGCTATTGTACATTGTATGATTGCTCATGTTATTGCTTCTGTCTTTTCTCCTATTATGCTTCATATATATCACCTTTGTGGCTAACCCGTGAGCTGAGGAACAAAGTCCGTGGAGGACAGTATTTGAGCCGCAGGATGGTGTAAGGACTTAAAGAGTGCAGTTTCCTGTCTCAAACTGTCAAGGTCACAGAAATTACTTGGCTGCAAGATAAGGCATCACAGTGGAAACTTGAGGTCAGGGACAGAAGGGAAGAATTTGCGACAGGAAGGTGCTAATTCTAGGCCCGGCAGAGGCCTAATCTGGTTAGCACATCCTGGTTAATGCATCAGGACAAATGTTTGTAGCAAAGTGGGCACATGCAAACTTCTGATCTTTAATTCTTCGTCCTTATTCTATGATCTTAATTTCACACTTATCCTAATTTTAGCTAGGACAGAGTTGATTTCATCAGAGTTGCTGGGAGAGAGATGGAGCCTGGAGCTGTGTGGGCAGGGCCAGGTTGTTTTATACCACTCACATCATCATTAGAGGGCGTGGCTTTAAATTGGAGGAAAAGAGCAGCCGTTATTTTGTTCTATTTTTCCGGGAGAGCAAAGCAACCAACAGAGTAGTGTGTGGGCAGTCCACCTGGAGGATTTGTACGTTGTTGTTTTCGTCTCCGGCCTGGGGAAGGAGCATGGGTGCAGACATAATCACAGAATGAACTGGGCTGGAAAAGACCTTTTGAGATAAGTCCAACCTATGACCTAACACTTCCTGATCAACTAAACCATGGCACCGAGTGCCACATCCAGTCTTTTTTTGCATCCAGGGACAGTGACTCCACCACCTCCCTGGGCAGACAATTCCACTGCCCAATCACTCTTTCAGTGAAGAATTCTTTTCTGATGTCTAACCTAAACTTCCCTTCATGCAGCTTAAGACTGTGTCCTCTTGTTGTGTCAGTTATTGCCTGGGAGAAGAGACCGACCCCCGACTCGCTACAGCCACCTTTCAGGAAGTTGTAGAGTGGTAAGGTCACCTCTGAGTCTCCTTTTCTCCAGGCTAAACAACCCCAGCTCCCTCAGCTGTTCTTCATAGGACTTGTGTTCCAAGCATTTAGCAGCCTTTTTGCCCTCCTTTGGATGTGTTCAAGTGTCTCAGTGTCCTTCTTAAACTGATGGGCCACAGACAATTTTTCTGCCATTGTTTTTCACTGATGATGAAAATGTTGGTGGCTGTGGTAATATCTGCAATATTCTCCTTTGTCTCAGGAATCTGTGTGTCAGTGGACACAGTAACGCTGAGTCAGCTGCAGTTCTATAACCATTTCTTGCATGTTATCACCATCTTTTATAAACTGTTGTTGTTAGTATTGTTGCTACTACTATTTGTGTTCCTTAGCTCATTGCTGTTTTTCTAGTGAATTGGTGTCTCAATCCATAATCTCTGCCTTTTTGTCCCGTTCTGACTGGAGCACTTGGGGGGAAGGAAGGGGTAGTTTGGAACTTAATTTCCAGCTGGGTTTGAGGTACAAGAACCCTCATAAAGAAATCTTTCTATGAGAAGAATTTCTGTGCACGGAGTTCAGAGTTCTGTGAACTTCTAGAGCAGGGTTTCCTTACAATAACTGCATCCTAAAGTTTCCTACACAGTGATTTCTTCAGGTAAATGGCAGATAATGGCAAGTTGATAATGGAGTTTTTTACAGGTTATGTTGAGATTCTTACCTGTGTGCAAGGAACTCATAATTCCGGGTCTCTAATGGAATCAGGCTTCGGCCTCTGGTTTTGTTCGCTAGTATTCTTGGGCAGTTTGTCATAAGGGCTTGTTTTTTTTCCTGCCCCATTATAAAACAAACAAACAAAAAAAAACCCCTAGGTTGGTACAGCCTGGGCCTTTGTAACCCTGAAACTAAAAAGTAGTTCTTTTGTGATCATACATACTTACTGCTTTCGAGTTGTGTTCAAGTAAGTTGAAAGTGTTGCCTTCCACACAAAAGGATCCGCAAAGGAAACAAGCCAAATGTTCTTTCTAAGATGTACCCAAATGGCAGATGAAAACACTAGTATTCTTGAGGCCAGAATTCCACATTCATGTTGAATAGAAAATTTCTGCTATATCCTGTGGGGCAGCATAAAATACCACTCCAGTCAGATGAGAATCAGGATGGCATAATCTTAATTTGTAGTTGCCCAAGAAGTCTGAAATAATCCTTTGTATGCAGTAGGATTTAGACACACTTTAGAAAGTGACACACTGGTGTATTTCGGAAGAGTAGGCATTGGATTCTAGATACCGAAATTTTCAGGAAAGTAATTCTTGCTGTCTGGAAAAGACTTTGACTCCTGAAGTTGAACTTCAATAGTCATTTTCAGTGATGTGGCCCTAGTTAGGTCTATTGACTCTTATCTTGCACTGGAAGACATTTGGGAAATCTCACATTTCACAGACACTTTTTCACCTATGTATCTTACACATTTTAAAGTACAGTATATGTGTATATATATATATACACATATATAAGACACCCTATCCTTCTTTACATAGTGCTTAGAATTCTGAAATTGATTTTTCTCCAAGGTATCCAGGGATTTTCAAGGAACATCTACTCCTGCCATCAAATGTGATTTAATATGTTCTTCCTGTAATTTTAAGCAGTTGTCCTGCATGGTGGGGTCTAACATGATTACTCTGTGTTTTGAATGTTTGTGTGGTATTTCTCAATAGACAGTGAAAGATCCTATTTCCTTGGATTTTTTTATGATATTGACAGATGGGTGCTCTAATGCAGACAAGAAGACACTTATTTTTAGTACCTTGAATCTCCCACAATTATGGGGGATATTACAAATACATGTGCATACAAATATATGTGAGCATAAGGGTAATGTAGATACTAAAAATTACTTAAAAGCTTGGAGANTTATAATATTATAGTATTTACTTATATTTATATTTAATTATACCCATTGTAAATCTTAAATGCTGAATTGGATTAAGTGAGACAGGCTGCTGTAATGATATAACACGAAGGAAATGTAATGGAAGTAAAGCATAAACTATACTGGGTTCTCTAACAGCTACATTTTGCTGATTCAGAAAGTGAAAAACAAGCCTGGATAGGAGACAATGGAAATTATACTTTCAGGATTTCTCTCTGGCTGTTCTTTCCATTCATCTTTATTTTTCATGTGTGTAAGAACTTTTGAATGCAGTATTCACAGGTTACCATCTGCATGGGATCTTGTAAGACTATACTAATATTTCAAGTTAGTGAAATTAAACTAAATCAAAATAAATCCACCTTTCACTTTGATAATTTCTAACTTTAAGAGAGCTATGGTAAGGACATGTGCTAAAAGATGATAGGTTTAATGAAACTTAGTCAAACTGTTGCCTGAGATACCAGCCTTCTGAAAGAATAGTATCCTTTTTAAAGCTACCCATCTAATTCTGAACCTTTGGGATAATTCTTCAACACGATTACTGTCAATAGTTATTGATCTACTGTAGTGTTACCAAATTTTTTTTAGGATTCTTAAGTTATGCCAACTTTCCTGGCTTCACTCTTGCCTTCATAACTGGTGGTTTAACACCAGCTGGAAATTATGTTCCCAATAAACCACATCTCTTCTCCCTGCCCTTCTAGTAAGAGACGAGGGACAAAGGCAGACTCTGTGGGTTAAGATAACAATTACTGAAAGCAAACAGGAGTGGATTAAGAGACACACAGTAATAGCATTCATGCTGATAACAGAAGTATAGAAAATGAGAAGGCTTTATACACAAAAGCAGGTGTTCACCACCAAGACTTAGCTTTGTCTGGCCACCAGGGTAAAGACAAGATGGCAGCTTGTCTTCCTGCACTCAGTGCCATGTGGTTTATCTGCTGGTTCTCCTTCTCTCCAAGGCCAAGACAACAGAAAACAATGACAGACAAACCCATGAAAGCAATACCATCCATGTCACACTGTACCACTGCATCATTCCTGATGGCTGCTTCTTGAACCAATGGCACTACTTTTGACATCTCCATCAGCTCTGGACTCTGCTGTGCTTGGCACCCAGAGCCACAGTTTCCCAAGGGATGTTTTTGCCATTTGTTTCCAGTTGTGCTCACTTCAGCTTTCAGTAGAGTCAGCTGTTAAGATCCCCCTGTCACTCCAGAAATAGAGNTCATTTAGCCTATAACACTTTTTTTCTTCATTCAGAACTAGCTGAACTGGCATGGGGATTGCAATTTAGAAGTGTAGTGAGGGAGTTCTGAAAATCAGTCTTGCAAGGTAATACTCTGATCCTATAAAGGTGTTAATTAAGTCTCTGAAATTGAAAAAGATAAGTATTTGTTTAAAATACTGTTTTGTAGTATTTATATTTAATATTATTATAGTATNAGGACATGTGCTAAAAGATGATAGGTTTAATGAAACTTAGTCAAACTGTTGCCTGAGATACCAGCCTTCTGAAAGAATAGTATCCTTTTTAAAGCTACCCATCTAATTCTGAACCTTTGGGATAATTCTTCAACACGATTACTGTCAATAGTTATTGATCTACTGTAGTGTTACCAAATTTTTTTTAGGATTCTTAAGTTATGCCAACTTTCCTGGCTTCACTCTTGCCTTCATAACTGGTGGTTTAACACCAGCTGGAAATTATGTTCCCAATAAACCACATCTCTTCTCCCTGCCCTTCTAGTAAGAGACGAGGGACAAAGGCAGACTCTGTGGGTTAAGATAACAATTACTGAAAGCAAACAGGAGTGGATTAAGAGACACACAGTAATAGCATTCATGCTGATAACAGAAGTATAGAAAATGAGAAGGCTTTATACACAAAAGCAGGTGTTCACCACCAAGACTTAGCTTTGTCTGGCCACCAGGGTAAAGACAAGATGGCAGCTTGTCTTCCTGCACTCAGTGCCATGTGGTTTATCTGCTGGTTCTCCTTCTCTCCAAGGCCAAGACAACAGAAAACAATGACAGACAAACCCATGAAAGCAATACCATCCATGTCACACTGTACCACTGCATCATTCCTGATGGCTGCTTCTTGAACCAATGGCACTACTTTTGACATCTCCATCAGCTCTGGACTCTGCTGTGCTTGGCACCCAGAGCCACAGTTTCCCAAGGGATGTTTTTGCCATTTGTTTCCAGTTGTGCTCACTTCAGCTTTCAGTAGAGTCAGCTGTTAAGATCCCCCTGTCACTCCAGAAATAGAGATGGATTCTGCCCCTACATATCTTGATGTTATCAGGGTACACAGTGTGTTGGTGCCAAGTAAAGTCTTATATTCTTATGGGTCTAATGTGCCAGGCCATTAGATCCATATTTCAGTAGACCTGATTATTCCTTTCCCCCTCCCATTCAGAGGCAGGGCATCCCTCGGTATGGTCATGGTACTTGTTACTTCTTGTGGATATGACCTGGAGGTCCCTTCAGGAAGATCAAAAATACAGCGTCAGCCTTTTTTAATCTCTCTGAAGAGACTTGCCCAAGGAAAACTGGAGCAGCATTTATTATCAAAAAGTTTCATGTAGTGGTTATCCTTCCTCTTAACACCAGTACTGCTAGGGCAGAGGTGGGTTTTCCATCCTACTTCCTCACATATTCTCCATGGTCATGCAGATGGAACCACAGATTACCTTGTGGTGTGTACCTTGTCTCTCCAGCTGAGAAGCACCTGCTGCCTGGTAGCAGAAACTCTGATCTGTACTGGCAGGGCTTGGGACATTTCCTCCTCAAACTTTTAGTAGTCTTTTTTAAATTGTTGTTGGTTCTTTTTAATTTCCCTTCTTAAAATTGTAAGTCCTTGGACAGTAATTTCACAGATGAGATGCAGTCCTGTGTTGGGATGTAGTTTCTTCATACAGCTGGAGTTTGGTATCCAAATTGTTCACTTTTTTTTCTCCTTCCTTCTATGACTTCTCTGACAGTAAATGGATGTAATCTGTATTTATAGGGACTGCTCATTATTTGAATCCTTACAGATTACCTCCAGCACAGCTAGTTCTCTCAGGTACTGGATACCTTCTCTCCATGGTGTTCCACTTGTGTTGGTGTGCTAAAAGGTCATCTGTGCAAAGATACCTCTCCATCAGACTTGACAGGAGTTACTTCCAGAGGCTGAGAGTTTCTGGTCTTTTCTAAATCCCCTGGGCAGGGATCCTGATTGCTTGGCTTCATTGCCATCTAGTGTTGTACCATTTGCCATGATATCCCAGCATTAAGCTGCCAGGGCAGTAGGGCTCACCAGGCTGGCAGCTGTCATCTTTTTGTGTATCTCAGAGCTCACCCATGAATAGGGATCAAGTAATTATGTCTGGCCCTGTCTCTTCCTCTGGGTTTGAGGGTTTCTTCTTCATCCCTCACTCTGCGAGTTGATTTGTTCTTGAATTTTTTCTTCTGAACAGGGGCAGCTGCTACTGGCATGAGTAGTCCCTCTGGTTCACCTGCAGTTTGAGTGACCTTGCTGCCTGTTGCTCTGCTTTCCTCTCCTCCCCCTGAGAGTTCTGTATAGTAACAAGCATGTCTGCTGAGTGGCAGCCATGGCCCAGCAAATTGCAGAACTTTGTGCCTCTCAGGAGCTGTCATCACAGCATTTTTGTTTCAAATATTTTGCCACTTTATCAAGGTCCTGTATTTTTCAGGGGTGAACTTCCAAACCACTGGAGCAGCATACTCCTTTAAAAGCTGGCTCATTTTCTCTGCCATCCCATGCTACTCATGATTGTTCAGCTCCAGGGCAGTTCTCTGAACAACTTCCCTAGATGTCTCTATTCTGACTCGAAACATTGTTTAGACTTCACTTATTCTAAATTTCACTTACTCTAGACTGCACTGAAGAAATTTTTCAGGCATTGCAATTAGAATACGCTTTCTTTAACATCCTAATGGAATTCAGGATTCTCAAAAACTGTTGTAACAAGCCCAAAGGAGTAAAAAGGGGTGAAAGCCTGAGAAAAATCATCATCCTCTGGTCCCCCTATAGGCTGAGTACTATTATTAATGCATCCTCAGAGGCAGCAGCCAAGGCCAGGACAGGTGAACAGCAACCAAAATACCTTCATAGCCATTGATGTTATCACATCATAAGCTGATACCACACAATACGGCAACACAGCAATCCTGATCCTTCTCCCTACTCTGAAAAAATAGCATCATGGGGAGCATGTATGGGAGTATATATAGGGTTAAATATCACATCTCCATGAATTAATACAGCAGCTGTAATTAGGGAGTTCTGTACCTAATTCTTCAATCAAAGTTACCTCTATCATTTTGTGGCTCACAATAGGCACCAATGAATGTCGTGGTTTCACAAATTAAACTCCAAATAAGCCTCTCCCTTTCTTCCTGACAAAGGTAGAGACTATGGGTTGAGGTGACAATTTAGTGAAAGCGAACAGCAGTGGAATAAGAAGTGCACAGTAATAGCAGCAATATTAATAGCAAAAGTATACAAAAAGAGAAGGTGCCTTACACACAAAAACAGGTGTTCACCCCCTCCATCTAGTTCTCTGTGGCAGCTGGGACAAACACAAGATGGCAGGCACTTCCCACAGTTGGCTCTCCCTGTCCTGCAGGCCTGAGACAATGGAAAACAATGACAGACCCCTGTAAACAAGATCATTCACATCGTGCCATGCCACTGCTTTTGCCCTTTTCACTCTGCTAGGACTTGGTTCCCAGTGGCACCATGGCTTTTAACTGCTCCACCAGGCTCGGCTGTGTTCGCCACCCAGAGCCGCACTCTCCTGAGGGACAGGAATGGATGAGGAGCAGCAAGAGAGGGCAGGGTCCACTCGGCTGATTCCAGCGACCTCTCTTGAGGAAGAGGTAAACAAAGTGGTGTAATTTCTGCGGGGTACTCACCTTTTTTTTTCCCCAAAGGCTGTGCCCTGCAGTGCTGATGTAGATGCTATAGAATAGCAATGTAAGCCATGCCCATGCAGTTCTGAGTTCCAGCACCTCCCTACAACCACAAGAACTTACTAGCAAACATTTTCATATTGTTTTTCATTATGGTAAATAACTTGCCTGTTGGTTTATGCTAAAATATTTTAATAAATAATTAGAAATTGCTGTCTCTTGAATTTTAAAGACACCTTGTCAACAAAAGACAGTGTGCACGAATTCCAGATTTTTCTAGTCTTCTGCTGAATAATCTCCACTTTCATCACTATGGCATTGCAATGTGGAGATAACTTTGAATTTTGTGAGTTTATATCTGTCATGACGGTGTTGGAAGGGGCCTTTAAAGAACATTTAGTCTAACTGCCCTGCCATTGGCAGGGACTTCTTTCCCTAGACCAGGTCAAAGCCCCATACAGCCAGTATCTGTGCAGTAGTATGTGTGTGTTTGTATATATGCACACACAGTTGCGCACCAGTGCTGCTTGTTTCTGTACAATTGTAGACAGCACCTCTCTGAGTAGAGGCAAAACTGCAAAAGCCATCAAGTGGAGAGGTAGTTGTACTTGATTTGGGTTCTTTCAATTCATAAACCTGTTTCTGAAAAAACTTCTGTGGTTGTCAGCTGCAAATCACTTTTATCTTCAGGCTTCATGTACTGTAACTGTACTTTCTTCTCAGACATCTGATCTTATTATCTACACAAAACCCTAGTATAGAATGAAAGAAGTTCCTAATAGCTAATATGCTGGTTAAGCCAGTAGGATATTTCAGAAATTTGGAATTTGAGTTGCTGAATTCTTGTACCAAAGGGAAGTGTTTGGGATTTTTTTATTAGGGAACAAAAAAAAACCCAAAAAATAAAAGCAACAAACTAAAACTGGCATATTTTTATTACCCCCATTATTTAGTAGATATCTTGACACTAAGATTGCCTTTGGGAAAGCAGGCACAGAAGACTTGCATATAAAGATCCTTTCTGCTCATGTAATGAGGATTAGGGGGTCTGAATTACAGACTGACATGCTGAATATAACATGCTTCATCCAGCTTGTTAGTGCTGGAATAAACTGTTCTACTACTTCATCTGCAACATATACCAGTAGCTCTTAGCTGATTTATGGAAACCACAGTTACTCAAGGAATTTAGTTGATGCATTTTAGTTTAGAATGACGCAATAACCCATCCCCAGAACATTTTCATGTAGTGCTGATCCTCCCCTGAGCAGCTGGTAGTGGAAGTTCTAAGCGAGTTGCATACAGTAGTGCTTTAGATAGTGAAGTAAAAATGTTGAAGCCCACCAGGTGGTGCCAGAAGGCCTGATCACTGGTGGCTCTGACAGCTGGAACAGACCTGAGGAAGTGTGAGCCTGCACTTTTGTCAGAAATTTTATCATCTGAATGCAAGCAATGCATGCTGTTACGCTTCATCTCCTTCCAAAGTTCTCTACCCCTACAGCATTTCCACAGCAAATAGTTCCTTCTGTGTTCATGATGGTAACATTTAAATATGCTAGTTAGGAGTGAGGCACTTAAAATTGTGGGTTTGGTGTCAGCATTAATTATCACTGGTTTTGTGCTGCTAACATTTCTCTTCCGTGGATAGTAGAGCCATGAAGCATTTACAAAAATGCTGTAGACAGCATTATGCCATGTGTTGCAGTGAAATGCAATTTTATGGAAATACAGATGTGAATGTTAACTAAATTTAAGCTAGAGAATTAGTTTAGGTGGTTACACTTATATTCATGGAGTTAAAAGCTCATATAAACATTTTAATGTTTGTAAACAACTACGTTTATAGAGAGGGTTAAGATATTTCACAGTGAAAACTGAAGTCTCTGCCTGTTGGTTTTTCCATCATTTCCCTTTATACTGTGAAAATTATTCTTTCAGGCTTTATTTTTTCTGTCTTTATGTCATGTCTTTCTGCCTCTTTTGATAGTATGATTCCAGTATTCTCAAATAGAACTGGTTTGGTTGACCGTTTGTAATGTTAGTGGTTTAAATCTAACACTTAGTCTCTGAAACTCCACAGTAATTAGACTACTATCAGACAAAGTAGTCATTTAGTTTCCACATTTTTTCCTAAAGTATGCTTTTGTCTAGGAAGGCTTGTAAAAACAGATGAACAACACACCTGGACTGGTGAGCAGCAGCTCACAAGTTAAAACAATCTCTGTCTTTTAAGTGAAACTGGCAGCAGCACTGATCATGATCTGTGCTTTGTTGGGGAAATGGGTGTCTGACAAGTAGGCAGTGGCATTTCTCTTCCGAAAGTTGCTGGCGGTATGTAAAGTCTAGTCTAATTTACTTTGAATCTGCTGCTTTGTATCCAAAAAAACCCTACTTATGTTGCATTTACTGCCACTATCAACAGAATGACTCTAAAAAGTTGATTGTTTCATAGGTCATCTTACATATAGCCAAACAAGAAATATTTGCTCTTTCTTAACAGAGCAACTTATTGAGACTGAGCGTATCAGAAGTGTGTTTTGGTTTTGTGTTTCGTACCTTTATGTGAAACATGACGTTTCTTGAGACTTGCAGTAAAAGAGTTTTCATTATATGAGTTAATTTTCTTTTCTTGGTGATTTTCCATATTAGGAGATAAAGATGTTTTCATGTTGGCATTAAGTCTGATATTTTGTCGTTTATCACATTTAAGAACCCTAAGTTTTACAGGGTTTGGTGTATTTTTGATCAAATAAGTAAGACTTACTTACCTATTCTTTAAATTTCAAAGTGTTCTTAAAGTGTATCAATTTTCAGAAAATCAGGTTTTATGCTTCCTTGTTAGTGTCTTCAGAACTGTCACTATGCAACTGAAATGTAAATTGAATTCAGAATGCTAGTGTTAGGAAAACACAAGTTTCATCTTCAGTAAGTCTTTGAACTGGTAAGTTACTGACTTAATTTCTAGAAAATCAGTTTAAACAGCTGGATCTGATTTTAACTTCAGTAGCCTTGTGTCTGTCCATGGGTTCAGAGAGGATAGTGAAGTACTTTAGTAAGTGCTAGCAAATGAAATGTGACTTTTAAAGGATTAGGAATAAATTTTCTGTCTCTGAAGCATAATTTCAAATTTGGGATGTAGTAATTACTGGGGATATTCTGTTTTCAAAAAACTGGTAGAAAACCATATCTTTTGTGGTGTTTTAGGTATTTTTCTACACATAACTGCATAAGCAGTGCAATCAAAATATCTAGTACTTTATATTTTTACTATGAATTGGAAATCCTGTGAGGAGGAAGTCTATAATACAGGTGTTACAAAATAACTCCCTTGAATGACAGTTCAACAACTTACTGTGGAAGGGTGTTTCTAAACACCCTTTACTTTCTAAATCTGAAGAATTTTTGCATTTTCTGAATTTGTGGAGGTTGTGATGGTGACTTGGTTTATGTTTTGGAGGGATTATTTTTTACTTTTGTGGGGTTTTTTAGATCAGAAGATTAAATACAAGATTACAGTTATTTCTCAACTAATAGCTTTTCTGGTAGAAAATAGTTGATCTCTTGTATGTTTATGCAGTACCTGTAGACTGAGTATGGTAGTGTGTCACAGCAGTGCTACAAATTTAGAGCTGGTTTTTCATAATCTGTGAAGCTTCTATATTATTAATGTGTTTTAATCCATAGTGGAATACATCTGAGTTCAGTAGAAAAAATAATCCTTATGCTGTGTTTCCAGTAAAGTAGTTAAGCAAGCTAATTGCTTCCTATTAGAATATTGTTAAATATTGTTGCCATGCTATCATTTAGCATTGTTCGGTATACACTGGTAGATTTCAGGATGAGATTAAATGTGTACAAACTAGTAAATTTCTGTAAAATTTTTTTTTAATTTCACAAGTTCTTATGAATTCCTGACTGTGAATGTCTTACGTTAGTTCTTTCTAAAAACTGCAGATTACTCCCTACTGATTTTTTCTAGTAGGGAGTATTGCTCTTTGTTGCTGTATTGTTCCAAGAAGTTAATGGGTTAATCCGTGAAAGAATTGTCAAGTGTTAGATGTAAATGCATTTTTCTGTGTACCAGTTTTACCCTACCTCAAGGTGTATCACCTTTATGTTCCATGATTTAGTAAGGCACAAGCTTAAGCTATACTTTTTCTCTCATCTGAATCACTAGTTAGGGGCATTCTTCTGGTTTTAACCCCTATATGAAACTGAAGTAAAAGAGAGAATACAGTGCTGACTCACAGATTAGACAGGCTCTGTCTTTCACAGATTAGCCATGACAGTTTCTTGAGGAAATTATCTGATCTCACTTGCCTTGTTTGTGGGCAACACTGAAGTAGTGAATTCTTATGCATAAATGCTGGCCCAAAAATGTTACTCTGAAATAAGTTAACCTGTAATGCTTTGGTTTTTTTCACATGGTCAAAATTTCTGTAATTAAATCCTGAAAAGGGTATTAAGAAGCTGTCCTCACTTACCTCCCTTATCTAGAGGAATGTGATGACTAAATACTTTAGGAATTTGATGATAATAGGTGGAAAGAATTGCCGGAAACTTAAACAGATCTATGAATCGTCAGATCTATGAACTCTCGACCTACTCAACAAATTGCTGGCATGATCAGTCGTTGTAGTGAAATCATTGTTTTTAAAACATTTTGTGTTGCATTTTTTCCAACAGACTTTTTTTTAACTTCTGTGAAGTAAGGTTATTCTGCTATGTGAGTGGGAGCATGTTATTTCTAACCAATAGAAAGAGTTGATTGATGCTTTAACCTGGTAAAGGTAGTACAGTTTCTTCTAAGTTAGTAGTCATACTTCCCTGTGTTAAGCTCAGCGGTTTTTAAGAAGCTTTCCTTTCTCTTTGTAATTGACATAGTGACATGGTACTTTACTGTGACTAGGAGATAAAGTAGCAGCTTTGTATTTGTTTGGCTATGTATGTCCTGTGTTACTGAATGTTTTCAGAATAACAGAATGTGAAGGAATATCCTATTTCATATGAAAACAAGCATTAAAATGAGACTTGGTTAAGATAGAATACTTTTGTTTCAAAATCAAGCTACTTATACTTCACCTGTTTTGTTTTTCAGAGTACTGTAACTGAAAGTGCATCTTCTACGTTTGAGGAAGGACAAGTTCTTGATTGAATGGTGGATTAATAAATGGTTGTCTCATCCTAATACTAAAAAGAAGGTATCCTGGAAGTTGGAAAGAACTGGATTTTCACCCTAGTCCAGCAGCTTTGCTGCTCACTTAAACACAGATGAATGAAGACCCCATTTGGAAAATCACCAGGTCAGCGGTCCAGAGCTGATGCAGGTGAGGTGGTCTTTCTGGATGGTTTTCTTTGCTTTTAATGGATAAAACCTGTTCTTATTTAATTGACTCTTAAAATATGTTAATGATTTTCTGCAGATGCTAATGATTTTAGATGTCATCATTTCTGTTTTAAAAGAAAATTTACTTTTATTCTAGAAGATCGTGGCTTGAAAAGAGAAACATAAATTTAGCAGTACAGATCTGAGCTTCCTATTTTGTGTTGTGTCAAAAGTTATTAATCAGTGACCTCTGTGGGGGAAGCAACATACTTTTTATCACCAACCATTGTAAATTGTAGCATCTATGAAATTCTCAAGAAACCAACTGAACAAGTGTAATTGGGAAAACTCAGTTAACTTTTAAAATACCTAAGTGATAGATTTGGGTGCTTCCAAATACTCATTTGATTCATTGAAAACTCAAACTGATACTGGAGGATTTCTCAGTAACCCTTTGGAAACTTTCAAACTCATATTTTACCTGAGATTATGGCAAAATTTGCTGTCAATTACTTGAAATATGTACTGATTCCAAAAGTAATACAGTTGCCTTTCAAGTAACAGCTATGTGTTTCAAAGGAGAGATCCGGTGCTAAGTCTTTAAATACTTCATTCAATTCAGTGACCAGATGGAGTCAGGTGTCAGTATTGGGAGCAGCAATGTTTAACATCTTATTCAATGGTAGGGATGGTGGGATTGGGTGCACTCTCAGCAGGTTTGCTGATGACACCAAGCTGTGTCTTGCAGTCAGCATGCTGGAGGGAAGGGATGCTATCCAGAAGAATCTGGACAGGATTGAGAGGTGGACCTCTGCGTGCCTTGTGACATTCAACAAAACCAGGTGCCAGGCACTTCCTCTGCACTGGGGCAATTCCAAGCACAAATACATCCTGGACAGGGAATGGACTGAGGGCAGCCTTAACAGGAAGGACTCAGGGGTGTTAGCAGATGAGAAGCTCAACATGACCCATTAGGGTATACTCACAGCCCCAGTGACCTCTCGCATCTTGGGCTGCATCAAAAGCAGCATGACCAGCAGGTTGAGGGAGGTGTTAATGCCTCTCTAGTCCACTCCAATGAGACACCACCTGGAGTACTGCATCCAGCCCTGGGGCCCCTAACATAAGAATGATATGGACCAGTTGCAGTGAGTCCAGAGGAGGGCCTTGAAGATAATCTGAAGCCTGGAGCACAACTCCCACAAGGACAGATTTCAGGAGCTGTGGTTGTTCAGCCTGGAGAGAGAAGGCTCCAGGGTGACCTAATTATGGCCTGCCTTAAGTACCTTAAGGGGACTTAAAAGAAGGCTGAAGAAGAGCTATTTACAAGCTCATGTAATAACAGGACAAGGGGAAATGGCTTCAAACTGAAAGAGAGTAGGTCCAGAGGATGGCCATGAGTGACCAAAGGGCTGGAGCTCCTCTCATGAGAAAAGGCTGAGGGTTGCCATTGGCAGCCTGGAGAAGGGAAGGCTCCAGGGAGTGCAACATTTTTGTTTTCTTGTAAGTGGTCCTTATAAGAAAGACAGAGAAAGGCTATTTGCCAAATCCTTCAGTAACAGTACCTGGGGTAATTGTTTTAAACAGAGACTACGGTTAGGTTTGAGTATACAGAAGAAATTTTTTGCAGTGAATATGGTGAAAAACAGGAACAGGTTACCCAAATGTGACTCCTCATTGGAAATGTTTATGTTCAAAGGGATATTACGCAACTTGATCTAGTGAAAAGTCCCTTCCCCCATCACAGGGCTGAACCACATAACCTTAAGAGGGTCTGTGAAGTTACTTAGAACACCTTTAGAAGACGAAAAAAGTTCTTAAGTAACTTTTAAATCAGATTTGCTGAGCTTTACAGCACTATGGATACAAATATCTTATTTACTGCCTTCCGTTTTTAAAGGTGGTTGCCACTTGCCAAGAAACTTTACAAACAGCACACAGTGTTCCAGAATAGCTACATCTTAAGTAGAAACTAAGATTTTAAGTCTTGCCTATAAAATTGTGTCGTCTGGAATTGGATAATAAAACAGTAATATAGCCTTAATCAGCAGGAAACATTAATAAAAGAAAAAGATACAATGAAAGAGTGGAAATAGTCTATGTATTTTATATTTGATATGTTAATCATGTAAAATAATAAAATTGCTGGATTATAGGAGGCTTTTGGATCATACACAGATTGCAAAAAACAGTCTGGAGATAGAGATAAACCAGTGATAGTGTCAGGTATATTATTCATGTAGGGCAAAATTTAATGCATTAACAAAACTTTTTTCAACTGACTTTGATTTTGCCATGTTGTAGTGACACTACAGGTTGGTAGCATGTTTGACAAAGCCAGTTTTCAGCTGTCCTGTCTGTCTGCTTAGGAAGGAAATGCTTTTGTGTGTTGTGAAGTAGGTGTAAAGGAAGAGGCACATGTGATTTATAATACCTAGGCTTTTGAAATCTCTCTCTCTGGGAAACATACTTTGTACATAGTCCCTTTTTGAGAAACAAAGGGTAGAATTGAAGATGGAGAAAAGAAGGAAAGGTAGATCTTTAATTTTTACACAACAGTAGAGTACATGGCTACGGACTCTAGGAGTTAGTCAAAGTATAGAGTTGCTTTCCATTATACAGTTTCTGTGAATCATTCAGGTGTTCTTGGCAGTGTGCTTGCCTGTCTCTTTAATTAGTGTATTGCTGTCCCAAATATATTGCTGTTTTCTGAAGAACCTGTCTGATTTTCATGGATTGCATAGAGGGTACCAACTCATGTCACAAGCAAAACATTGCCAGGAGCTTTCTCCCATCCTTCTTCATGTTCTCCTATAGCCTCAGCTGAAATGACATGTATATTGCCCTTGAAGCCAACATCCTGTACAATTCTTTTTTTTAGTCCTGCAGTCTTGTCATACCCTTCATCTTTGTCCAGAGTAAAGTGGGAATATTCAGAAACATGATTTCTAGTTTTGCTGTTGAATTTTAAGGGTTTACAGTAAGGAGCAGAATTAATGAGCCTCAGAAAACAGAAGTATGGCAAAACACCATATGACAATTGAATACTTAGTTCTGTTGCTCTTGTCTAGAAGCTGGAGGTTGTGGTCACTTCCATGACAAAAATATGTTTCTTTGGTCTTAGTCATAAAAAAATAAAATAGTTTGATGTGAAAGGGACATTTTAAAGGTCATCTTGTCCAACTCTTGCAATTAGCGGGGACATCTTCAACTTGATCAGGTTGCTTTGTGCCCCATACAGCCTGGACTTAGACACTTCCAGGCATGGGGCTACCACGACCTCTGGGCAGCCTGTGTGCTAGTATTTCACCACACCCAGTGTAGGAAAACTTCTTTCTTATATCTATTCTTCTTCATTTTAAAACCATTACTTCGTGTCCTGTCACAACAGGTCCTGCTAAAAAGTCTGTCCCCATCTTTCTTGTAGGCCATCTTCACATACTGGAAGGCTGCAATAAGGTCTCCTCAGAGCCTTCTCTTCTCCAGGCCAAACAATCCCAGCTTTTGCCTTTCCTCACACAGGAGGTGCTCCAGCCCTCCAGTTACCTTTGTGGCCTTCCTGTGACCTCATTCCAGCAGGCCTGTTCAGTGCTGAGACCCCAGAGCTGTGTGCAGGGTTCCAGATGGGGTCTCACCAGAGCAGAGCAGAGGGGCAGAATCCCCTCCCTCCTCTGCTGCCCACGCTCCTTTGGATGCAGCCCAGGACAAAAGCCCAGGACATGTTTGGCCTTCTGAACTGTGAGTGCACGTGGCTGGGTCATGTCTGGCTGCTCAATTCTTAGGGACTAAGAAAAATTCAGGAGGCAGATATTTCAGATTTTTACCTTCTTACTAGAATATGACAAATAAAAATAAGGATTCTGTGATGTTCTGTCCCCATGTCCAGAGCTGCTGCAGAGGACAGAAACTTTGGTTGCAGATTCTACAATTGTGCAGCCAAGCAATTCAATAGTGTAACCTGATACATCCTTAAAAGGTGTTCACTTCTCCTTGAGACCTAGCTGAATTCAGACAGTGCAAAATAGGAGGGCAAATTGTGGCAAATCAGCATCTGGTTGGTACAAGGGTGTGTTTAACGTAGGATCTTCAAATACTTGCTATTGATATTTTTATTAAGCATCCAAATGTCATTATTTCATGTATTAAGCTGGGAGCTCTCTTAAAATGCTGGCTGACTTAAGAAGATGAGTAGTACTTAGTTGTCTGTGTTGTCTTTGGTATAGAGCTCATTACATCAGTGAACAAGTTGAATCTTACCAAAAATTCGAAGATCCCAAAGTGAGAAGTTAGCAAACAGCAAAATCCCATTCCCAGAGGTTGGCATAACTTCTCTACTTATTGCAAATGCTGTAGTGAATTTTCCTTCTGTGTCAGTCTAGTGTTTTTGTTCTTAACTTTGGAAGATAAACGCTTCATACCTCCCTTCTTACTCACAGGATCCAGAGTCCCTGAGAGGTGGACAGAAAGCAAATTCTTGTGCTGCACCATTCTGTTGTTCTGTTGTGTTTTTACTTGAGCTACTTTAGCCAAAATACTACTTTTCTCTCATTAGCTATAAATGTAAAATGTAAAGTGCGTATGTTCATCTTCTGGTAATGAAGTTTCTCTATTTTGTAAGAACAGTTCTTGGATTTTAAGAAATTACTTTTTTTTTTATAAAACACCACCATATTTTTAATAAAATGTGTTTTATTATATTATATATTAGTAGAACACAGCCACCTCATATACAGAGAGGTAACTGAAATTATGCTTAGAAAGCTTTTTTTACAGGTTGTAATAAATTCCTAAAGTCTTATGAGTTTCTAATCAAGCTTTTTGTGATGCTGTTTTTGTTTTTCCAGCTAAGTTCTTACAAATACTCTGTTTAATTATTTGATTTTGTAACAGTCAAAAATTGCAAGTAGGATCTTTACTGCAGTAATTGGCAGACAAGGCCTAATTTTTTAAAAATTAAGAACACTTCAGATATCATTACTCTTGGAAATGCAGAATCCTGACGATCTGATGCAACCTTGAATATACTAAACATAAGATTATTTTCATTATTAATTAATTATATTAATTCTGCCATTTCTGTATCTTTGTATGCCCTCTTAATTTTTTCATACAAGAATGAAAATAGTAAAATATTTATGAAAACTTTAAAGGTTATTGGTATTGTCAGTGCTTCATTCCTGTGTGATTCTCTTCAATATGTATAAAATTCCAGATATGCTTGGAGCATGCACATAGTGTAAATTTTAAAGAATTGGTTTGTTTAAGCCTATAGAGAAATTAAAGCATTTCTCTGTAAGTATTAATTCAAGCATTCCAAGTTAAAATTCTAGGCATGTTTGTGCATAAACATGAGGCGTTAAGAGTTACGCATGGTTCAGCCCAGTACTGTGACCAGATTGTTTTAGATAAGGCAAACAAGAAGCAAAAAGTCCAAAACAGCCCAAAACAAGCTACTGTGAAGAATTTTAAATCCATACCATTCAAAAGCAGTATAGTGAGGAAGACAGGGAGAATCAGGATCAAGCCAGATACCTTCTGGCCATGTAGTCACCATCAGCCATCACTATGACATGAGCTATTTCAGTCAACCCAAGTAAGTTATCCCCATGCAGGTGGCCATTGACTGTGATCTGAGGCTACAGTTTTTATTTTAATAGCTAGTTTTGATTTTTCTACCTGTGCACATCACCTTTTATATACTGTGTTATTGTTGAAGTGTTTTTCTGTCATTTTGTTCTTGCATATTCCCTCTGCTGAATTCTTCATGGCTGCTCATAAGTAGCTTTCTAATAACCAGCAGAAGCCTGATTTCCCCTTTTCCTCATTTCATCTTATTAAAAACTTTCAATTTTTCGTATTCATCCCAGATTATCATGGGGTTGAGTGCAGTGTTCTTCTCTCTGTAAAAGTTTGTTATTTTTAGTTTTTTATGTGCTCTGTTAGGCACAGGTAGTGCTAACTCAGGTTGATGTATATTGGCATCTCCTTTTAGTAACTCAAGGATGAAAACTTGAAACAGCCTGTTGATTCACTATTGTTGCTGATTGACCATTGCTACTATTATCCCTGTTGTGTTTAGTTCAACTTTCATTTTAATAGTTGCTGTCAGTCACTCCTTATGTTCATCACTGAGCTTCTATGTTGAGTTTGCATGGCAAAGTACCAGGAGTGTGCAAGGGTGACTTTTGTGAGAAGTGAGTAGAAGCTTCTCTTTCTTCTGTCCAAGAGAACCAGTGCCAGTTGGCTCCAAGATGGACCTGCCCCTGGCCAAAGCTGAGCCCATCAGTGGTGGTGGTAGTGCCACACTGGGTTGTTGTATTTAAGAATGGGGGAAAGATTCTGCACTGCAGCAGTTGTAGAAGAGGAGTGAAACTGTGAGCATAGCAGCCTTGCAGACGTCAAGGTCAGTGCAGAAGGAGAGGGAGAAGGTGCTCCAGGCTCTGGAGCCAAGGGTCCTGTGCAGCCCATGGTGAAGATGATGGTGAAGCAGCTGTGCCCCTGCGGCACACAGAGGACCTTACACTGGACAGGTGGACGTGACTGAAAGAGGCTGTGAGCCTGCAGGAAGTCTGCACTAGAGCAGGTTTCCTGGCAGGACCTGTGGCCCCATGAGAGAGGAGCCCATGCTGGAGCAGGTCTGCTAGCAGACTTGTGACCCTGTGAGGGAGCCCACTGCAGAGCAGCCTGTTCCAGAAGGATGGCATGCTGTGTAAGAGACCCAAGCTGGAGCTGTTTGTGAAGAACTGTAGCCCCTGAGACAGATTCACATTGGAGAAGTTTGGAAGACTGTCTCCTGTGGGAGAGACCCCACACAGCAGTGGGGAGTGAGAGGAGTTCTTCCCCTGAGGAGGGAGAACTAGCTCTAATCCTGAAGAGAAAGAAAGAAGCATCAGAGACTGCACATTCATTCCCTGTCCGCTTGTGCTACTTGGGAGAGAGGAGGTAGAAAAAAATTGGGAGTGAAGTTAGGCCCAGGAAGAAGGGAGAGCTGGGAGGAAGGTATTTTTAAGATTGGTTTTATTTCTCATTATGTTACTCTGACTTGCTTGGTAATAAATTAATATTCCCTGAGTCAAGCCTGGTTTGCCTTTGATGGTAGTTGGTGAGAGATATCTCTCTGTCCCACTCTTGACCTGGGAACCTTTGGTTGTATTTTCTCTCCCTTGTCCAGCTGAGAGAAGCAGTAGAACAGCTTTGCTGGGTGCCTGGCACCCAGCCAAGGTCAGCCCACCACAGCTTCATGTGCACATAGCCAATGTCTACCTCTCTAGAGCCTTTTCCCATTTTAGCAGGTCACTGATCAGTCATAGCTTGAAGTGTTTGGATTGTTTACATTTTGACATTCAATATGAAGGCTTTTTTCTAAGTTTTTAAATAATTTCTCAGTAATTCCAACATCTTTTGTATTGTAGGTCATGCAGGAGTGTCTGCCAGCATGATGAAGAAAAGAACATCCCACAAGTAAGTTGTTGATATATTTGCTAAAGAATAGCTCTCAGTAAGTGCAAGTACCGTTCTAGAAATATGTCTGTATTGTTCCACTCTGTTCTTGAAAATTGTGGAATAATATTCAGTCTGTATATGTGTGTAGAGTCAGACTTTTAATTCTTTCAGGAGGGTAGAAGGAAAGAAAGCTCCACAGATAAAGTTTCAAACATTGTTTTGACTGTTAACATTATATTTTTCTTGAATACAATTTTGAATTTCTTTCTGGAATCTGTAGAGAAGGATATTCAAGCCTGGACTTAGCCATGTCTACTGTAGGATATTTGTTCTCTGGCACAGAGTTCATGCAGTCACCCAGTCAAAAAAAACTGCAGATCATGCTTACTAAGAACCCAGCTGGGAAGGCATCTCAGATATATCTAATCATGTATGCACTACAACTGTAGTGTTGGAAAAGAATTTTCATTTTTTAAAAATAAAAAATGTACTGAAATACTTCTGTAGGGAAGCTATTAGTCTGTGAAGGAAGGATACCTGCTTTTGCTACACTTTCATGGCATGTATTTTTCCATCTTCAACATTTTAAATAGTAGCAGTTGGGCAGTGATTAGTAGCTGTGTGAAAGTAGAGGTGACTTTCTGGATACAATTGGTCTTAGCGTCATGCAGCAAGATACCGTATCTGGTGAGAGAAATCTAAGGTGGGTAAGTGGGAAACTTAAAATGTTACTAACTGTTTGTAAGTGTAAAGTCGTGTAGTATCAATCACTAGCAATTTGTTTGGCAGGTGTATTTTCCACAATTAATCTAGTTAATCACTGTTAACAGTGTTAACTGTTTCCCAGAGACAACACTTGATGTTAAACTACTCTGATGCCTTCCACCAGCTCATCATTATCCATTCTTGTCTATCTTCATAGAAGGCAAAGAGAAACATTGATTTGTCTAGGGGCAGGTAGAGTTGGTTAAACTTTAATTTCTCTTGTTCTCTTTCAACCGCTCAGAGAAAGGAGTATATGATGGGAAGACTATCAGAGGTGGGTTGCCTTTTGTACTTGAGGGTGGCTAGATTTGTCTTTATCGTTGTGTTAATATACACTTATTTAAATAACTAAATAGGCTGTAAATTTGTTAGCATAAAGGCTTTTATGGGACATAAGAAGTTTTGATCTTAAGTGACATAATTTTGAGGTATTTAACTTAAGCATCCAGTTTAGTTTTATGTTAATTTAGCCTAGTTCAATTGTTTATTATTTAGTTAAGGTTTTTTTGTACAAAGCCAAGATGATTTCTTGTGTGCTGCTTACTGACTTGTCTGAGAATGAGGTAGGGTAGTAGAATATTGTTTGTATTTATAGTTTACCATAAATGAGTAGGATATGAATATGATTTAATACTATATGCCGATACTACTCTGAGCCAGTATGATAGACCATGAGTTAGTAATGTATATTTTTGTCACTGATTTAGCCATTTATTTAGTTAACTCCACATTTAAGGAAAAAGAAAAAGAAGCCTACTGGCACTCAAAGGCCATTGAGATTTTAAAGGTTTGCTTCAGAAGGTTTGTGGCAGAGGAAGGAACAAGGCATGACTCAATAATTGAGGTTGTGAAAGAATGAGGAGTGTGGATAAGCCTTCTGAACTCTTTAAATGGTAGTTAATTGTTGAGCCTTTTGGAGATGGTTCCCGTGGTTATTGGACAGTTCTTCCAAGTGCTCTGTCAGTGGGTTCTGGTGATCTCTGCCAATATGGAGCTGACCTCACTGGGATCAGATCAGTCAGTAAAGTCACAGATGTCATTCTTTCCACCCTCAGTGTATAAGGATAGCGCAAGATACGGCACATGTATGAAACAATCTTTCTTCATAGGCTCTCCAGATTTCTTGTAGTCGGCAATTCAGAGACTTTGAGATGTAGGTTATAATTGCAATTTAACTACAAGTGAACTTAGACATTTTGAAATTTTGATGCCATTTTAAGGTAACATACTCTTGGCTTCTGCAGCATCTAGAGCTGAAATTCACAACTGAATGATTTTTTTTACTTTTGAAGCAGTCCAGAATGCACTTTAAAACTTATATCTTAATGTACCTCATATAGTCTGAATATTTTGAAAAGTAGTTAATAACAATTCTCTGGTCACCATTCTGTTATTAGTCATAGACGTTAATAAGATCACAGTTGTATTAAGTTGTATTAAGTTTTGTATACTATTTTCAACAACTTTTCTGGTTTGTACCATTGAAAGATTTGAAAGTGTTCTGACTACTGCTGCTGTACTGCTTCTATAATGTTTTATAGTTTTCATTCCAGTTTTTCACAGTTGTGCATGTTTTGCATATCTGAGAGATGTGGTTTTCTTTCATCCTTCTGGTTTGTTTTTTTTTTTCCCTTGTGGTGTTTTTCTGAGATGACATGATGAGGATAAAAAACAATCAACAACCAAACCTAAACGGGTAACTTTATAGGATACTGGGCATTGCTATTCCTGTTTTTCTATATCCTAGTTTCTGTTTTAAGCACAACCCTCTGGTAATGGCTGATTTTTCTGCTATCAGTCCTCTGCAGTTCTGCAATACCTGCAAAACCTGTTGTTTCCCAGGTAGCAGTTTCCAAATTGAAGTTTGTGCAAGGACTGTATAAACAAAGGTTTAACATCTGGGTAGATTTCTTTCTGGCTGTGTAGTCGTTAGAATGTTTCCAAAGTATCTGGTTCTGATAATGAAAATTTTTCATGTTAGGTTTTACTTGACAGCTTACAGCCTGCAAGGTAAAGAAGAGGATCAGAAACTTTTGGGAATCGAAGGGCCATTTATAATGAGGATATGTCTGATGTGTCAAGAACTATTTCCAGGACTTGCTATTTTCTGTTTTTCCTGGCTTCATGTCTTACATGTCTGATTGTTTTCAAATATTCAAGAGCAAATGTCTGTGGAACTTTTAAAGATTATTTCAATGAAAGAGTAAGAAAAATTATGTTGGACTTTCTGGATAGAACATCACAGAAGATTATCTGTGTAACTTGATTCATTACAAAAATGCCACACAGAGTGTGGCAGAGTTAACAGAGTTAAGGAAAGGAGAGATGGTTACTTGGTTGTCTTACGTGGAAGTACATTCATAACTTACTTATTAGTAGTTAGAAACTTCTGCTAGCTTTATTACCACGTTCAGATTCAAGAAGTAGGTTTTCCTTGGTAGTATATTAGTTTAAATATCTAATTTCTTGCAGTATGAACCACTTCAAATGAGAAGTGAGCATCTGTTCAGTAATGCAACCTTCAAACAAAAATTTGAACTGCAAGTACACCTAGCGGGTACTTGACTTGTAATTTAATTCCTAACGCTCTTCACTCATGAGGCATTTTAAACACAGTTACCTGTTTGAACTCACTAATGTTGTCTTCTTCCATCTTTTTTTAGAATGAGTGTAAAGCTTTTTGCCTTACTGCTCCGAATTAAATATTTAAGTGGATTAGGCTTTGCAGGCAGAAAGTAAGGTTGAACATCAGTAGCATTATAATCTTCTTCAAAGATGAAATGATGAGCAATATAAACAGCTTAAACTAGACAAAGCAGTGCCATTTTAAACTTCTTTTATTTCTTCAGGATGAGGCAATGTTCCATTAGCACTAATTAAATTAATTGACTGCAAACCAAACTCAATTTTATTGTTCTGAGAACCAGATCTCTGGCCTTATTTTGTAATAGTAAGCTGTTACTGACACTTACTACAATTAGAAACACATATATATACTTGAGCAGAACTAGAATTTGAAAATGCATTCTAGATTTTGCATAAAATTAGAACCAGCTTTGTGGGAGGGTTTCTACTTACAGGAACTCCAACCTGTTCCAGCTATCCGTGCAGTATTCCTGATCAGAGTTAGGAATGCAAAACTGCAGTCTGATCTTTGAAAATGTCAAATGATAACAAAAATGAAATTTGAAAACACCCTTGCCAAGATCTTCATGGTGAATTAAAGTCTGGAGGTGGGACAAATACTGAAGTTAATTATGTATCTTGTTTTAAATAGTTATGATTACAGTTATAATACAACATTAAATATTCCAATATCATATTGTGATGTATTATTCTGAAATACTGCTTCCAAGATTTCAGTGGTATGATTGTTATCTGTATTTTTTGGGTTATATAGGGACTTCTATGAAAGCATTCATTGTACTGGAGACCTTTTTCTTTGATCACTATCTAATCTAAAGAAGAATACTGCCTTCCATAACTGATCATCTTTTAGATGTTACTTTTAAGCTAGTTGTGTGTATATATTACGGCCATTGAAATGATGTGTGCTACAAGTACACATCAAAAATTTATTTTACGCTAGTTGACATCCTGGAGAGTTTTGTATATTGTCATAATGCCCCTTAGTTTCTTCCATTTGTGTTCAAAATTGTCAATTTGTGTTTTTAATAGTTGGGTAAAGCAAAACTTGTGTAACATGTTCAGTGATTTGGAGCCATCAAATAGCTTACATTACAGTTCATCAGAATAGCAACTGTTACTTACCAGAGGGAAATTCCTTCCCAATTCCATGAAAATATAAGAAGGACAAAAAAGTTACATATCTTTTTTCCACATAAATGAGTTCCCCTTCTATGGCCATTTACATTACATGCAATTTTTAATTTTCCATACTAAATACGTAAGTGTTGTTGCTGTCATGTGTCCAAAACTACTTGGAGTCAAAATTATCTGTAAGTGAAGGAGCCTAAATTTTCTTTAGGTGTAAACAGGTCTGGTTTAGGGAAAACAAATATTTTGAAAGAATTTCAGTCAGCCACATAATGTTTGCACTAACTTCTTCCTCCTGGGAAGGGGTTGTTTACTGTTCTGCAGAGAGCAACAAGGTAGTAAAGTTGTAATATTGCCAGCTAACCTTGTGCTTTGAGATTTGATCAGGTGAGTTTCACTTTTGACATTCAGTGTAGCAAGGGATAGAATAGTTATTTTGGCATAAGCAAACTAGATTTCGAATTTACTGGTAGAAAACTGGCCTTACACAGCACATCAGAAATGTGTCACTACTTTAAGGTATGTTTTTCGTTTTCCAGTAAAGCATGATAAGCTTTATGCCCTAATTTGAATAAGGTGTACTAAGCTATAAAATACATTGTCGTGTAAAAGCATATAGCTATTTTCTGAAGTAGAATTTTGAGCATGTATGTACTTGTTTAATATTAATGTTTGTATCTGTGTACAGAAAACATAGAAACAATGTGGGACCAAGCAAACCTATTTCTCAGCCACGAAGAAATATTGTAGGCTGCAGGATACAGCACGGATGGAAAGAAGGGAGTGGACCTGTAACACAATGGAAGGGCACAGTTCTTGATCAAGTTCCTGTAAATCCCTCGCTCTATCTCATAAAGTATGATGGATTTGATTGTGTGTATGGACTAGAACTTCACAAAGATGAAAGAGTTTCAGCACTTGAAGTTCTTCCAGACAGAGTTGGTAAGTGTTTGGGGTTTTTCTCCTAAATAAATATACATACTGGCTCACATTTATCATTAAATGTTTTCCACTAATCCCTCCAGACTTCCCCAAAGATAACTTGTGACCACCTAAATGTTACTGGTCAATTTCATTTTTGTCTCATGGCAGATAATCTAAATGCTTTATTTTTTTTCTGTTCCACAAAGTTTTGATGATGCTAATGAGTGCAGCTGCTGTCTTCTATCTTTAAGTAGTATGCAGTGCATTCAGTGGTTTTTTGATTAACATCAATATTTCAGTTAAAATTTCAGCTCTAAGCCACCTAGACTATGTTGTCTATTTTGTGTGTCTAACAGTGATAAGGTTACACTTCTTCTTGTACTACCACCAGGTAGTACATGTACTTATAATAATGGCAGGAGGGCATTTTCTGAGTAAATTAACCTGATTAGTAATAATGCTTTTTGTTTTTCAGAATTAGCACTGGATTGTTAAACTGCACGTTTTTCAATCCACCAAGTTCGATATCTACTCAAGTAAACACTAGTTTGTAAATAGAAAAAGCTGTTGCTTCTTCTAACTGCAAAGGAATTGGTAGCAGTCTGTTAGGGGGGCATTAGGAGGAACCTAACCCCAAAGCTGAATTAATAACATCATAGAACTGCTCTGAGATAGGCCTTTTATTTCTGCTTCTCCCTGTCCAGTGTCTAGTTATAAGTTCAGAATCTTTGCTGCTCTATTGACCTCTCGTTACCTTGTTTTATGATTGTTTAATCACAGGGAGTACAAGAATTCATGTTGTTCTAACAACATTCTGAAGTTCTTAGTTCTGCAGCACTAAACTCTCTGTAATGAACACTGTTTGCTTTGTGTATGAATTTACTAACTACCAATCAGATTTGTACATTAATCAGCATAAACATTATTTCTTACAAAGATACATATCTGTACTTTTGAATGAATTTCTGAAATGATGTCATTTCAGCTTCGTCTCGAATTAGTGATGCCCACCTGGCAGACACAATGATTGGTAAAGCTGTGGAACATATGTTTGAGACAGAGGATGGCTCAAAAGATGAATGGAGGGGGATGGTCTTGGCTCGAGCTCCTATTATGAACACATGGTTTTATATTACCTATGAGAAAGATCCCGTCTTGTACATGTACCAGCTCTTAGATGATTATAAAGAAGGTGACCTTCGCATTATGCCTGATTCAAGTAAGTAGGCCTGTTTTCTTCTGGCAGCTTTTTGTATTAAACATTTAGCTGTGGTTTATTTATGGACAGGAGAGCTGACAAACAAGCATCATATTTGTTACTCCATTTAATGTTTTTAAGTATGTCAACTAACATATGTGGTGGTACAACAAAGAACATCTGTGTTAACTGCTGAAATGTTTAACTTTTCTTAGCAGTGACATATGCATGGTAATATTTTCTCATAATTATTCTTAATTCTGCTGAAAATATAGGTGTACTACTTCACATAAAGTGAAGACTTTATGTTTTGATTTTTTAGAGGAAACGGACAAACTGGAAGTCTTCCACTGCTGTTTTCTTATAGAAGTATCACATCTTATGGAGTTGGCTCTTGAATTGTGTGTCTGAAGTAGTTCTTGTGGGAGTGAATCTTTTGGGTCAAACTAATATAGTAAGAACAATTTCACTGAGCTATGTGTCTTCAGCGTGAAAAACTTCTTGAGTAGTTGCTTGTGGGAAAGAAGTACTTATTTTTTAAAAATTCATTTTCTCTCACATTTTGTAGCACACTAGTAAGAAAAATATTTCCTCTTAGTATTTTTCCTCTCATTTTGGATGGGAAGTCTTCTTCTTCTTCAGGACTTCTATTAATTTAGAAGGATTTTCACAGAATCGATATTGTTCTAGGGGTTTAGAGAGTCAGTACAAAGAAAGCGATTATAAAGAATACTTTGGGTTTGCTTCCCCTATGTAATAAAACTGTTTTTGACAGAAACCATCTGGGATTTAAAGAAAATTAATTGTAACTAATACATATGCAAAGTACTATGTAGTCAACCACTACAGTTATCCAATTAGTGATTTGTTGAGTTTGAGATCATCTTCTTTCAGATGCACCACTGGTAATTATCTACTGGCAGAATAAAAAAGTGTCACTTATTTGCATAACTTTTGTGTTAATGATCTGTGTTTAGATTACCCTCTCCTCTGCTCCTAGCAAAAAGCAAAATATCTGATGCTTTTAAAGAATGAACCACAGATGTTAATGGGAAAAAAGTGACCTTCCTCTTCTTAAAGAAATAAAGCAAGCTCTTTCGGACTTGAATGTTAAAATAACTTGTTCTTTGTATTAACCACCAACATGGACTAGGAATGCATTTTAAGACTGCTTTGCTTTCTTCCACCTTGAGAGTAGGGAAAGCTTATATGCTTTCTTTCCATTTAAATCTGAAATTTAATTTGCTTTTAGTGCACTTTACCCCCTGTGCTAACCAAAAGATTATTGATTACTGGTTTCCTAAACACTTTTAAGTATTTGCTTCCTTCCCTGAATGTGAATACTTTCCAGATATTTTGAATCGTGTCCTTGAGTCAACAGTTGGATGTTAGTATTTTGGAGTAGTATTTTTCAGAACAGATTTTAGAATACCTGCAAATACTTCCGTGGAAGAACTTGGTGGAACTTGCCATAATATTATAAATGAAATTTCTAGGGTACTGTCCCTTTTTGAATATAGGCTCTGTACATGTGGGGAGACCAAATAATAAATAAGTGGTTTTAACCTTTTTTCTTTTTCTAAGGGGAAAATGTATTGCTGGATCTGATACTAAAACTTTGCTTACACTTCTGAGTAAAAATGTAGGAGTTAAACTTGCATCCTTGCCAAGAAAGAGTCTTTGTATAAAACTGATACTAAGAGGCTAATAACTATGTGGGACAATGCATTTCTAGAGGAACTGAAACACGAAAAAGAAACTTCCGTTTGCAGAAGAATTTTTAAGTGTAAATTCAAGCCAATCTATTAATTCCCTGTTGTTTTGGGTTTTTTTCTCCTTTGAGAGTTCTTTCACAGCTCTCAAAACTGAAAATAAAATGGGTAGAATCTATTAGGGATTCTTAATGCAAACTTGTAACAAAGTTGTTAATTTAAAAGCTTATGATTTCCAGAATAAACATATTACATTAGATATTACGATTGCTTTGGAAAGTTTTTCAGTGGAATACAAACTACAAGTTTATCTGAACTAGGAATTAAAGAAGAGGAGCTGAGAAAGAAGATGTGATTAGCTTCCCATTCTCCATATAGTACTTTTTATCCTTTATCATGTTTGTTGTGTGATTGACTTGTAGCCAATCACTTGGCATGTTACAAATCACACCTTTCATTATCCAGATTATCATAGGGATTGTCTGGTTAGGTTTTGCCAGAGAGGAAAATAAAGCAATCAGACTTCATCAAACTTACTCAAATAGCCCCTTTTAATAAGGAGTTTACACCTACTACTATTTCAGTAGTAGTACTACTACTACTTCGGTAGTACTACCTGTTGAGGAGTGCTACTGTTTTTGTTGCAGTCAAATACATGCACTGAACCTTTGAATAATGTGTGTGGAAAGAGGGAAGTTAAGTTAGGCTACCTTTCTGCAAGGAGGTCCAATGCCTTTTTCTGCTCATGGCTTAAATTCAGTTGTCTACAGCCATTTTCGACAAGTTGTGCATACACCTTCCTGTCAAAGATTTACTTCTCTTACCAAAGTGCTGGTTTTTTCTTAATAAAACTGAAGACAGTATTGCTTGAAAATTTTTTCTACAACTATTTCCTACAAGCATGGCAATTATTAGGTGCTTGTCTGAATGAAATTAATTAATCTGTTTCCAACTTTTAATTGTTTTGTATGAGTTTTAAAGAAGACTCTGCAGTTGTCTTCAATGGTGCAAAATTTTATTTATGTCTGCTAAAGCATACTGGGTTTATGTTACAGATGATTCACCTCCTGCAGAACGGGAACCAGGTGAAGTTGTGGACAGCCTGGTAGGCAAACAAGTGGAATATGCCAAAGAAGATGGCTCGAAAAGGACTGGCATGGTCATTCATCAAGTTGAAGCCAAACCATCTGTCTATTTCATCAAGTTTGATGATGATTTCCATATTTACGTCTATGATTTGGTGAAGACATCCTAGACGTCATCATGAACTTCTGCCAAATTTGTGGAACTATTAAATGTAAAATTTGTAGACACAAAGACTTGACTGCTTTCCAGTTTAACGAAAGCTTAAATGTCCCTGCGAACCCACAATCTCTGCCAGCAAAACTGTTTTGTTCTGTAATACAAACATGACACATTTTGTGTAAGGGAACTCCTTTTCTTGAAGGAAGTCAATATGTTTGGGCAGGAGGGAGTTAAAAGCAAAGAACAGCTGCAAATTCAAGCTGTGTAAAGTTGATCTAGTATTGTAATCATTAATCTAAATTTTTTCATAGATTTTGACTTTTTCGTCAATCTTGCACTCACTTGTTCAACTGCCACATGCAAGTGTAGTTTGATATTTTGATACGCCTTCTTTTGTAACATTAAATTTAATTTCTTGGATACTGGCAGTCCTTGTTTTCAGGGTTGGGACAGATGTGACTTTTCTGAAAGGTTTAAACAGTTTGTGCAGTATCAAGGAGTGCCTAACCGAAGTAACATCAATCTGCTGTGTTTCTACACTTTATTTCAAATTTAGCTTTTTAAGAACTTGCAGTGCGTGGAAATGCTTGTGCATTTTTTACTAGTCACAGGGCAGTAGGATAACAAGTGTTTGGATTACGCACCTTTCAGTGAAAAGGCTTTAAACTATCAAGTTACATTTAATCTGTATAACCACTTAATTAGAATATGCAGGTTAATGGCCCATATTTGCAAGTTGTAGGAACCAGTAAAATACATGCAACAAGGCTGCCTTCAATCCTAAACGTTGTACTTCTTTCTTTGTTATACACACTTCTTAGCAAAACCCAAGTGCTTGGTGCCACAATTTTAACAGTATATATGCTACTTCAGAAGACTTTAGACTACACATTGGCGTCAGTAGTCTCTCATTTAATATCAAAGTCTAGCAACCTGAATGTTTTTGTGTGGACTTAGAAGCCTAACAGTAGTTAATATTTTACATGGTAAATACAATCTCACGCCAGGGAAGTGGGAGGGGGTGTCCTTTTACAGTGAAAATGTAACTTTAGAGAAGGAGAAGCATTTGTTGCCTTCTGCTCAGTCTGTTGCATTCCTTTGTGTTGGCTTGCTTTTAATCATTCTGGTTCAAGAAGGCATCTTCCCAGTTTATTCTTTTCTGGCTTTTCCACATAAGGAGTGTCTGGACAAATCTACAGTTTAAACCTGTTGTTGCCTTTTGTGGTGTACATTGTACTTGCTTTGAGGTATGCTGTTAACATTAATTTCATTCTATGAACACTAGAGTTCTGCATGCCAGTGGTGTACTATCTAATGGAAGCTATAGGCAGTCTCAGTGGTTCAGTCATCTGCATTAGATTGTGGATGTAAATAGCAGCCCACAACTGCAAAATCTTTTCATGGTTATAATCTTGCAAGATAGTTGTAAATGAAAATTAGGGTTTCTTAAGTGTGGCAGCTTTTAAAAATAATGGAATTGGAACAACAATGCAGCACAGCAACAAGGTTGTCATGTTACAGTAAGGCAGAGCTCTGCAAGTTTCAAAGAACTGCTTCACAGAAGTACAGAATGTGAAGACAGTTAACATTGTTGATGGAAGGAACAAGTACCCTGATATCTAACCGTGTGCCATTAGTGGAAGAATGCAGGAGAGGTGCTGTTAATCAGAGGACAGAGGTGCAGATGACCTCTGTTGTGGGTATTCTTGATATTGAGGACTCAGTGGTTTAAGCCCCTTTTTGTCCATTTTTTTGCCTGATTTCATATTTTAGCCTTAAGGCTTGTGCCTCATTATGCTGTTGAATGGTAATAAATACTCTCCGTATAAATATGATACCTTAATTTTTTGTCCATTGCTACTATATTGCATTATGTCTAGTATTTCATCATGGGCAACCAAAGGCAGGCTATTGTCTTTCAGTGAATAGCTTCTCGATGCAGTCCTTATGCAGTAAGTACCTGAGTCATAAATGTTTCTTGTGTTTGAACAAAGTGAGCAGATTTGCAACACGAGTGTTTTCATCCTGCAGATCTGTTGTGTTTTCTATTGACTCTTAAGAGTCCTGCATGTAAATCTCAAAGCTGAGCCTGGCTCCATGAGCCCAAGTCGATATTTGTGGCACAGGAATGAGTGAGTGTATTAATTACACACGAGATACATGAATAACCTAGTACACTGAACTTGGGGCTATATATCTGAGGAATAAGTGGTTTGTTTTGAAATATCTGAGGTTTAGGTCTACTGGAACACTTTCAGCATTAGGCTTGCATTTGTGGGTTTTCTGCAAGCCTATTGAATACACTATGTATTCTGACAATTAGAGTATAATCTACAAACTGTAAATTTCGCTGTTGTTTTTTGATGTCCCCGTTGTCTGTTGCGTGGGTATTTTCTTTTAATTTTTTTCTTTTTTTTTTTTTCTTTTTTTTTTTAATAGCTTAAACCACACTTTTGAGGCTTGAGACTAATTCCACTCCCTGCCCATCTGCTTTGGGCTTTGTTTTAGGCTCATGTTTCAGATCTGCATGCAGTGCTTGCATTACCCTAGTAACTACATGTTGGTCCCTTGTTCTAAGGGTTCAACATTACTTTCCAAATTTATCATAGGTCTTGTGATGACACAAGCCATGGATCTTTGTATAAAAGTTATTGGCCTCTCATTTACCTGCTGTAGTATTGTTGTATATTGTGTGTGCATGATGTCGAGCTGCCATGGAAAACTTTTTAAAAGGAAAAAAATGACCTTAAATGCAGACCATCCTTTTTTGCATGCTTAGAGGGTTAGAACATTCAATGTAACAAACTAAAGTTGCATGTTAAAATGTTTAGGTTTTTGTTTTGTTCCGTTTTTATTTTGTGTTCAGTTTTTTGTGAATTTGCTTATTGTGCTGTTTTAATGGTTGTTAGTAGGATTAAATGCACCGGTGAGACGAGCATAGTGCCAACGGAAGGTAATTTTCCAGTTGTATGTGTCATACAGCATTTGAAGGGACCATGTATTCTGTTAAAGAAAAAATAAAATNTTATGTGCAACTTATGCCTGTAAACTTTGTTCTCACAAGCAAAACATAGTGGTGTGATTTCAGATTATGAAGAAGCAGTTTCTTCATTTTTCTGACTGAAAGGATTTATTATTTTAACGTTGAGCCATGTATGCTGTTATAACACTTGCCCTATGAAATATGTTTGCTTGCAAAGCCAAACCTTTTTTATTTTTTCCGGATAAGTGTAAGTGCTGGTAAGATGGAACTTGCCAAAGGAAAAGCATACTGTTAAATTGTATTTAACTAAACACAAACCACTCCCCCCCCACCCCAGGGTCTGTGCAGGTCTGTGAAGTAGTCCCTATTTCCAGAGTACATGAAATATCTCAGCAGTGGGGAACTACAGAAGCATTTGGCAGTGTTTTGGTGATACATCAATTTGCCTTAAATTAAAAAAAAAATTAAATTTAATGAAGTGTATTTTAGTGGTGATAAAAAACAAAGTTGATGCTTGGAGGCAATGAGCAGAGAAGATAATATCACCACGTTGTGGATTTTCTAAGTCCTGTAAGTTGTTGTGAAGACTTTATGTGGTTAAGTTACTAAGGCAGGCTTTCCATGTTGAATAGATTTTCTTTATTACTACCTGTTTTCTGATAATGAAGGGTGCATGGCACTTAAAGGATGTGATATAGTGGTGGACTTTGTAGTGTTAGGTTAACAGGTGGACTCAATCATCTGAAGGATCTCTTCCAACCTAAATGATTCTGTGATTCTAAAACTTGTTTTTGGCACTAAGCTCATTTAGTCATGTACTGAAGAACACGGAGTATGTTAACATGCGTACCTAAGCCTCTTCCCTTAGTTCAGCATCCAATTTATTGTATCCTGTTGCCCCTGACACTGCTACAAGTGAAGATTTATATTGTGTACATCTGTGATTAGGGAGAGCCTAAGACTTTGCTGTAGCAAGAGTATCACCTGCAGAAAGCAGGTGTTTATCTCTGTGACCAGTCTGTTAAATTGTAGTTAAAAATAGTGTAGTTAAAAACTAACATGTTGAGACTAATGCCTGGACCTGTTCTGCATTACCAACCTCAGTTTGGTGGCATCTTCCTCTGTATAGAGAAAAAGAGAAGCCTTATAAGAACAAAGATATTTTTGTTGCCTATCACTGCAGTAATGAACTCGCCCCTGAGAGCTGGTTACTTGCAAGCTCATTTACAAGCAGCTTAAATGTCAGTGCTTTGTAGACAGTAATGTCCCTCAGATTTAAGAGGGTGGTAGGGGTCCTATTCAGAGCTATTGCTTTAATGCTACTGTACTGCATATCTGTCAGGTTCCTCGCGCATATGAACACGTTATATTTTCAGGAAAAAAAAAAAAAGCTGCTCTTTGCTCAGTGAGTTACTTATTTTGACATAATTTTTTTGTGTTCATGTTGTAAGCAGTGGAACCATTGATGACTTCAGGAGACTGTTGTTTTCTGGAAAAGATAAAGGTCAGTAAGGATGTTTTGGAGGAGGTTGAGCTGCTGGAATTTAAGATCATTAGGGTCTAAAAGGAGAAGTTAGAATACATCAAGGAAATTATAGGTATGTTCTTTCATCCTCAAGCACTGGATAATAAAAGATTTTTACTATTTTACACAATTTAAAGCTTTTTTTTTCAATCTTAACTCATTTTTCTTTCAGTAAGTTCCTGTCTTAGCATGTTACATCACTTAGCCTTTTTGCCAGTATCAGTATCTTACCATTTTAATTCATTTCCAGATTTGCAGCCTGGGGAATTTATCAAGCTACTAAGCATTTTTTTCAAGCTCTGCTCTTAACACTGCCTTGTGAGTTTCCTGATTTCCAAACAGGGTGCAGAGCTGCATATGCACAACGTACACCTGTGTATGTACAACAGAAAGCAGCTGAGGTCTCAGCAGTGTGAGATGGTGCCAACACTTCCTTATTCTACAGATGTTCATTACAGATCTCTGCACAGTTTTCTTCTGAAATCAGTTCTGATTTGCTTAACTTCACTTACGTGCAACTTGTGTGAATAGTTTTGCAACCTCACTGTTTAAAAACCTCTGTATTTTGATACTGGTTCGACTCACCCCCATGTAATTAATCCTTAGATTTATTTATATTCAATGGAGTCTGACTTTTACAGGCCCTTTATTAATACTGTGATGCCATTGTTCCTCAGGCCTATAGACTAGTCTGTTCAAAGCTGACTTTAGCAATGAACATGGACATCTTCACATTTACTTTGATTTGCATAACCTTGTTACTTCCTAAGGATGTTCCACCCAGATCTGACAGATGAGAGGCATTTTTATTTTAATTTTAAAAAATCAGCACAACCTTATACTACTTTAAACACTCATTCATATTGATCAAAGTTAATCTCTGTAAACAGCCACTGGGGAGACAATGGTCTTTTTTTTTCTCTTTCTTTTATGGAAGATTGCTGTGTCAGGGCAGTACTCATCTGAGTTTTGGGCTGATGCGTTTTAGTCCTGTGGCACTAGCTAGTTGCACATGATATATTCAGCTTTGAAATGGACTGGGAGATAACTGATTAAATTATCTTCATAAAGACCTTTACCACTGGATAAAAGCTTCATTAATTTATTTGATTTTGCAACACTGTTCACTAACTCCTAGCTATTTTTAGCTTATAGGGGCAGATCTCTAACTTAAACCTTCATTAATTTAATGAATTACAAAATATTAACCTTTTAAGCTGTAAGAAAAAAATAGCAGAAGCATTAGAGAAGATAAAGCGATTCAAAAGTTATGCTTAAAGTGTTGGAAGAATGGCAGCAGCAATTTTTACAAGCAACTTTTTGGTATGATGCCACACATTTTGTTATGGAAATTTGAAACTCTGTCTTGCTGGGAATCCTCAATATTCTCCAGCATTTTTCATTTCGTTCAGGTTTATGCCTTGAAAGGATGTCATTCTGCCTGACACAAAGTTCTCTTCTATTATCATTAGTGCAGCTCAGTGTATTGCCAACTCAGTTGCTGGTAGACAAAAAGGAAAAAAGGGAGTTACAGTGCAGTTTTCTGAAAAAGCTAACTACTTAGCAAGGCAGAAAAGCTAACTACTCTGATTTAGAACTTCTAATGGTAAGGGGAAAAAAATCCAAGCAATATAAGGACCCATTATCTACTGACTGAGAACTGAGAATACGATTTCATTCCAAAAAAACTGAAAGGAAGATTAAACAGGAGGATGCTCATAATACATGAGAAATGCAATGTATTGGTTTTTACTGAGGAGAAAAGTAAGTTAAGATTAATTACAATAGATAGTGCTTTCTAATGCTGTAAATCCAAACATCCCACCCTTTAACATGGTATTACAAGACTAGCAGTGTACATAGGCAAAGATTCTTAGCATTTTGTCTTCCACAAATTTAGTTTACACATGAAAATTTTCATATTTAAAATATAATCAGATTATGCAGGTAAATGGCCCAAAGTAACACCGTATGTTCTCCAAATTCTGGATTTTTACTTCAATGAGTACCACTCTAGCAGATTACGAAACTACAATTGCCAAAAATTACTACTAATTGTTACTATCTAATCATACTCCTCCAGATAATACAAAAGCATGAAATGGAGATCAGAAATGCTTCAGATTTTTAAAGAATACACTTGTGCGTGGAAGGAAACAAATATCTGAAGAGTGCTAAAAACCTTACTGCAGAAACACTGTGATGCACTGCATGCTTTGTTTTGAAATGCTCCTCTGTGGAGTACAAACATTTATTTGCACACAGTGTAGGTTCAAGATTGCAAAGATAAATTATGCTGATACCTATGTCCTTTTGAGTCAGTTAATAAAAAAATGAAGTATACATTGTGCTGCCAGAGGCAGAAATTTGAATTCTTCGGACATCTGCTTTTCTATAAACTACCAGATTCTATCTGGTAAAGACATTTTGGAAATAACAAATGCAATTTCAATATTTGTTTTGGTTTTTTTACTGGGATTAGTCAGTACTCTTGAATGGTAGAGTAAAGGTGCAGAGTAAGCACCAGAGAAAATTGTGCTATGGTGTGAAAAAGTGACCTGGCCAACTGACTGAAATCCTGAACTGCCTTTGGGATGGCAGTGAGGTAGGAGGCTCCTGCAAGGTATGGCAACAACTGAACCTGCTTTTTACTGGCCTTTGGGCTAGAGCTGTAAGGGTATAAATACTTAATTCTGAAGCAGTAGTCCTTTATTGACTGGACCAGATTAAGGTTGGTCCTGACTTATGCTCTAGTGCTCTCTTTGCAATGGATTAACAGCATAAGGAAGGATCTGTCTTGATGCTCTGGTATGGGGGGAGTCCTGTCTGCTACTTCTATTCAAGGTTCAGGGCCATCTCATAGGAAGAATTTATCTCACAGCCACTTGGAGATGCAGAATGAAATGTGGTCTTACTGTGAATATGGAAGACTTATGCTTTGAGGCTTTAATAATTAACTCTATGGAGACAACACATCTGGGCTTCTAGTGGCAGGTGACATGTACAGCATTGACGTCCGTGCATCCTGGACCCAGTTTTCTGCCATTTTCACTACATCTTGTTCGCAGTGGTCTGCTCCTGTGGCTTAGCCCCAGAAGTGTCCCTGGAGCAGCCATTTTGTCACAGTTAGGAGGTTAGCAGCCTTACAATTTCTTGAATTTGAAGATGATTGTGTTCAAATAATCCTTCTGAATTGTTTAAAGTTGAAAAAGTTTTGGGATGAAGGTACTAGGATGCAAGAATTTCAAATAGGGATACTGGGTGTACATGTCCCGTGTTGGCAGTAGAGAGGTTGTAGGGGTGACCTCCGTGAGAAAACAGTTGGTGCCGCCCTTGTGTAGGACACAGCTAGCCTGAACAGTCCCACTACAGGATATGGCTGATCATATTAGCCAAGTGCTAGTGTTGCCTCTGGAATGCATATGAGAGGAAGGGTACAAAATGCTGCAAGACAGCTGTGAGAGAAAAGTGAGATTATGTGAGAGCAACAGCCCTGCAGACACCAAGGTCAGGGCAAAAGAAAGGGAAGAAGGTGCTCCAGTCATTGGAGCAGAGGTTCTCCTGGAGCCGTTATGATCTGGTGTAAACCCATAAGAGCAAAGAAAATTAAGTTTCTGTGTATAAAATGAAAATAACTTTGAAGGTTGGAAATACACCCAAATACAATAATAACAGGGAAGGGAAGGGAAGGGAAGGGAAGGGAAGG
>VWZS01003642.1:52018-67544 GCA_013397075.1 Rhabdornis inornatus
CAGAAAAAAAAAAAAAAAGAAGAAAATAAAAGGAGATATACCTTACAGTGTCTTCTGTACTAAAATGTTTTGGTTATTTTGTAGCTACTACAGCTCTCATTCAGTCCTGATGACGGTAGATGTCTTTGTGGTAAAAAAAGCTACATCCCAGTATCTCTTATGGAGAAAAAGTAAGATTCCCTAACAGGTAACCCTTGATACCTGCTGCAATAGGCACTAAAGAGTTTAAATAAAATTTTTAAAATAGTAAATTTTTTTTAAAAGTGTGCTACTTACTTGTCTAATTTTCCTACTGAAGAAAAGATAGTGTTACTTCTTTTGTGTTTGGAGGTTATGTAGAGAAAGCAGCTCCAAGAACAATCACAAAGGAACATTCACTAAATATCCATATCACTGCTGACTACGTCACAATGACCCTGAGCAGAGGAGGAAAAGGTGTTCCAAATGTGTCAGGTCTAAGGAATGCAATGAATATGCAATAACTATTTTAGTTGGAAGGTTGTGTATAGTAAAAGCTAATTTTTTTGGCTCAGTAATTCTTTGTGCACTGGCTTTTTTCCCCAGCTCATTGGTTAATGTGTTGGGTTGAGACCATGAAACTTGCTATTCCTTTTTTTCACTGTATACACTGTGGTAAGTAACTTTGTCTGCTTTCTCACCAATAAGTCAGATTATAACTCTCTCCTGTAAAGCACATTTTTATGTATTATGAAAGTGAATTTTAAAGAAATAGCTATTCTATAAAATTTTGTCAATGATTGCTACAAATCTAACTCTTCAATCCACTGATGTGTTTCCTTTATTCTGTGTGTTCTGGTGTCTGTTGGGGTCTGATTTTCTGTCCGGCTAGTATTCACACAATGGGATTCACCAAGGCCAGTTGCTAATACAACTTCTTCAGGGATTGCACTACATGCAGTATTGCGCAACCAGAGTTTATCATGATTAGTTTTGTCACTTACATGTTTTCATCACGGTACAATTAAGTAGACAATGTGCTAAAGATTAATTGAACATAGAGTGAACAAGCCCTCATCCAGGTCACACTCTCCTTAGAGTGAATTTAGTCAGCTTTTCCCTTACACCTTCTCACTGGATAGATATACAGCCTGCCAACATAACTGTGTTAGGATGGTATGTATTTCGTATGAAATACCATAAGAATGCTTAAGAATTATAAACAGATTGAAACTTGGTGTTTTATAGCTTTTCACTTAAAAATCCAGCATCATGCATATAACACAAGTTTTTAGAGACTCTCTATTGCAAATGTTTATTCTTTCTACTCAGACCAGTGCCAGCTATGAAGAAGGTACATGAAGGAGAGAGCAATGGGTATGTTCCTTAAAGACCTAGATGGGGTTTCAGAACTTTCTGACATTTTATCTTGTGTATAGCTTATAGAGACATTAACTCTAGCACGATAGGTGTATGTAATTACTTTGCTTTGAGCAAAGTTTGATTATCACCCTATCGTGATCTGTTAATTAAACTGTAGTTTAATATCCCTACCACCAAATTTAATTTAATACTCCTACCTCCTTTATTTCTGTTTCTGTAGGTTGCTTTAGGCAGGAAAAGACTACGTATTTGTAATACAATTTTATTAATTTCTTTGATTAATTTCAATGTCAGCTGGAGGAAAAAAGTATTATTCAACCCAAACACATGATAAGTACACTGGAATAAAATAAGAATTCCTCTTATCTACTGGGACAGAGAATAGACAGCTCCTTTTATATCCAGAATTCAGATTAATTCTCCATGCTACAACAAAAGAGTGCTGGACGTCTGATAATAAAAAGTTTACTGCCAAAACTGACCAAGCTTTGTGATGAGACCTTCAGGGGAGAGGTGGTGAGCTCCATGGCGAGCTGAGGGGGCCCGGCGCACTGTTTACTGCTTACTGTTTATGACTACTGTTTAAATTTATTGGAAGCTGGACATCTTCAGCTGTACTTACCTGCTCTGAAAGCCGACTTGGTGCTCAGAGGAACAGGGGGAAGGGGCCGCGTCTCCCAGGCTGCGCTGGGCGCTGGACGCTGGGCGGGCCCGGGCGGTGGCGGGGGCTATAAAGCGGCGGCAGTGCCGTGGGAGGGTGGCGGTGTGGCGCTGGGGGAAGNTGCGACTTCTACACGGAGCTGCTGGAGGAGACCGAGCCCCCCGCCCCCTTCGAGGTCGTCTTCATCTCCTCCGACCACAGCGCCGAGGAGATGGTGGGCTACATGCGTGCCATGCACGGGGACTGGCTGGCGCTGCCCTTCCACGACCCCTACAAGCAGTGAGTACCGCGGCCAGCCCGCCGCAGCCAGGGCGCCCCTGCCCCCAGGGCCGGGAGAGGGCGGGCCGGGGAGCACTCCTGCAGCCGTGACCGGGAGGCCTTGGTGAGAACCCCCCGGAACCTCCAGCTCTGCCCCGTCAGCCCGCGCCTGCCTTCCCGCTGGAGGAGCCCAGGTCGCCCGTGCCCCCGCCCGAGCCGCGGCTGCCGCTGGCTGTCGCTCACTGAGACAGCTCGCTCGCTTGGTTTTAGCCCGTCCCACATGTAGAGGACGCGGTTTTGCGCTCTTCGTTTGGATACGAAGAGATGTTTGAGTAAGAGTTAGTAAAGACCCCATGTGTTGAAGAGATGAGTGAGGTAAAAAGAAATGAATGGCAAGTGAGGATCAAGTGATTGCTTTTCAGTACTGCGAGAGTCCTTACTAAGATTGGTCTGCACTGTCTAGGTTACTGCTCTGGGAAAAAGACGAAGAATCAGCAAAACTTGTAACTGAAGAACTTGAAGCAGAGCAAACTGTGAAGAATTTCAGACAGATAAAGTATCAGCTGGAGTTTAGCAGTGGCATACTGTCCCTGATAACTGGGGTGTAAAATTCCAGTGCTGTTCAGTTTCCAAAGTGCCATTCCTGTAGGCAGCTTGCTCATGAAAACAGCAAAAGGAAAAGGCTGTGTGTAAGTAACAGGGTGAAGGATGATACCAAGAAGTGTTTTGATTACCTAAGTCAAGGGTGGAGACTCATTTGGATGACTTTCAGAAATCTGATTTAGCTCCTATAAGTATAGATTGGGATTACAGGAGCACAAATAAGATGTTCAGGTTTACTGAAATGCCTGTAATTGTAGACTTGAAATACCTGTAAATACTGGTAAAGGAATTTTCTTTTCCCCCACTCTTTAAATTAGTAGATTGTGGAAAATTTTTTTTCCAGGTGGTATCAAATTTAAGAATGTAATACAATTTTTAAATGTAGTTTGGGCAGATTAATTATTCTAATAAAGAATGTTTTCTAGTGCATCTAGTAACTTCTAGCTTTCCTTTTAATTCTAGATCCATCCCAGTGTGCTACCTGGTGTGTAACACTCCAGCTACTCACTCAGCAGGGAACATGTTTGCTGATCTTGTTTTCTCAGTGCAGTTTAACAAACTCACGAGCTAATAACTTGAAGCCAGGAGCAATTTCATCCCCTCTTGGCTCATTCCTGGGTGCCAACTGCCAGTTGATGTTATGCCTTTTTGGTGACAGTTCCCTCTGGCTTAAATATTATTTTCCATGGTTCTCTACCATCTTCCCAGGCAGTAATTGTATTTGATATCTAGTAATCATAATAGAATGCAGGCAAGTTTCCTGATGTAGCACTTGAAGTCCGTGCACCCTGCAAGCTGTTCAGCATGGCCCATGGAAATGCGCTTACAGATTCGTCCTCTGTGGATTAGAGGTCTATTTCTGACTGCTCTTGCTCAAGCCATGCAGAGTGGAGGCAAAGAGATAGTTTAATTGGCTTTTCTGGGCCATCCTGTAATGTCCTTCACAGTTCTGCAGAGAAGCATGGCTTGTCCAGCCAGATGACTCTGAGATCACCGCGGCTTACTGAAGAACAAAGTGCAGAGGGATATGAACAAGCAATGTTTTTTAAGTTGTGTTTCTCACATGTAACAATAAAGGACCGTGTGGAGCTGTTCAAGGTGCTTAGGTTGGATTAACTGGTAGTTTGGTGTCAGGGATATTGGTGAATCATTGTAGACTTACAGAGGATCTGTATTCACTAAACCAAACTATAATTCTGGCTAGATACTAGTCCTAATTAAGAATATAATTTGTAAAAATTGATGAGATAATAATTGTATTATTAATATGTTTAAATTTATTAATATTTTTAAAGTTCCATTGCAATTAATTGAATTGGTTATTGGTTTTTTGACTGTGTAAAGAAGGCATTTAGTATGTTCAGTGAGGTTAAAATATCCTAGCTGGTTGCTTCAGTGTTTAAGGTACATAATTGCAGCACAGACTGATGTCTCCTCCAGACACAACAGAGCCATTTTTAAGTATGTCATCCAAAATACTTTTCAACAACAGAAGCACAGAGTTTCTTGGTGATGAATTTTGTCTTAAGAAAGAGCCAGCATTCCTACTTGTAGTGTGTGAAGCCTAACACTGCAGTGTCAAGCCTACCTTCAGAGATGCAAAATACTGAATTCTAAGCAGGATCTCCAGACTCTTCCATGATTTCAGTCCTGACTATTTCCCAGGGATGGGACTGCACCTTTACTACTTCATGCAGTCTGTGGTATGCCTAATAGGAAATGTCGCTCCTGATGCTTTTACTGTCTGCAGGTTAATGTAAATTTTTTGTTGCCTGAGGCACAGGATTTTGATTCTTAAAGTGGGGTATGAAGACAGTCTGGTCAAGAGTGAGCACTTGGAAGAGGAAGAGGGTATTAGAGAGAAAAAGCAGGTGTAGGACAGAGCATGTCAACAGCAAATGCTGTTAAATAGGATTGATGTTTTGATGATGGTACACAAAGACATACTGCTGGTGTTTGTATTAGCCCTGTGGTGAAAGGCATCATATTTTGTGAGGGTTCCTTGTGTATACAGGAGTTCTTGCAGGCTGCCAGGTAGGCAGGTATTTATTGAGTTGGCCTGTACAGCTCAGTAAAAATTAGAATCATAGAGAATGCCCATAAAAAGAAAATAAAAATGTTGTGTGTCTGTTTTATATTAGGAAGCTTTATGTATGAGGGTGGATTGGCACCTGCAGGAATACTGGGGAGGATGGGGTGTTGAAAAACAAAGGTAGAATAATGTTGAGAGTTGAGAACAATTGCTTAGTTCATAGACTTTTTAGACTTCTATTGCAAAATCTCAGCAGACACTTTAAAATTGAATCCCAAGCATGTGACATGCATGCTTATGACTAAGATTTAACAATGCTGAAATTTCACAGCTAAAAGAAAATACTTACAGGTGGGTACTACAGGGCAGACTGCTGGAAGAAGATGAGCAAGATGCCCATCACTTTCATGTGACAGCACTTCCAAGTGAAAGCTGTTATAATTCAAGTGTTGTCAGATATCACATTACACATGTGTATCAAATTTACCTTTTGTGTTCTCAAGATTATATTATAGCTGCCCCGTGTTGTCTACATCTCAAGAACCCTCTTGCATATCGATCTGAAACCCTTATATAAACATATTCACTTTTGTTGTGACTCAGCCTGGGTAGGCAGTCAGGCCCCAGACAGCTGCTGGGTCACTCCCTGCCCCCACGAGATGGGGGAGAGAATGTGAAGGGTCAAAGTGAGAACACTTAGGGGTTGAAATGAAAACAATTTGATAGATAAAGCAAAAATGAAGGTACACAGGCTAAGCAAGATACGGAATTCATTCACTACTTTCCATTCACTGACAGATATTTAACAGTTTCCAGCATAGGGGGCCTCATCCTGTAATGATTGCATGGGAAGATAAATCTCCTGGCTCTGAATGTTTGGTCCTTTCCCCCTTTTTTCTTCAGCTTTTACAGCTGATCATAGTGTTAGGTGGTGTGGACCATCCTTTGGTCGCTTGAGATCGGCTGTCCCAGCTGTGCCTCCTCACAGATTCTTGTGCACCCTCAGCGTACTCATGGCATGGTAGGATGAGAAAAGGCCCTGGTGCTGGGCAAGCACTGCTCAGCAATAGCTAAAACATTGGTATGTTATCAGTACTGTTTTGGTACACACCATGTGAGCTGCTGTGAAAAAAAAAAATTAGCTCCCGGCCAATGTCAGGATTATCTAGAAATACAAAATTTGTGCTCTCAAAAAAATTTCATCCAACCTTTTCTTAAGAATCAAAAGATCTAACAATGGCTGTGACTTCCAGTTCACCTCAGTCTTAATATCATGGGTTTTTATTTCTATTTATGGTTTAATGATGCTGTGAGTTGCCACTGGAGTTAGTCCCATGGCACATATGTGGTTTGTACAGATGAGTCATGGGGTTTTAGGTCCCTATTAGAGAGAATGATCTTAATATGCTTGAAGTCATTTTTGTAAGCACATGTACCTATGTACACAGTGATTAAGAAGCATTGTCTCCAGAACTCTTTCTGGGCCTTCTTCAGGTCCGTCCATCTTGCAAGTTGCACACAAATGTAAGCAAAATCTGTGCAGGCTTCAGTCTGGTTTGATGCAAGCAACCTTCCATCCTAAGGCTATCTGAACAAGATGCCATGCTGGGCTGGATATATGCATTCCCCTAGGAAAGTAAAGTGTGATTCCAGTCTCCATATCAAATTACCTTCAGTCTCCTAGTACTCTGTCTCTGACTGCTTCAATTGCGTTTATCACCCACTGAGCCAATAAAAAGTGTCTTCCACCCATCTTGTTTGTGGTATGAGGTGACAGTAGTTTTACACGGCTTCTACGCACACTTGTTTGGAATGTATTTTTGTTTGTATCTGTTTGAGCAGATTTTGGAAAGGTCTGTGGGGATTGTTGGTTGATTGCTTGTATGTCACAATTCACTGAGAAAGCAAACCTGGTCCATACTTATTGTTGCTGCTTCCGTAATATTTCCTGCATTATTGCTCAGCCAACATAATGGCAGAGCAGTGCCCTTCACCTGTTGATTTTTCTTCTCTTAAGGAAAAATACAGAAGGAGAGGCATGTTTCAGGAATGCCTTATCTGGGTCAGTATTTCACTTAAGTCTTATTCTTCAGTATTTTTTTTCCTCCCAGGAAATCATTGAGAGTGTCATATATGAGTGTCAAGTATTTTTTAACAATGTCTACATTTTCTTTCTACTCAAATTTCTTTGGTGTTCGAACCTCGTACAGCAAATGTTCTTGCTTGTGGTGATGGTGCTCAGGCAGCTTATTTCCATTAAGAGTTTTAAGTATGTTCTGAGAGAGATTTGTAAGTGTTTTACAATTTGGCTATTCTGTTACTGCTTGTTTTGTGTCTCTCCTCTGGTTCTTCTAAAGTTGCAGAGGAGGAGTCGAAATTTTTTCTTTGGCAACACAGATGGGTGGCTCTCATTGCAAATATTTTGATTGCTCACTTTTCTGTATGTAGAAGGCCTATTCCACTGAGGGAGTTTAAGAAATATCTTCAGTCTCTTCCATTTACACTGAAAGATTATGCATCATGCTTTAATGGTGATTGCAGGAACTAGCACTATGGGACACTTCAGCGTATTTATAGGGGAATGAATATCAAATGCTAATCTAAGTGAGATCCTTCTTCCATCCTGCAAAAAGGGCCCAGAATGACATCTGCTTTGGGCTAGGAAAAGCAGGGTGGAAGAGTATGTCAAACTTTGCTTCTCTGGACATCTTTTACATGTCCAAGAGCCTCTGCTCCTGTGGAAACCGTAGGCAGCAGAGCATTTATTTACAGGAAGGATGCTGCAGCTCTCTGAACTCTCAGAGCTACATTTCACTGTGTAGGCTTCCCACTGCAGCCTTGTTCATCTCCTTACACTACCCAGTGCTCTGCCTCAAACTCTGAGGAAACCCAAGCACCCATCGCTTCTGCTCTCCCATGTGTCCTGTCCAGAGTAGCTGCATAAGAGAGTAGGAGTTTTCTTTAAATGCTCCTAATGGTGTGTTTTATTTTTAATTTTTTTTCCCTCAGTGATCTGAAGAAGAAATACAACATCACGGCAATTCCTAAGCTGGTGATTGTGAAACAAACTGGAGAAGTCATTACTGACAAGGGAAGAAAACAGATCAGAGACAAAGGGCTATCCTGTTTCCGGAACTGGCTTGAGGGTGCAGATATCTTTCAGAATTTTTCTAGTTAAAATGTTGACAAATACAAGCAAGAAAAGGTATTGTGGAAAACTTGGTAGAGCTCTGAAAAGCTTCTTGCTTTGAAGCTCAGAATGAGAAGGGTAAGGCTTATTTATTTATCTTTACTTCTAAACAAATTTTGGGTTTGACTTGAAGATCAGTTATTCCAGTGTCATAAAATGCAATTATTGTTATATTTGTATTGTTCTGTCTATGGTATTTATTATGAACCACAGCATTCCAAATAATACTGAAGAACTTCAGAAGAATAGGCTGTCTAGACAGTAATAATAGAAACCTGTGAAATCTATGCAAACACTTACTTTGCAAAGTCAACATAGTAAAAATAAATGCAAAAAAACTTATTTATTGATGGCATTTTTTCTAAGTGATTAGCACATTTTATTAAGAAAATGAAACTGTTTGCTTTAATAAATTAATTACTGTTTATGAAATATGTCTCATGATTTCCTTATCTACCTCAACAAGAATAATCAGAAAACATAATGATTTTTAAATAGAACACATTTGTTTGTCAGTACTGAACAAATATTCTTCTACTTTATTTTAGTTTTATTTGATTTATTTTTATTTATTTATAGTTCTGCTCAGTTTTCCTTACCCCTGGATTTTAAAACTTGGCCCTATAAGCAAAGTGTAGGATTGGAACTAGATGATCTTTAAGGTCCTTTCCAACACAAGCCATTCTATGGTTCTGTGATGTTAGCTCCCAGGTTAACATCAGGTCAGGTTAAGAAGAAACTGTTTTCCATCTTTTCTTTTGCCAAAATATGTAGAAGCAAACATCAAAAATTATACCAAGTCTCTCTGATAATTGCTCATGTTGTATTTAAAGCACAGCTTGATTTGCTATCCCTTCATGGTTGGGCTCCAGCCCAGACATCAATGCAATTTATGAGCCAAAAAAAACCACTTCCCATGCAAGCCAAATGTTTGTTGATTAGAATTTAAAGACTTTTTTAACAGAGTTATTATTGTTTCAATTACAAGCACTTACGTTGCTAACACCTGAAGTCTGGTGGACTCAATTTGGAGCAAGAGAGCCTGCGTCCATCAGTTGTAGTGCTCCAGTTCTGTGTAGTGTCCCAGCAAATCTTTGTGACCCTGAGGGGTCACAGTTCTCTGACTGTACCCAGAATTCTGACTTCCTGTCCATCCCCTGGGCTATGTGCATTAGTAGAGGGTCCAAAATTTAAGGTGTGTGAATAATTGTATCATTTAAAAACAAACCTGTGTCATTTTCTTGTAATGAGGGGAAAAAAATTCTCTGAAGAGTGGGAATGTAAAAAGCCACATGTACTTCACACTAGGTAAGAAGCAAGTACTCCAGAGAAACTGATTTTGAAATGAAAAATAATAACTCTAGAAAGTGTACAGCAGAGTTGTGAGTTCTGAGTACCTTTTAACAGTTTTTAAAATTACATCTTTTAAATTTTAAAATTTTAAATTTTTAATTTTTTTTAAATTTTATATTTTAAAATTACATGTGGGTATACCACAGACAATTTCTAATTTTTGCCATCTCACTGTATAAATAGTATTCATGTTCTTACCTAATGAATGCTAAGCTCCTTAGTGAATTTTTTTGTGCAAGTGAGATGTAAGCACTGCTTCTGAGACCACGTAATGGCAGATACATTTCAAATATAAGATAAGAAAAAAATTAACAGAAGTTTTTCCAAAAGTTTTAAGATAGGTTACCTGAATGTAATGGAATAGTTTATATAGCAAAAGTATCCCCTGCACTCTACTATCAAGTATCAGGCATTACTTCAACCAAGATATCTTGGTTCATTGTTTGTCTATATGTGCATATATGAAAGAACTCAGTATTTTATCAGAGATGGACTTAGGCCCTTTGGATAACTGACACCAAGTGAGTAACACAGGTTCTAAGAAAAATTCAGCTAGGAATCGATAATGATGAAACAAAGATATATACTGTACAAAAAGATTGGTGTGACTTCAATCAAGGAGTATTGGTTTTGCACATCAGTGTTTGGAATATCAGAAAATTGTTTTCCTTGTCAATGCTACAATAATCCATGTTTGACCTAGATGAAATACAGAGTAGTGGAAAATATTTTCTAATTAGCAATACCTTGTGAAATTAGAGAATCAAATCTTAGTGGGCCAGCTGTAAGGCTTATTATTACTTGGAATGTGTGTTCTTTAGAAATGGAACTTTACAGTGTACTCAGAATGTAAAAAATTGTCCCTTTAACTTTCCTAAGTTATTGTTCAGTTCACTGATGACTTTCTACCATCTATCTACCTTAAATATTAAGGAATACTAGTACTTTTTCAGTGGAGTGGGGAAGAAAACCTGATTTTTAAATACAACAATAGACATATTGTTATGCATAGTGATACTAGTTGATGCTGCACCTTTTTAAAGGAGTCAACTAAAACACAAGTAAAATTAAGAGGAGGAGTATTCTTCCTAATTCCACTGATTGTCCACAAGATATTGTCCATTATTAGTAAGTTATTTATAGATCAATATATGCTGAGATTGTATAAGAACCAATGGTGCTGAATTTGTTGTAGACTTTATGGACAATTGCTTTACTCTGAAAAATGGTAAGGATTGTAAGTTGATACTTTTGGAATTGATAAATAGCATGGATTTTGTAGAAGCTTGCTGCAGATGGGTACTGCAGGCTCTCCTGTGACTTTTATTTTAGGAAGAGGCAAAATAGGCTGGTGGCAGATTCAGATGTGGAGTAAACAGCAAAAAGGCAATAAACATCCCTCTGAAAATCTTTTATTCCTTTTATTCCTCCACCCTGCTCTGAAAAAGAGTTCGTTCTTCTTCCTCCAGAGCTGCTGCTGTCAAACTTTAATAGTATTATGATGTATTTAAATATATGTGCATAAAAATGGGGGGAGGGGGTGTTTGATCTCTGTTTCTTCACCTAAACTCTTTAATTATGAGGTTTTGGGCTGAAGAAAAAAACCTAAAGTAGGTACTTGGAAATTCCTTGAGATGCTGTAATGATATCTTGATATGCATTTTTAATACTAACCTAATCTTTCACTTTTCTTCTCAGCTAAGAGTACATACAAAATATCAGTAGCTCTTCCTGAAATATGAGTTAAATCTAGACCGCAAATATGTGCTCTGCAGAACACAAATAGTAGTTGGTGCATACATGACAGGGCTTTTTTGATTTTCATTTCACTTCCACCCTGTGCACAGCCTGGTTTTGCCTTTTGTACAGCTGAGGTTTTTGTTAAGACCCGACACCAATAAGAGTTTAACTGTTACATGTTCTCTCTGCAGGCAATATTCATAAAAGGGCAACCCTAAATTTCTTTCTGTCAGTTTCTGTGAAGTTGGATATATAAATGACCAAAACCAAACAGAAACAGTTTTAAGCCTTCTACCTCCCCAATGTCATTTAAATTTCTCTAGCAGATGAAGTTCAGTGATCAATCTCATATTGATAATCCGATATTAATTAATGCTATCAGTGTCAGGTGAAGAAGTTACTGTGGAAGGTGCTGTTTTCTATCAAAAAACCCTGCATTTAAGCATAGTGATACAGCCTCAAAGAAATACTTCAAAGAGAAGTTGAGGTAACTTGGCCCCAGGGGTGTTCTTATGTGAGTTCTTCTCTGGGCAGGAACTGAGGTGGGAGCCCTAACAATTCAAACAGATAAAACATGTAGGCAGGTTGTAAATAGATACAAGCACTGTCATGAAAATGTTTGTACTAGCTGTTCCAGTAACTCTGCCTACTTGGATTTGTAGGACATTGACAAATCAATAGATTCTCGGAACAATAAACAACCATTTTGCAAAGGCAGTAGTCAAACCTCCCCAACCCTTCTTGTACAAAAACCTTAAGTGCATGCACAGGGCATCAAAGGGCATAGTTTTCAGAGATTACTGTTTTCCCAAGTATGACATGAGGGCACATTTCCCATGCAAACATAAAACTTGCCAATATTGTTATGCTTGCATCAAAATTATTTTCAAATGAAGTTATTTTATTCAAATAAGTGGGGCTTTGTCCAAGATTTACTGAGATTCTCTTCTTTGCTGGTAGCTTCAGTTTGGTTTTGAAAGGCACTCAGATTTCTAGCAGGACTGTCAAAGTCCTAAGTCCTCTTCAACAGATAGCATACCTGCTTAAGCACAGAAGAGGATGTTTTCAGTAATTTTTCATTAATGCAGCCATCTACTGGTTATGCTCATTTCTTACTTGGAAATTAATAGCAATATTGCCAGCCTCAAGTGGTACATTGAGGCTTATAATCTCTATTTCTTCAGAGCAAGTGGCTCTGTCTCTCTGCCCTTAGTTTCTCCCAGTATAATATATAATACCTCATTGAATGCATCTCTGAAGATTGAGATGTTTGAAGGGTGCTTTGAAGCCCCAGGTATGCTGATGCAATGCCAATGCATACATATTTTGTGACCCAGTGCAATCTACATATTGCATCTGTGTCTTGTTGGTGTCACCAAAGCAAAATTCCATGATCTACATCTAGATACCTCCTCTCTACTACTTCATAAAACTTCTATCACATATAGTCCTATCTGGTGAAGAGAGCAGAGACTGAAGGGCAGGCAAGGGAAATGAGTTGACTGAATCCTGGGGTCCCAGTCCTGGCTTTGCTTATCAATGCTGAAAAACACATACTCTGTTCCCTGGATCCATATTAAGTGCTGCAGCTAGTCGTGCTTATGAAGAGTGCTGCTTTCACTGATACCTTAATTAACACCTATCACTGGAAGAGTATTCACACTAACAGTATCTCCATTTATAGTTGAAGTTGACACATTATCACCATCCTCCAAGAGAAATTCAAACAATTGCACATTTAAGGCCACACATGAATTTGAGTGTATGGAGGATTTTACTGTGCGGGGTGCAGAGAGATCAGCTGCAGAGACCAAGGCACAAGTGCGAAGTGTTTCCCACACGTGAAAAGAAGAAAGACAGAACTAACTGCTTGAGGTTGGAGTAGTTCCAACGCCATGAAAGAAGTTTGAAATTGGTGGGACTTGGCTGCAACAAGTGTGGGGTTGTGACAGTAAAATTCCAGTGTACTTGTTTCACTCATCCTGCATTCAAGATAGCATGGCTTTCTTTAAAAATGAACAAGATTGACCAAAACAATCCCCCATCCAAACCCTTCAGTTAGATGGTAATAAATAACAAAACTTCAAACCTTTGACTTACTGCTCAAGTTGGCAGAATAAGGGCCAACCTTGTCTGAGCTTTCTAGCAATGTACAAAACTAAACTACTTTCTGGATGGTATGTGGAAGCAGGCCTTGGTGTGGTCAAAATTGAATCAATGACACAGCAGCAGCACAAGTGAGAGATGAAGAAGCTGGACAGAAGTCTGTGAGTTCACATGGATGCAGTTTCTGGGTTATCAGGAAGAAATGGGTACATCTGCTGAGACATCTTTTCCTTCTATACAGATGCTGCTGCCCTGACTTATCGATCCCCTTCACAGAGCAGTTTTTATCTGCTGGAAGATAAACCCTACATAAACCCTACATAAACCCTAGTAGTATGTGTTATGTCGTGGTTTGTACTGGTAGAGAACTGAACCTCTTTCTCCTTTCTGTCCTATGGCTGTGGAAATAACCTCCTGCCTGACCAGAATCTGTGAAGTAGACTGTGCTTGCAGTATGAAAGATATTTTGTGTAAGAATCCATAAAAGTGTGATAGCCTAGCCCACCTCTTAGTGCTTTATCTTCTGTTGTACTTTAAGCTTGGGAATTTCTGACTGCATGAACTCAACTCTGTGAGTCCATGCAGAATGCTTCTTGCTCACAAATTGAGCTGTGGTTTGTAATCTGCTTACTGTTTTAAAAAGTTGTGATGCACTTGACCTTTGAAGGAAGACATTAGTTTGAGGTATTTATTTTAAATCTCAACCTAGAACATCCTTGTCTAGTCGTCAGAGGCCAGAACACAATATGAAGTATAAAATAGAGGGCTCTAGAAGCTATGTTAGAAAGTATTTGTTTCATCTGTGAGAGCTTAAAGAAGACAACTTGATGGGACCATCAAGTGCAGTCTGGTTACGCCACAGTTTATTTTCAGCTGTACTTGTTGACAAACTGTACTTATTGACAAATAGTTTGTTGCTACAGTCCAGCTGCACTTCAGGAAGGTAATCCAATATTGCTGAACTTCCAGAAACATTCTTCTGTCTTTCAGAAGGGTGGTTTAATTATCATGCTGGATAGAGCTCAGGTGATTATTGAAGTGGGACATGGATGGGTCTCTGCTACTTAAAATAGTAAGGGAGTGGGTGTTTGAGCATTATGCAAGCTAGCAAGAAGCACAGCCATCTGCAGCTGCTTCTGATCAGGAGGGAGAGAGGAAAGGGGAAACGTGTATTAACCTGGAGCTGCTATGAACCTGGCCTCCAGGCTCGTATCTGTTTCTGCGGACCAAAGACCAAGAGTAGCTCAAACTACAAGCAGGAGCGCAGAATGGAGGGACCAGACATACCCCTCTGTATCAGCTGTGCTTTCTGTATGGAACAGAAAAGCCAAGATCCAGCAACAGAATCCAAACTTGAATCCTCACCAAATGGCAACAAAGAGACAGGTTTAGTCTTTTTCTAGGAAGGTGAAGGAGCAAAAATGTTGTAAACTGTATTTGCTACATCATCCCTCTCCTTACTCTGTGCTAAGGCCATGTTAGGAAATCCCACCTGTTCAGCTGCTAAGATGCTCACATTGCTCTCTGAACATTTATATGTTTTATCTTAGAGAAGAGATTGTCAGTCCTGAGGACTCGTGAAAAAGGCTATTTGAATCTCACTAACTCACTAAACACAGGGTCAGTCAGTGCAGGGGTTAGCCCTGGCACAGTAGTCACTAGCTGGTTTTCAGCATAAAACCTTTATTTTTCCACTTGTTTCTCCAGTTTTTGTCATCCATATTTATCACTCTTCTACTTATGACTTTATACTGAATTACACTTTCTCCTGAAGTTTCATGCATTAGTAAGAGAAAATCTAGTAGACTTTTATTTGTACTCACTGTAAGTTACAATGCATGTTAAAAGAAAAATTGATTCCTCTTTAAGAAATGAGCATATAAAGCTAGACCAGTGAGTTACAATCTGGAAGTTCAGATGGAAAATTAAGTTAAAAATTCAAGATCTGTGTAAGTATCTGAATTAAATAGACAGAACTGTGATTAATATCACCTGATACCAAGCAACCGCCCCAGAAGGAGATCATCTTAAAGCAAACAAAAACTAAGTTAACCAACAGTATACTACTTTTAGACTTAAATTGCTGTTATAGGACCTCAAAAATAAATATGAAAAAATTGATGATTGGCCATAAATAATTGACAACTAGGAAAGCAAAGAGGCATGTTTATCTGACAGGGAAGCATTTCTAGTTCATATCAGTTACCCAGGATGGGGCAGCAGCTAACAAATACAAGACAAA
>VWZS01003642.1:68437-90592 GCA_013397075.1 Rhabdornis inornatus
TTTTTATTTTTTTCTCCCCCCCCCCCCCCCCCCCCCTTTTCTTTCTAGTTCAGAGGGTGAGAACACATTATTAGTTACAGATATGTCTGAAACTGCAGATACTGTTCTGGAAGTTAGTTCATCGCCACTGTCTCAGGCAGGTGATCATCTCCAGAGAAAAACTAAATCACATTCATACACATCCCTGCAATGCACAAATGTCCAAATGAGACCAGATGGATTCTTGAAGAGAAATTCTCCCTTGTGCTAAAACAAGGTCCATTGCCCGTTTACATTACATTTAGTTCTAAAAATAGGATTTAAGGGAGATTTTAATAATTGAAGAAAGATTTTCAGCTCAGCACAAAAATTTACATTTCTCTCTGGCACTGATCTCACCACAATCATTACATTGATCTCCAGGGACACCATTTTCTCAGCTTACACCACTTCTCTTTGAGAACATTTCTACAATTTACATAAACATTAACCATAGTTTTAGAAGAAAATACATTTTAAAATAGATCCTCTAATGTAGCAAAGTAACTATTATTTCCCAGGTAAAATGTACTATTATCAGCATTTTGATCCACACTCAGAAATTATGATTCTTTTAATTGAATATTGCTAGTGTGGAACAGCAATATTCTTGCATTATTTTGCTCCAAGTGGAAATCTTGAGCCGTGTTGCTATAGACTAAAATAACAGAAAAGGCAAATTGATGGAAGTAGCAATGATAAGAAGCAGAGTGCTTTTTCTCTTAGGACTCATATATGCAAAAATAAATGGAAGGGAATTGTTTTTAGTGTGAAACCAGCAAATAGATCCACAAATCAAAACTAGAAAGCACAAGAAAAATAGCAGATTCCAGGTCATATTTTTAAGATACATTTCCCAATTAAACAATAGGATTTGCCCACTAGGAAAAATGATCTATTATGAGAAAAAATGAAGCAATAGATGTTTTAATTTAATCTTGTAAAACAAGACTGTTCTTTGGTTATTGGTTGTTTTTTGAATTTCCTATTCTTCTTTCCTTAAATTCTGCTGAAATCTTACTCTGGAAGTGTTTATTTGATGGCAAAATAAAATAATGGCACTCTGCCTCTCTGGTCACATCCATCCAGATTTCACCATTATCAAAACACCAGTCATCCCAACAGTCCTGGGAAGCAGATTATATGATCTATATTAATTTTACTGAGAGAGAAAACAAGACATAAGGAAAATGTCTGGAAAAGTTTCCTGTGAATTTTGTAGCAATGCCAGGACCTGAACACAAATTCTGAAGTGATTTGATTCCTAAGGCAGTGGTTACCAAACTACAGCCAGGGACTTGTTGCACTATTGTGGTAAAGAGTCTACAGATAATTCACAGAACCCTACTGCCTTTGCAGTGTTTTCAGTTAGAGAAGCTGATTGTAAGAGACTGTGAGAAGTTATACTCTCAGTCTAAAATATTTGGAAAGAACCACATTTTTTCTGTAAGTATGAAAAAATATAGCCAAAAGGGCTCTAGCTTTAATTGTTAAATAAGTTTGAGCCTTCATATATCTATCTATATTTTTCTCTTCAGAGAAGTATGAATGAAAAATGCCATCATAACAAGTTGTGTTACATGCTTACACCAACAAATGTATGTCTGTCCTAAAAAAGAAGAAGGAGAGAAAATACTTACTCCAAGAAATATGATGAAGTTTCATAGCATGCATGACACCAGACATAATGTAGGTCCCAGGAAGGATGCACAGTCACTACAGGTACCTTCTAAGATCATTTAAAGAGATGGGAATACTGGTTGGTTGTCTTAAAAACATACTTAAATCCTCTAGTGCTGTGGCTACCGCATCCATTTTTCAAGGACATATTCTCCTCTCCTGCTCTCAGTGTCTTGTCCAGGCAGATTTTTGGTAAAAGCAGTTCATGCCTGTGGGTTTTAACCCCTGTGAAAGAAGGGGCCAGAGCAGTTGTGTGGGAGGGAGAGCAGCAGTACCTGTGGCAGCAGGCAGAAACTGGCTTCTGGACAGAGACCTTAGGCTGGGGTGAGAAGACAAGGGAAGATGGCCAGCTTAGGAATTCAGGGAGACGTGAAAGGAATGGGATCATCCACAGTGGGAGAAATATAATTTTTTTTTGCAACCATATAATTCTGAGCTGGGATACACTGGGAGTCTCAGGACAAGCTGGGACCGGAGCAAAAGGGGCTGGGAGCTGCATGTTACATGAGGGCCCAGGAGGGATGGTTTGCACTGGAGCAGCACCACTCTTCACTCAGACAACTAGGCATTCTAAGGTTTGTAGGCCAGAGACTTGACAAAACACCCGTTAAAGCCGGGAGGCCAGGTACTACCTTCATTTCTTTTTTGATACTGGAACCTTGCTCTGTCACCAGGACACATACCAGGAGCCTCAAGGTAATTGCTGCACTGAGCACACAGAGGGTATTTTTCTGGCTGTTTGACATGTAGTGAATGGACCCAGAAGAGACGCTGAGGGCCACTGGAGAGCTTGCGGGGCAGCTCTGTTTTGGCAACTGGAGCACAGCTCTGGTCACTGCTCTGTGGGGCGAGGGTGGGCAGGACCCGTTTGGGCTGGGGTTAGCACTGCACCAAAGCCAGGCTCTGCTCTGCCCACTGCAGCACGACGTCTTGCATCCAGCTGAGCTCTGAAGGCAATAGAAATTAGGCAATTGAATAGAAATGGACCTGAAACACTTCCTCTTGCTCGTAACTTTAACCCTGCTGGCTTTATCTAGACATACATTGTTGCCACAATTTTTCTCTCTATAAAGACTTTATTGGTGAAATATCCAACACAGTAAAGTTAGCTTTTGAAAAAAAATGTGCTTCCCTTCTTCTCTATTGTGTTATCCCGAAAGACAAGCTGTCTGAATAGCTTCTGTGTGCACTGGTCAGTTAGAGTCCTCTTATTGCCCATCTCACCTTTACAACAGCCAGTTGTAAACGCACTATTTGGTGTATGAACAAGGTATGGCTTATTCTGTCATCATGTGTCCCTCCATCCCAAATAACCTGAAATTGAGACACTTTGAACAAAGACTTCTAGAGGGTAAAATTTTATTTAGTCACTGCAATTCCCACCCACATTTATACGTACATGCAAACATACATGTATGCATATTTATTATTTATTTGTTTATTTATTTATATGGAAAATAGAAGAAAAACAAGCCATTCTAAAATCAGAATATATCTAGTTTAATTTATTCCTGTGTAGTTTTGCTGTGGTTTTTAACAGCTGCTCACCACAGTGGATAACAAGTGCTGGGAATATTTTTCTTGTGTTGAGAAGAGAGTGTTTACTAATGGTTAATATTCTGGCAGCCATGCGTACTGCAACCATCCTGTGTATGCTGTTAGGAGAGACCCACCCGTATGCCTGTGTGCCTCCTTCACAGAGATATCCTGAGACTGTCCTGCATTTTTCTCATTGCAACCAACCAACTGGACTTCAGGGGCACCAGGAGTACACTGCTTTCCGTAAGGCAAAACCAAGCTAGGTTGTCCTCAGCCCTCCTGTCCCTCAACCTGTCCACTCCTTCTTGCTTTTGCTCACTCTCCTTCATCCCAAGTTTACCAGCTGAAGAGTTCATTTTTTACAAGGTTCTCTGAAAAGATCTGGGCAAAAATCAAAATCAGCTTTCTTTATAAAATGTAACTCCTCAGGACAGCCCATTTGTAATGTCCACAGCTATCATGGCTGGACGGTAACCCACTCTATAACATATTTTTCAATAAGGTCTATAATAATTTAGAAGTCCTCTGAAATTAACCCTAGATCACCTCCATCCCACCACTCTGTACAGTATGAATTATACTTTTAAGAGATAAGAATTAAACTGCTTGGCAACAGAACAGAGAGGATATTTTTAAAGCTAAACAGTCTTAGCAGGATTTGACTCTCAGTGGCACAGCTCTGTGTTGTAGCTCTCAGGCTAAAACACTAAAAAGCGGTGCTTTTCACTCTTTCTGGTTCTTCCAGTAATGAGAATCCTGACATCAAGTATCTGGTTTTTAAAGGGATGCTTCTGAGCCATAAGCCTCACAGTTATAACCCTAGCCAACGCACTGAATTTTTTGGTAAAAATTTAATCCTGGGCCTATAGCATGTCACATATTCTCAGCTCGGAACGACCTGAGCATATGGAACGAAAATGTCAGGAGGTTTAAGCGCCTACTGTAATGAGACCCGCAGGATTAACAAACCTTGCCGGCATCATCCGGCTGCAGCTTTGCCGCGTTCCATTTCAGCTGTTTCCCACGAGAGGGCAATGTCATCCCTATTTTCCATCCTTCAGTAGCAGAACGCTCCAGAGCTCCGTCAGCCTACGCATTGCCCCCTCTGCTGATCGATCCACACTAAGTTTGCTGCGTTGTTCTTACAAAAATGGATCTATTTAACATTGTGGTTATTAATCTTCAATAACTGGTCTACCATTTTTTGGCAAAGGAAATACTAGTAACTAGGGGACCGTTCGCCGGCAAAGGAACTGTAAGCTTCAAAATCATTTGACATTATGTGAGCCCGGAACTTGTGTGCTCCTTTGAAATATTGTAAATTACTTTCTATATAAATTTATAAGAGCAAAGCAGCGTCAGATATTAGTGCTGGCTGGCTATCTTTAAACAATACAATTATCAAGCAGATGAACAGGAGTTGTGTTTTTGTGTAATTGTTACTGAAGGGGAGCTGTGGGGGAAAACGTTTGTGAGGAAGAGGAGAGGAATTACTGTTCAGCGATCTGGCAAATCATCAGTGCCAAAGTTGTCCTGTAAATCAACCTCATGTTTCTATAGTCTGCTCTAAGAGCTCTTCATATATACCAGGAACAAACTATGTGTTTGTTGTTTTGAACCCAAGGTGAGTCAGTCATGCCCTACCCCTCCACCCTGTACCTGTCTGTTTAAAAGGTTCAGTTTTTATGGCTGGTTTTTGTTCTTTTTGCCTTGACAGGCAGGCAGGACAAACTAGCAACACCGTCCATCCCGGTGATACTGGTTGTTTTGCCATCTGGCCTGTCAGCAATGCAAGCATGATATTGCAACATCCAACTCCTCCACATCATTCTCTCTTTACCACAGCAGCAGGAAAAGATAAGTGGTATTCCAGAAGGAACATCTCAGCAGAAATCCATGCCAGTGCTACATTTCTGTGTCTCACAGGAAGCCTTTAATATCTTTCTGGATTGAGTTTACATGAATTACCCAAGTGAGTATGTGTTACATCCAGGGCTAGGTATCAGAGCTTCCTGTGTCCAGGCCTTCTGTTTTGACACAGCTTTTTCAAAAGGTAGCTGTAGACACAGGTAAGTTTTCAGAATTGCAACTGGTGAAGCTTACACAAATAATTTCCTTTACTTAAAACATGCATGCTGCAAGTTTAAAACTCCTAGTACCAAGGGGGGAAAAACCATTCCAGTTTAAGTGGCAGCACTCTCATTATTCTAATTGAGTTGTACCTTTTTGTAATAGCCAAAACCACGTGTCCAAAGCAGAGAAAATACTAAAATTGGACTATTTTATTTTTCTCTGAGATACATTTTCAACTTGGTATTTCAGGAACTGGAAAATTCAAACTGTTGATGTTTTGAAAATGTTCCCACAGATGCCTTTTCTGCAATCCTACCACCACTGTAGATTGTGTTCATTCAGTGCAGTTTTGGCTGGTGTGATTATTCATGTGCTGCAGTGGTGATGCTCTCTGGAGCATTCAGTTGCCGCTGGAGATGTGTGGTGGAAAAGGAACACTGCTGCCTACAATGAGAAATAAACACACTGTAGACTCTTTCGGCAGCTTTGTGGTTTCCATTGTCTGAACAGCCTTCTAGGATCATCCAGAGTCTCTCCTGCTACCTGAATGGTGTAAAAGGATTAGAAGAGGGTCATAAACTTCCACAGAATTCACGTTACAATTACCTCTCATCTCCTCTCTTGCTTTATCTAGAGAGTATCTGTTAGTTTAATTCTCCAATATGATAAAAGAGACTGAACACATTTACAGAGCCATTTTTTTTCTCCCTCCCCCCACCTTGTTTGGTGTGGTTTTTTAGTTTGGTTGGGGTTTTTTGGTGGTGGTTTTTAATTTGTTGAGGTTTTGTTTTGTTTTGTTTTGTTGTTTTTTGTGTTTGTTTTGGTTTTTTGTTTTGATTTGGTTTTTGGTTTTTAGTTTTTGTGGGTATTTTTGTGTTTCATGTATTTAAAAATGCAAAGGTTATTTTTTGCCACTGAAGTGCAACTCCTCAGTTGCTTGTTAGTTTCATGTTTTGTCTAGGTACAGCCTTAAAAAAGTAGCAGTCGAATGCAATTCTAACTGAACAAGCTAAACAGTCTCCCAGCAGTTACACCTATGGAATACAGCCAAGCTGAGGCAGGCTGAGCTTAACTGTACTGCACAGCACAAAGTTGGGCACATTTGGCACGAATGCCATCCTATGTTCACTGACCCTCACATCTTGCATTTGGAATAAGCTTGATGGGAAGGAATAAGAAGTGAATTTCAAAGCTTTCTCTGTCCAAATGAAATAAACCATGTCTCTAACACAATTTAACTAACTTACTGTCCCTTGCAGTCTCGAAACTTTAACTGTAAAGTGTGTGTTTGAGGATTAAAGTGAGCTGTTTCCACAGAGCATGTACTCTAGTTTTTGGGGCCCTAGTTCAGAGATTTGGGATGTGTGATATATAGGGAATAGATTTTGTTTTGCACATGGGGGATTCTGTTTTAATAAATCTAGATTGCATTGCCTGTGTCATAAAAATATAGATCATGACATATGTGATTATGAGAGCCTCTCAGCTAGATTTGGCAAGTCATACTACTGTAAAAATATTTAAACAAGGCAACTGAACAGTCCAAATAGTGACACGGTGGTTTTGTTGAATGATTTTTAAACCACTGTCATTTTTCTAGACTGCCTGGGTATGCTTTGAAACAGAACCTTCTGAAATTAACCCTAAATGCACTTTGGAAAATAAGGCAGTTGGAATAAAATTATATTTTTTAAAATTGGATCCTGTGATTATTAACCTCTTAGTTGCTGGGAAAGAAATCTAGATAAAAGTGTCAGTCACTCTTATTTGCACTCTTATTTGTAGCTGATAAAAACTGACATATTTTCATTTCATCTTTCACGGATTTCAGCAGAGGAATTCAAATGTGCACTTTGTTCTTTTCTTTAAACAGAGAACCTGGGAAATAGTTTGAAAATTATGATTTAAAAAGAGGTATATATATATATCAAAAAGACAAATGCAATTGATAGGTCTGCAAATGCTCTACATTGTTACAGTTCTATGTTTCTGAAGTCTCTGAATTTTATTTTTGTCCTTTTTAATTACATCAGTATTTCTCTGAGGGCTTAGAAGAGAAAACCCATGCAGAGAATGAGAGAACATGATGAAAGTTTTGTTTCTTCAGCACATTTGCAGTAAAAAACCCCAAAAGATCTGTACAACAGATCATTCAGCCTGATAAGCTGCTGATTGTTACTTGTGCAATGATCCCTACAAATTGTGCCATTATCCTTCAAAAGCAACATGCCAAAAGCTTAAAGCCTTGTGATAGCTTCATAACTCACAGTTTTCCTATTGTGACAAGGGAGACAAGTCTCTTTCTCACCAAACCCCAGTCCTGCCTGTCTCTGTTTATCATGTTAGCTCCTAAAGCATCACTGATGGTTTCTTCTCATTTTTTTTGCCCACTACCCACTTTCTCTCCTTACAGTGAGAGGGTTTACAGGGTTTACAGGGCTACAGGATATGTTCCTGATGCTCTTTGCCATTTTGAACTGGTAAGTGATTACCTCTGGAGCGATGCAGAGGACATGTCAGTGTCTGGGAGCTGGAATTGTGCAAGTTAGAATATTCCCTTTCTACTGAAGAGTCAGATGAAAAACGTGGCAGCTAAAATCCTCAGAATCATGAGCCACAGCACACCATGGGGCAAAAGTGGGTTGAGCACAACAGACAGTGCCTATTAGCTCAAATTAGAAAGCAATTTTCAATGATTTGTTGTATTGACTGTAAAAAAGGAGATGTTTGGTCATCAGAGGAAGTCTTCTGCCACACGCTGCCAGATGTTTCATTTTGGTGGCTTGGCCCCTATGAGTTTCTACCATTTGCTGGATCATTACTAGAACCATGAGCTGCTTCTGTTCTTCACCTGATGAATGCTTCTTCTGGTGAAGTGTAACAGAGCAATTCTCCTACAGAGAAATCAGAGCCTGACAAATGAAGGGTGGAAGCAGGCATCAGGCTCCTGGGGGAAAAAAAAAGCCCAACGACATTAACCATGTTAAAGGAGCTCTGTGCTTTAGGGCTTTTCTGATGAGGACATCCATGCAGTAGGGTTAGCATCCAGGAGTGGACTCAAGAACCCCTCATCATGCAAGGTGTAGGATAATTCTTTAAAAAAATCAAAGTTTGGGAGAGGAAAATTCTTCGTTGTATTTTGTGCACCAAGGATCACTTTTTTGCTAAGAGCTTGCAGCAGTGAATGTAATATGATGAGCCATCCAAATTTCATTGCCAGCCTGTGGAATATGGATCGGATGGATTACACTTAACAGTTAAAATCAGCAACTGATTGTAATTAGTGTAACTAATTAGAGTACCTTAACAAGATAAATGGCCTGCAAGATGAAGCCTCTACATTCTCATGGAGATTTGTTATTTTTGTGATCTGTGCTGTACAAGCTCTTAAAAAACACAGTGTGAATATAAGAAAGCTGTGTCATGACCCTTACTTACAGCAATAAAGTGTTGTTTTTGTTTCTTGGGGAGTTTTTACAGAAAGTAGTGAGCTCATCATCCTGTATGTTCTGCAGTGTGTGTGGCACTTTCAGGTTTAAAAGCTGTGGATGAAGCGGGATGAAAACAGAAAACTGTTTCAATTATGAATTATATATATATTTAAAATAATTAGGTATAAAATTCCTTTATTTGTAGAGTCTGTCCTATGACTGAAGAGACAATGAGGGTCATTGTCTCCGAAGGGAAAGCTGCATGAACCAGCGATGAGGGAAAGATACTCAAAGTTATACTAATTTATTTTCATTCCAGTTTCCGAAATTCATTTGCTCTGTGACCTTGAAAAAGTCTTACAGCTTCTGTTTACCATGAATTATACACAGAAAATGCTTTTTAATCGAGAAATGCTTTGAAATGAGAGAATACCAAAATCCATGGAAACCACCTTAGAAATCAAAGTGACCTGTTGTGCTCAGATAGGGCACTGCAGATGTAGGCCTTATCATTCCCCATAGTTTAACATGACTAAGACTACAATAGTGTTGTGAGGAGCTTCCTTCTTTTTGTTTCCCAGATTTTAACCACTTTTATCCTTCTCACTCAGCCAGACCTATTTTGAAGCTTCTGGCATAGATGTGGCATAGATGCAGCATAGTACCACAGTTTAAAATTAAAACAAGAAAACTACCAAAAACCACCCCAGTTTCAAAATGCACGCAATAATATCTGGACTCCATCGCCTTCTCTATAACTAGAAACTAATGAGGATGAGTCTGGGCAGTAAATGTTTTCTTAGAGATGGATTCTCTAGTCAGCCATAGCCATGCTGTGTGAGCCCAACAATAAAAAATACCATTTTCTTGCCGCAAAGTAGAGAGAGGGCTCTGTGCTCTACTCTTGCTCCTTAGTTCCTGTGGAAGTTATTCTCTGCAGCAAAGGGATGCTCCTGATGGCTGCTCATGGCAAGAGTGACACTGACACAGCACCTTCCCTCCTGCTTTCATTAATTCAAATGATCAGATGCTGGTGGAAGCCCCCTGGACTGCCTGAACAGACCAGTCCAGTCAATGATTCATCTGCTCCATGGAGAGGTGACAAGGGATCAGGCCCTCTCCTGCAGCTGATTTGAACTTTGACAGCTGCCTGTAAGTATCTGTGTTGTATTCCATGTTAAAAGTTCTCAGAGGATCTCATGATGCCTTAGGGTCTGTCAGAACTTACACACACAGAAGGAATAGAGATGAGCTCCCCCCACACTGGGCAAGCAGGCTCTAGTACCCTCTGGGTAGCTGTAAAGAAGCTTGCACCTTGCTCTCAGGACCAACCTTTTCACTTCTACTCACCTGACTTCTAAGCCATTTCATTCCTTTATTTTCTGAATTCCTGCAAAGTGAATGCACTCTGAAAGAGAAATCTGTGGCTCAATAAAGTACAGTCTGAAGCAACACACTCCTGTTTTTTCTTTCTACCTGACGGGAGGATGCAGAGCTTTCTTCCTTCGCTGGGAAGTCCGTTGGAGCAGCTATTTTGCTCCACAGTCATCTTCTCCCTTCCCTTATCCAGGCTACAGCCTGTTTTCTACAGAGAGTCCCTCCCTGGTAAGGGCAGCCTGGTCTGTACTGTGGGAGATGGTGTGGAGCTGCACATACAGACAATCTTCCTTTAGAAACCCTCAGAGAACTGAAAAGCCAGCATCTTTAATGGAAGGCATGATTTCAGACCATCTCCATATCTAGTAGCCCAACTGCTACTGACATGAAGAAAGCCAAGGAATGTTTCTTCCTTGCTCCAGGCTAGGCACCATACGTTATTGTTCTAGGAGAAAATGTAGGTAAAATGTTATTTCTTGCTGTTTTCTAAGGGAGAATGAAAGAATTATTTCAATTGAGATGCTCGATATTGCAACCATTCTTTTCTTGTAAGTGCATTATTATCATATATTGATAAAAGCCATGGCATGTTTTCTTTTCCAGACCAATAGCAAGATTTGGACCAAACTGTCAAGGAATGTAGTCTGACTAAAAGAAATGTGGCATATAGATTGAACAACTGCCTAAGGGAATGCTCTAGGCTTGTGCACAATAAGAGTCAAGAGATTAGGTGGCAGTCTTTTCATTTGTAATGCGTTTTACCTCAATATCAATTCAAGGGTAAGAATGGACTATTGCAATGAACACTAGAGTAGTAAATTTTTCCCTTATGTTATGGGTGTGAAACAGCACACAAAATGGCAGCTGGTGTTTGAAAGAGCTTGAAGAACTCACAAATCATTTGTATCTCCATGACACTGCCTCTACCAGAGTATGATTCAATAATTTTCTTCAAACTGTGATTCTTGAGACAGACAAGTGTCAGAAAGGCAAGTGGTACTGGGCTCAGCATGTCTTTGTTGAATAGCCAGATTGTTGAATGGTGCTCTCAAAGTGTCCCAAGTCTCTAAATCTTTATGGTTCAGCTCTTAGGAAGAGACGTTAAATTGAGATTAACTTGCTGAAAGTCTTAGTCCTCAAAAATTCAGGTAATTCTGAGAAAAATATAAGTCATGACTAAACTCATGCAAACTGTAGTGGCTTTCAAGAACTGTTGGCAATCCTAAATGTAAGGTTTGCGTACTAATAGCCCACTTCATGTTTTGCAAGGCTCACAGTTGGCAAATAGCTCTTGTCCAGTATTTCTGTGCTGTTTTCATCATTCTACAAAATGTTCCATGCTTAGACAATTCTTCTGAAAGCAGGCAAAAATTTACAATAAAATCACATCTCAAGTGGTATATTTGGGTCTCAGAGTACTCTTGTTTGAAAAAAAAATCTGTAAGGCAATAGAGACTCAGGGCTTTGCATAGGTCATGCTGTGAATCAATGATTCAGCTGAGATAAGATGATTGACTCCCCTTTCCCTTCTTTTAACCCATCTGTTAGATCCCCCTGCCAGTATAAACAGTCTAAATAACTTGGTAAGGAGGTTAAAATGTCAGGTCGAGTGCATTTTAAATTCCTTGAGCCACTTGTGGAATGTAAACTCTACAATCAAGTTTGTATTTAACCACGAATCTTCAAACAGTCCAGTACTGAGACAAAAACTGATTGCACAGCAAGCTATGGCTTCCTGATAGACACAGGCCAACAGTGTAGGTGGGTCTTATCTTCTGTTGGAATTTCTGATGTGATTTACTATCTGCATATAACAGATGTGTTTCATTCTCATTAAAAAAGTTAAACCCAAGTGGCTACATCAGGATTAGCTAACACTCAGCCTTGCTAAACAGGACTTGCAGAGTATGTAAAAATAAAACTACTTAATCAGCCATTAAGAATGACGAAGAAGCAGTCATGATATTTCTGCAATTTAGCATAATAATGAAGCAGTAAGATAAAGGGACACAGGGCATGCCCTGCTCTGAGTGGAAGGAAAACTGCACTATGTGCAAGCATTGCAGATCAGTACAACTTGACTTCAGAGCAGCTGAAGTGCTGGATGTGCACATTAGCTCCACCAGGCATAATCCGTCTCCAGGTAAGTTTGTCGCAAAAGTAAGAACTGAATGCCTTAATATCTGCCCCTATTATTTGCATTATATTTCTTTTCAGCCAGAAAACATGGAAATCTATTTTAAGAACTAGTCTCTGCCATCAAGCTCCCAATCTGACAGGCAACAGAGACAGGTAAAGAGCTGGAAAAGGAAGTCCACTTGATTCTGTATTACTTCTGATAACTGCTATCTTGTCAGTTAAGGATTAGTCCTGCATTCATACACCAAGCCCCTTCTATACCCACTAACTAGTTCCCCACAGTGAAGCCCAAAGCAGGAGAAGTTCAGCAAAAGGCAAACCTGGCTTAAAGCAGGACCCCTGCTCGTACAAACTATGTAGATGCAGCAAACTCAAGCCCTTTGATCACAGTCATGGAAAGCTGCCTAGCCAGTCAAAGGCTGTTAAACCAGCAAAGGGTTTCTTGGCCAAATGCAGCATCTGGAGCAGGATTGCCACTATTTGCTACCTGCTCACTCCTAGAGATGCCTCCATTCCTACGGCAGCCACATATCAGGAAAAGACGTCCCAAAGACATTTGTGCCTGCAGGGAGCTGAGCAGATGGGCAGCCATCTCCTTCTGCCGACCTGCCTGGGGACCATGCTTCACTCCTCTGCAGGGGCCACACTGGATGATTGTCCCTGCTGTGTGTCACTGTGGAGAGGAGGAGAGCCTGTCACATAACATGTATGACACAATCTCTGGGTGTTCTTTTTATTCAAAACTTTTTTTTTTTCTCTAAAGCATTAGCTGTAAGGATAGAAACCTGCATTCCTGTGCTCAATAAGAGACATAGAGGCAAAGATAGCTCTCTGTCTTGGATTTTTTTCCCCTTCCCTGACATCAGAAATCATAAACAACTTATTATTTATTCTTCACATGAGCCTTAAGAAGGGACTTTAAAACTCTTCGACCTGACTGCTCTTTGTTTCCTCAAGTAACTCAGCCTCATCTGTGTCTCCTCTTAATCTTGACTACATTTCTTATAGGCAATGAGCAATCTTATAACCCCACTCCTATCTCAGCCTGGCTGGCCTTTTAAATTTGGAAAGGAGAATAGTAAAAACTCCTAGCAGCTCTCAAAATGAAAGTGGAAAAAGAGAATCCCATAAAATCTCAACATAAGCAAAAGGAAGCCAATTTGCTATATAAAGCAGAACATCAGTTTGCCCTCCCACTCCTTTTCCCTCTCAGGGCATTCTGGGACAGTGGAAGCTATTCTTTTCCTTTTCGGTCCTTTCCCTTCCTCTGCATAGTCAGATTGTTTTCAGTTGCATAGCTGGAATGGTGATCCTCTTCCCTCCGTCATTTTTTCTCTTTCCTTTGGGCCTTGTTCAAAACACACTTAAATTAAGACAGTCGTTTGTGTTTGACATAGTCTGTGTCAGCAAAACTCAGTTTCCAGCAAGAATTGCAAGAGATGTTGTGACATCAGGAGTAAATCACTTCTTGAAACACTTCTGAGAAAAACAGACTGTCAATTTATGACTGGTTTACAGTTAAGGCTTTCATTTGGATATTTCACAGTAATTTTATTTCTGGGAAAAAAAATAAATAATTTGCAAGCAGCAGGACTTTTTCTTACTAATGTAATTAAAAATAACCACAGCATTTAAACCTGCAATTAGAGCCCAGCAAAACACAGTAAATAAACTAATGAGGAATTGGAATTTTCCACCTATGCAAACATCAAGACACTTTTCTGTCAGACAGCCTGTTTCACAAACAGAACCTAGCCCAAACATTACCAAAAAAGGACAGTGAGAGAGCAGGCTGCTATTAGATGTGAGAGAGCACTCTTGTTTCTGTGAGCATTATTCCTTTAATTTTTCAATACTGATGGGAAATAGCCAGAAATTTAGGGTAGCACGCAACAAGTAAGGAAGAAAGACTGAATTTACTAGTATTTAAGGAAAGTAATAACCTGCTGAATCTGAAATTAGTCATTTGTATAAGATGTTAAGAGATTGTTGTGGCATAAAAAATACATAAACTTGCCTCAGTGTATTGCTGTAGCACACACACTACTTGAAATTATTTATTCTGACCTTAATTTAATTAAGAACTAGTCAAGGAGAAATAATGTTAGAGTTATATCAGACCAATGGTGTGTCTACAGAAAGGAAAAAAATAGTTGTTATTGCATTTGCATTTTCAAAACCCACCCCAGCTTTTCATAAAGTCTAAAGTAGAACAAAGAGGATAAAATGGATGGCAGTGTACAAAATACAGAACCAGATGAATAATTAAGGCCTAGTAAAGGGAGGAAAAGGTAGACTGGATAATTCTGCGGGCAGAGCAGATCTATCTAGCAGTATCTCGGAGCAGGACCTGGCCCTCAGCCACCAGCTAGAAAATGATGCTTGCGAGGATAGGACAAGACTGCACAGGAAGAAATGCGGCTGGACATGCTGGGACTTACCGGTGCTAAATTAACCCAGGAGCGCTTGTTTAATGCAAATTAACCACGAGGTTACTGCTTTCAGCAGCTATTAGCACAGGTCATAGCTTTATTCAGTGGTCAGAAATATCAAGGGACAGAGAATCTGGGATAAAATGGGCTGGCAATTAGCATGCCTGGTTGGGAGTTAGTCATGAAGGCTATCTCTGGGCAAACCACATCTGTCTGCGTCTCATAGGATAATATGTTCTTACCTTACCTCAACAAAACACCAAAGGTTTGCTCCCAGACAATGCTCAAATACCTGAGAAAAGGTGTCTAAATAGAGTTAATACTATGAATGGTTTTATACCACATGGAAAGTCCCAAGGCTGGTATGTATTCTTTGCTGTACCAGAAAGATTCTTTTGGCAAGATAGATCCATCTTAAAAAATAGCCCTCATCTGTCATCAGCCTAAAGTGCTTGCAGGTGCTCTGCACAGCACATGAGCCAAACACAATCAAAACCAGCCCCACTTTCCCTCCCCTTGCTCAAACAAGCTTGCTCTAGTTTCCTGCTAGTGTTTCTGACTGCCCCTGCTGTGCATCCCTGGCACTCTTATTCCTTCCCAAATCAGGACCACTGGCACTTCTTACAGTCTCTTTGCTCGTTGCTTGCCTCTCTGTCTCCCTGCCTTTGCTATGCGGTTCGAATGGTGGGAGACCTGTGCTGATGTGTAACTTCATCAAGCATTTAATGATATGATGACTGCCATCCTCTCCTGTACTGCTCTTACCCTTGCTGACACAATGTGCAAAAGGTTGTCTTAAACCTCTACCATGGCATTTCCTAATGACGCGTTTCACTTGCTACCTTAGGCCTACTGCCAGTAAAGCAATAAAGATATAAAACATAGCAGTTTCTATTTCATTTCCTTAAGTGCAAAATTACTTTGTAGCTGAAAACAAAATACTTCATTTAGCAAGCCAGGCTATTGCAGCGGAAGATTATAAAAATATATTCTGGAAGGAGATAGGGAAAGAACAGTATAAACAATAATATAGCAGTGTGTTCAGCTTTTAATGCTGTCACTGCCTCAGGGTCCATGATACAGAGTGACGGAGGAAGCCAGCCAAGGGCAGGTTAGATAGCCCTTGGGAAGGACGAGGAGGTCTTCTCAGGGAGCTCACAGTGAGCCTGTGCATGTTGGTGGTTGAGAGGCAGACAGCACTGCAAAAATACTCCTTGCTTTGCTGTTTGTTTTCATTCCTTCCCAATCAAGATCATGGAGAAATTTCCACCCTTCCAAGGGAGTTATTAGCTCTACTAGCCCATTTCCTCCTCCACATCCTGCAAAGCCCGAGGTCTCCAGGGATGACTAAGCCAATGTTTTTAAGATGCAAAGAAGTGAAATGGATATAAACTCAGAGTAACCTCAGTCAAAGCATGGGAGAATACAATTGTGACCATGAGCTGGACTCTGCTGAGACCAGTACATGTACTCCAGGCCAGCATTGTTCTTTTAAGATGCCATGGATTTTTAGGAAATAGGGAGGACTTGAGAATGAGCGTATCCCTTTCAAAGCTGGAAGGTAGGGTTGATCATTTGCCAAGGCGCTTCTCCAATGGCAACTGGCAGAAAAACTGTAAACTCACGAACTCCAAGAGCACTGAGCATGTGGGACACGCAAGGTGGGGAGCACTGAGAGAAGCACAAGCCAACAGACTGAATTGATACAGCTTGATTAATGTCAGGTTTATAGAAATGACATTTTAAACACTGGCTTTTTGTATCACAGTAAAAAGACGTTTAAGGACTGCACAGAGACATTCAGTGTTCTCAACAGTTCCTGACTTGCCCTTTAAGAAGATATTAATAGGCCTGATTAATCTTTCAGTTACACGTTTGCAGGTGGGGCAATCTCACTGAATTTAGGCCATTAGTTATCTACAGCTGGAAGCTTCATGCAGTATACTTATAAAACGTAGTATTAACCTGGACACAGAGATTTCTCTCTTTTTTCCAACTACAAACTGTTACACAAAGACTTTGAGTTAAAAGCCAACTAGCTTAGTTCACTAAGGAGGAATTTTTTTCTGTTCCAGATTTTCTCTATGGCATGTGACTGATCATTGTACAGACTGGCTCTAGTAAACACCAAGGAGAACAATCAATGAAACTCCTATAAAAACCTTTTAACATTGCGAGAGTATTTTTTAAACAATTTTTAACCCCTTTTCAGAGGGAGGAGAAAGATGTTAATCTTGTCCATCATAGTGTTGAGAAATGGAAAGAAGAAAAACAAGCAGTGGGGTACAAGGATACAAACCAGCTTGAAAGTAGCACTTCCTCCTGGTATTGCCACCGGCAGCTGCTCACATGTGCAGCATATAATCATCTAACTGCTGAACCTACAACATTGTCTTGGGAGTTCTGATAAAGGACACGCATAAACCTCTTTCATTGCAACTGGAATGATAGTTCCAATGGATGGATGGCATCGTTTCATGTTGGGATGGAAGGGAGGGCAGGCATATTGTTAAAAACATAGTTATGTCTTCATTTTGTGTCAGGAGGAGATTTCTTTTACCAAAATGTTGTTGGCTGGAGTCAAACCCAAACATTTTATTTGAGTCTAGATTGAATATCTTGTTACATCTGATGATTATGGATTTCATTGTTTTGTATCAATTTAGATTATGAATGGTACTTTTGCCACTGTGTGTCCCAGAGCACACGAGTTTCATTTTTGATGAAATTAATGATCCAGATTTGCCAGTAATGCTCAGTTATCAATATTAATACAAATTGATAANCCTCAGCTGGAGGTATTATTGGTATGAGACCAGAAATGCCCTAACTGTCCTAGGAGTTTCATGTTCCACGAAGAATAATACCTACAGAAATTTAAACAGGATGCCAAGAAGTGTTATATGTGGGCTCTCAGTGCTCTCCAGTGTTTCTAATATAAATTCACATGAGTTTCATTCTTTCTTTTTGCCACACAAAGTGACCAACTTGGAAAAGAAAATAAGCTAACAAATGCTGTTCAGCATGACTCACAATGTAATCCTGTCCAGCAGAATTCCACATCAGATTCCCTGAAAATGACATGACTGACCTGAATAGTCAAGACTATTGTTCACAGAGAGGGAATAGAGCCCTGACAGATAGCTGCCAAGCTCTGGTCATGCATGATGTTCAGAAAGGCCTGAACACATTTGCCATGACAGCAAGGTCCTGTGATGTTTCTCAAGCTCTGTACACAGAAGTAGAGACACTACAAAATCTCACTTGTTTATTTAAATCATGGCCTTAATTCCTGTGACCAACATATCATGTTGATGGTGTATTTGCATGAATAATCAAACAGCATTACAAAGATAATGACCATCTGTTAGATCCTTTTAATGGATTTATTTACAAACTACACTTCACTATCTTTCAAACAAGGAAACTAGTTATTTCGAGCCATTCAGATTGTCAAGATGTTAATATATCAGCACTTCCATGGATTTCCTCTTCAAGTGAAATCTTTTAGTCCAATCTGGAATCAGCTCTGGGTTTTGCTGTAGGGCTTGATACAGCTGATATTTTCACCTCTTGGGCTCCCTGATGACTGAGAGACCTCTCCAGAGTCAAGTACAGGAATTGTGATCTTGTGTTCAGGTAAATATTCTTGCATACAGACAGATTTTCGTCTAAGATACTCGTCACTTACGTTTCCTCCTAACCAGAATAATCCACAAGACACAGGGTTTTAACTCAGCTACATCAAAAGGGGTAATGCTGATTATTATTTGCAGCTTAATTACTTCCTTTCAGCTTGTGCTGTTTTAGGAACTTGTAAAAACTATTTTAATATTCAATCACTGTCAGTTTTGAGGAAAAATGTGCCTTGTTTCTTTGACAGTGTAAACCATATCACTTTTTTTTCTGGTTATGGTTAAACTGTACAGGACTTTGTAAGATCATACCATTACTGGATATTTAGGAAGCTTAAAATAATTCTCTTGTTTTAATGATCCAGAAATAGAAATTAACCTGTAAAACTGTTTGCTTGATTGTGACTGCAGTACGCAACTTTTCATAATGAATAGAAAACACGTAAAGACTTAATTTAGGCCATGAAGATACAATTATTAGTATTTATTTAGGTTCACACATTTTTTCCCTGGGTTTTTATTGTTGTTGTTGGGTCTTTTAAATGTTCGCTTTGTATGCAGACATTTGGATTTTTAGGTGAAATTCAAAAGAGTTTCAGCAGAGCAGTTCACCTCATGTCTCATGTTTTGGAGGCCCTGTTGATTTCAAAAAGCAATAAAACAAGAAAAGCAGGCTATTCTGCTATTCTATTGAACTTGTTTTAGCCTATGCCAGGCTATTCCTGGAAAGTATACATCTTCTGCTGCATTTTTCCTACATCTTCCTGCTGCATTTTTTAGTGTATGAGATTTTAATTTTTCACATTGAGATTCTCAAGTTCTACTGATCTCACAGCTAAGACACCTTATGATTTATTAGTCTATATTTGTAGCTGATAGGTGATGTTTGTCATACTGTTCCACATAAATATTCTCTTACACTGCAGCAACGTTATCTAATGAAAACATGTGGAACAGAACTTCTATGCAGTCTCCACGATTTTTGACTAAAATCAGATCCAAATGCTTACAAACTCTAGTCAGGCAGCAGAAAGTTTGGCTTATGACATTCACTAGTAACTGATAATTATTCATATAGAGACAGTATTCTATGGATACATGTGGGGTATAGTGATCTTGAAACAATATTGATGAAAGCTATATGAAAAACTGCACAAAGAGATTAATTTGCAGTTAATAGCTACTCTATCATGTATGATCTTCTGTTGGCAAAATAAAACAGGTTTTGTTATTTTTTCCTATCAGCAATTGTATCTCAATTTAAAGGCTCTAGAGATCTCTTTCAACCAGTATTAGTAGAATGTCATCCCTGACTGGAGCTCTAAACAATTCTGTAACTAACATGAAAAGAACCTCTTTAAAGGTATGTCCTCCAGGTCTCAGATACAGCAACACCAAGATGAAACATGACTTTAGTTCTGTATGAACAACCTTCTCTCACCTTTCCAAACCCATATCAAGATGCTTGGGTAATTTGCTGAAACAGCAGCTAGAAGTGTGACTTAGGCTACTTGAGGGTAGTAATCCCTCAAGAATCTTCAAGTCTGTAATATTTCTTGCAGTTGGTGGTTTCAACTATATGGAAATCCTCAGCAATTTGCTTTGTGGAAATAACACCTGACTGTTCAAAACACAGGCTGGTTTGAAACAGAATATTATTTTTTTTCGGCTATTACTAGCATGTGTTTTCCTGATCTCTTCATAGAGCCCTGGCCATGCCAGGTTCTGAGAACTTTCTTGGTGACACAGAACATCTGTTGCAGTCTGTGGAAACCTTGGCTTTCTGTGCTCTGTGTGACCCAAGAGCCATATACATAATGTTTACACAGAATCATTGGTAAGGTTGCGGATAACACAAGTGAGTGCTGCTTTTTCACATGCATTGGTACATTTTTTTTGAGCAGTCGGAGTTGCACATCCCTACCCAAGCCATACTTTGGAACTGTAGTCTATATGTGCCTGTCTTCAGTCAAACCTTCTCCTTTCCTGGAATGTTTCCAAGTCTTCCATATGTTAAAACAGTGTTTTCCCTTACTAAGTAAATAAAGGAAAATTGATTTAGTTGGTTTTCTCTTACTAAATCAAGGATTGAAATGAAAATGGCAAATACCCAAATATACATCCAATGACTAATGTGAGAAAATGTTTTCTTACATCCCTAATGTATTTCCATAGCTCTGCCAGAATTATGAGAAAATTCTGGCAGCTGAGCTCAAGAAATCCAACACTTATTCTCTATTTCATTATATCTTTCATTAAGAAAGGAATGATCTCTGACCCAGAGAATTGAATAAACAACCTTGCATGGACTTTGGTGGACTGTGGATCAATCCTGTGGGATTTATCTGTGAAGGCAGTTGCTAGGTTTTGTCCCACCTAATGATAAACATTTTTATATTAACATCTACTGAGTCACACCAGTCAGGGGAAAGGACTATCACTGTGGCTTTCAGTACTAATTCAGTGTCTGCTTGAAGATGAGAGGAATCATATCCAGTGAGTTCTTATAGTTCTCTGTACAAAGGGGAACTCTAATCTTGGGATACTTCAATTTAGTTTTGTCATGTGAACACCATCAGAAAATTTAGCTCTCAGTGCTTCCTCTGTGAGTTCCCTACCAGTTTCTAAAATATCTGTCAAAGATGAAGCATTTATCAAATAATGTCTGCTACAAAACTCAACACTGTAAGCAGGGTGATTATTTCAATGCATGCTTAATTTGTAAAAGCAACTAAGAAAACGTGCTCCTTCACATTTTGGGACGAAATTGTTTAAGGGGTAATTGTTGTGACCATTTTAACAGCAAAAAATTGACTAAATCAATTAGTGCTTCGACTTGTGCATCTGAAAGAGGTGAAGTTGTTATGATGTGGTATCAACTTTGAAAAAATCAGCTAGTTAGGTCTTTTTCTGCACATGTAACTCTCCACTATGATCCCACCCTTTAGAATCTGGCCTGAAGAACAAAATAAATCAGCATAACCGAGATACAAAACCACTTTGCCTTATGTAAACGATGTGATATTATTATTTATGACAAAGAAAAAGTTAAATCATATCAGTGTTCCAAAAAAGTCAATGCTTTTAGCATCACAGCTTCATGATTTACAGTCTCTGAGGAGTATAGTGAAGTGTTTAGAGAGAAAAGAAGACCAGTCTTAAAATTCACAAGCAGATAATAATTTTTAAACCTGTGCACATATGGAGACCATGACAAATATGAGTATTTTCCACTAGAAAAAATACATAAAAAAAAAACCAGTCACAATATTCAACATTACTAATAAATTGCTACAACCTTATCAGAAGTATGGGAGAAATGCAAAGGTTCTCTGGCTGACTTTAAATGGACTTTAAAATCTTACCTTTCATTCACTGCTGTAGTGGCAGGAACACTCATTCAGCATCAGAAAAGCTGGACTGTATACTCATCTCAGCCTCAGGGATTTTCATTAATCTTTTTCCATTCCTAAGAAAATGAGTGCTATAATTAGTAGATTGTACACTAACCGAGCCTGTGGTTGATGATGGAACATTTTGCAGCCAAGAGAACATGGCCTAGAACTGAAAAAGAAGCAAGAATTTGTAACACAGTGTTATTACACTTAGCTAGAGGTGTATACAAATCTCTGAACCATCAGATGTTGAGTATGACTGTTGAATCTGTTAAGAGCTGTAATATGTGTGAGTTATTTCATTCTTGCTCTCCATTTCTGAAAGTACACAAAATCTTTTCATTTCTGAAAGTACATAAAATCCCTGAAATTAATTAAAACTGAAATTAATTAAAATACCATATTGTTTACAGATATTTATATGCCTTAACAAAAT
>VWZS01003642.1:90685-118336 GCA_013397075.1 Rhabdornis inornatus
AATACTAAGGGAGGGGGATGGGGGAGGGTTGGGGGGAAGTGAATATTATAATTTTAGCCCAGTACACTGAAAGATAAGCCAGCAGTAGATAAATATACAACTTTGTGTTTCGACAGGAATGTGCGTCTGTTTCCCATTAACAGGAAGAGAGAAAGCTGAGAGCAAAGATTCTGGGAGTCCAAGAGAATTCCAACAATTCAAATAGGTATTTCAAGCACCCTAATGGCAGGTTCAGAGAGGAGGGACAAAAAAGGTTTGTATAATGTATGTTTTTGGCAACACTTCCTAGGAGAAAAGAAAACATTCTCACAACACAATCATGACAATAGAAAAAGTAACATCGCATTACAGATAACTTAAAGTTTGTCTCATTGTCCCGATGTGGTAGGTAGAGGAAAAATAAAAGAATGTGTCAAAAAAATTGTGTTCTTTTCCACAGGTGTTTCAAAAAGATGACAGAGACTGTTCATATGAGCAAGCATAGAACTGTTTTAATTGCTCTCAGACTACTTCATAAGCCAATGTGGACTCCCTTAAATAAGATCCACTTTATGAGTGACATTTGTTGCATGGGCATCAGTGGTGTAAAAGTCAGGTGACAAACCTTTCCTCTGTAATGATGGAAAGCTCTTGTCACCCTCCATTGACCACAGAAGAAGCTGAAACTGTCACACAAGTGCTGAAGCTTAAGAATAAGTGAAAAAATCTGGTTTTGTCCTAGCACAGTTTTTTGAAATGATGACTGCTGAATATTTTTATTTTAGTGACAGTTTTTAGAATTTTTCCAAACAGATGACTGTAGGGATGCTGAGGAAACAGATTTGCTTCTTTAGGGTAAAACCAAGAAACAGCAGAGAATTTTGAAAAGACAGAAATAAACTCTATATATTCAAAAAATATAATCAGGTCTTTTTTTAAGTCAATGAGACAGCTCTGTAGCCACTGAGCTACAAAACTATCTGAAAGTGGGAGCACAGGTAATTTTTCTTTTACTGAATTTTGGTATAATTTTCATGAACAATTTCTGCCATTATTTCTAACAAAGAATATGATTCATCCACTTGAAATCATTGTAAACCCTACAATTCTTTGACACTTGAGTTCATTGACAAACAAGAGAAAAGTTTCTATCTACGAAAAAGTTGTTCCAACTTTTTTTTTCTCTGTGTGTGATTAACTATCCTTTGGAAATTATGATGATCAATACAGCTCTGATTTATAAGAAGTGAGTGTGAGAAATGAAAAAAAAAGTAAGAAAAAATAGAATAACAGTGGCATTGGAAAACAGTAGGAGTATTAATTTCTGGCAGACTTCTCAAAAAACTAAGACAATTTTGACTTGTCAACCTAGGAAGATATGCCATCATCACAGAAAAAATATCAGCCTCTGTGACTGGTTTAGGTTGATGTCACTGCATTTAAGAAGACACAAATTGNAATCTGTTAAGAGCTGTAATATGTGTGAGTTATTTCATTCTTGCTCTCCATTTCTGAAAGTACACAAAATCTTTTCATTTCTGAAAGTACATAAAATCCCTGAAATTAATTAAAACTGAAATTAATTAAAATACCATATTGTTTACAGATATTTATATGCCTTAACNCACACAAGTGCTGAAGCTTAAGAATAAGTGAAAAAATCTGGTTTTGTCCTAGCACAGTTTTTTGAAATGATGACTGCTGAATATTTTTATTTTAGTGACAGTTTTTAGAATTTTTCCAAACAGATGACTGTAGGGATGCTGAGGAAACAGATTTGCTTCTTTAGGGTAAAACCAAGAAACAGCAGAGAATTTTGAAAAGACAGAAATAAACTCTATATATTCAAAAAATATAATCAGGTCTTTTTTTAAGTCAATGAGACAGCTCTGTAGCCACTGAGCTACAAAACTATCTGAAAGTGGGAGCACAGGTAATTTTTCTTTTACTGAATTTTGGTATAATTTTCATGAACAATTTCTGCCATTATTTCTAACAAAGAATATGATTCATCCACTTGAAATCATTGTAAACCCTACAATTCTTTGACACTTGAGTTCATTGACAAACAAGAGAAAAGTTTCTATCTACGAAAAAGTTGTTCCAACTTTTTTTTTCTCTGTGTGTGATTAACTATCCTTTGGAAATTATGATGATCAATACAGCTCTGATTTATAAGAAGTGAGTGTGAGAAATGAAAAAAAAAGTAAGAAAAAATAGAATAACAGTGGCATTGGAAAACAGTAGGAGTATTAATTTCTGGCAGACTTCTCAAAAAACTAAGACAATTTTGACTTGTCAACCTAGGAAGATATGCCATCATCACAGAAAAAATATCAGCCTCTGTGACTGGTTTAGGTTGATGTCACTGCATTTAAGAAGACACAAATTGGAGCCCTTTACATGCTTGGATCTGCTGTCAAGAAAGCCAACGGTGCTGGCTTTCTGGCACAGAAAATCAAACCCTATTGATTTAAAATTATGACATCAGACACCTGGCCCTGTCCAGCTCTTCCAAAGCAGTTGTCAGACACATTTGCAGTAGGGTGACTAATTTGATATATAATACAGGATTATCTGGTGATCACTTCCTGGTCTTCACCTGGAGCAATACAAGAAGAATTTCCATATTTAGAACCGATTTTTATGAAAAAGTGCAGAAATGTCAGATACACAACGAAGTTTACAGAGGTAATGAAAAATACGTGGTAGCTGATGGAGCCTGCTGTTTAGGAGAACCTGGTCAAATAAATTTTTTTTGTCTTCAGTTTCTTCCAGACTGGTTGGTCTCTGCCTACAGATACAATTCCTCTTTGGAAGTGAGGAAGTGCAAATGGCTGATGTTTGCTACTCCAATTGACTCTTTCCACACAAAGACGCATGAAAATATTAATTAACACGTGTAACTCCAATAAAGACCTTGGAAATAATTACATCTTTGTCTTTCATGTATGGTGCATGGTAGCATAGTAAGTTTACCACCAGACAGAGTGATGGCTGTTCTCTGGCATACCAGACCTCCAACAAACTCTAAGTGATCTTTTCCTACAGTGTCAGTAAGGAGACTTTGTCAAGACGTTTGTGATTTGTGATTAAGATCCACTGTAATAGATTGGTCTTGCTGGTTTTAGCTATGTTATTTTCCAGTGAAGTTCATCCCAACCAATGATTTCAGAACAGTAAATGAAATTTATTGTTTACTGTGAAACAGCAAGAGCTGTGAGCTGTTCCTTTACACTGATATAAACCCACTGAAATACAGTGATGAGAGTCCACTACAGAATCGATGACTCACAGCAAAATACAAAAAATACCAATGCTTTGTAGTCAGTAAAATTATCTTCAAGGTTATATATGCTTATTTAGTGGTGATGATAAAGCACCATGTTAGGATTAATGTGATTTGTTTTTTTAAAGTAGAGAATATTTGCGGTAAGTTGCTGTTAAAATTAGGGTGGGGACCAGGTTGTGTTCATCTACTTTCTGTTCCATGTATTGTGGGGTGATTAGCCCATTTTGTTTTCCCTCATGACATTTTAAAATAAGATCAATACCTTCTTCTTTACAAAGCTAGTCATATTTGTCTAAGTATATATTGAACAAGTTCTGGCTGTTTGTTTTAGCTGCAGAACAGGTATCTGTAACGAGAACTTGGTTCGCATTAATATTGACATTCACAGCATCTCTCTTGTCAAACATCACACCAGGTAGTAGGAAAAACAAGCTTCATTAATAAGTTCACAGTATTGGTTCACAGATCATTGGGCAAAATTTGGCAATCTGTGTTAATAAAAAGAGCAGAAAAAATGTTTAGGGTATTACCCTCTGAGTTTAAAACCTGAATCCTACAGGGTTGCTCATGGATGACATTGCATATATAAATAAAACTACTGAGAAAAAATTATACAAAAATTACAAAAGTGTCTGCTTTTACCTCGCTTTGACAGTCAAACTGTAGCAAAGGAATTAACATTCCCATAATTTGGAAACAGAAAGCTGGTGTCTTGCTCTACATCATGCTGAGACCTCCCTCTGTCAGCTGAGAAAGCAGGACAAAATGATCCCTTTCTTAATTTCTAATTCACTGTATTCAGAAATCTATCTCTCTCCTAAACTTTTAATCTTGTCACTCTCTCCCAAATATTTCATCTTTCTGTAACATGGAAAGCATACCAGTACATTTCTGGATAGCATAACTAAAACATTTGCCTATGTATTTTCAGCACAAACATGTGAGGCAGTAGATCAATTAAAGCAACTCCCTGTGGATGCAAAGGAGCATATCTGCGAGTCAGTCTGCCCATGTGATGAAAGCTACACCAATAAATACAGATGCACGTATTATTTGGTTATTTGAAAAGGGAACTAAAAGATAGCTATAAAAGGATGTTATATTGCCTGCTTTTGTGATGCTGATTATGCCCAGAAGTATAGTTAAACTCAAGGGTTATCTTTGCTTTCTTACTTAGCACACTGGCCTACACGTTTCTCTATGTGCAGACACCAATCTTTTTCTGTAACTCAGTATGAAAGGGACAAATGCAGCTTCATAGAATATGCTGAGATGGAAAGCACCCATTAGCATAATCAAATTCAACCCTTGGCCCTGTGCAGGACACCCCAAGAATCGCACCATATACTTGAGAGCATTGTTCAAGCACTTCTTGAACTCTGTCAGGCTCGGTGCTGTTACCACTTCCCTGGAGACCCTGTTCCAGCACTCAGCCACTCTCTCAAGGAAGAACCTTTGTCTAATACCCAAACTAAACCTCCCGTTGTGGAGGCAGAAAGCCTCAGGACAAAACAGCATATCTCTCTCCCTTGGAGGGAAACTCCTTAGATCCTTCCTCGTTGTTATGTGAACCATAGTTTCGCTCCCGACATGCTTTACCGTAACACGTTAATCTGTTGTACCCCATTGTCCCTTCCCCCCTCGTACCGCCCCTGAGCCCTCAGACCATTCGTCATTGCTCTACCCCTCCCCTCTATGTCTATCCTGCTCCGTGTCGCTCGGGGAGCCCATTCGTCCCTGGACCCTTTTGAGGCTGGAAGAATAAATCTTCCCCTTGGAACCCCTAATGCGGCTCCCGTCTCCTGTCTCCTGCGTCGGCCGAGGCGGAGCGCTCACGAAGGAGCTGCTGTCACTCGCCGCCTGGGAGCGCTCCGGAGGACGTGCCAGCCCCTCAGAGGCCTCCTCCCCAGGACGCTTCTCCAGTAGGTCGCGGCTCTCCACGTCTCCCCCACCGTCTCAAGGCCCGCCGCGACATCCCTTGACACAATTTCAGGCCATTCCCTCAGGTCCTGTCACTGGTCAGCACAGAGCAGAGATCAGTGCCTGCCCCTGCTCTTCCCCTCATGAGGAAGCTGTAACTGCAGTGAGGTCTGTCCTCAGATTCCTCCAGCCTGAACAGACCAAGAGACCTCAGCTTCTCCTCGTAAGGCTTCCCCTCCAGACCCTTCACCATCTTTGTTGCCCTCCTTTGGACACTCTCTAAGAGCTTAATGTCTCTTTTATATTGTGGCACCCAGACCAGCCCCCAGCACTGGAGGTGAGGCTGCCCCAGCTCAGAGCAGAGCAGGACAATCCCCTCCCTTGCCCAGCTGGCCGTGCTGTGCCTGATGCCCCCCAGGACATGGGTGGCCTTCACACCTGAAAACTTGGGATACTTAAAGAGAGATAGAACTTATTAGGCAGTGAAATAGCTCCTTCAGACTTTCCCATCTGTTTCTGCATGAGAGATTTTCTTAGGACTGGTACTAGCAAAAGCAAAACTTGTATTATGTTTTTCATATATATAAAAAAATGAGCCCAGTTTGGTTGGAGCCTAGTGCTGGTAGCATGAAGGTCATGTGTTCGATCCTTGTACTGGCCATTCACGTCAGAGTTGGACTTGATGATTATTGTGTTTCTCTTCAAACTCAGAATTTTCTGTGATTCTGTGACCTAGAAAGACTTAGAAAGATCCAGAAAGTCAAACAGTATAACTGTCAGTATAAAGCCCATCACTATGGGTAAAATACAAGTAAAGATAAGGACACATAATTAGTGTTTCAACCAAGATCGTGTCAAAATATAAGAAGCAATTAAAAGCCTTAGTAAGCCAAATGATTTCAAGTGGTAGGAGAAGAAAATTCAGACTGCAGTTCAAAAATATTTGAGTCAAATGTGAGAAATGAGGGAATTCATTAAGAATGTCTTCCTGCTGGTGCAAAACCAGACCCATCAATACAATGCAAAATGAAAGGTTTGGGGAATGCTTATCTTCACTGACTCTAAGGACACTTAGGGAGCTTCACCTCTGAACCTTTTTGTTTGCTAAAATGACAAGTGAGAATACATATATCGCACCAACTTCAACATATTCACAGATTCTGCTTTCTTAGCCTGTTATTTCACTTCTACAATAAAGAATTTCCTATATTTTAAAAAATTGTTCAATATTCTTAAAGAACAAAATATATAAAGATGCAATGGAAATTATTTATTTATTTACAGGAATTAACAAGTGATGATTCGGGTGTACTTATTAATTCTGCTATCATTTGAAACACAGCAGTACTGCTGAAGTTTACAATAAGAACTGGAATGCTTATCTTTCAACCAATGGCAGTACACATCCAGCCCAGATGAAAGGAGAGCTGCTGTATGGATTTGTTAATTAAGAAATTAGGAATTTTTCACCTCAGTCAGATTTCTTTACATCCCTGAACAGCTAAACACAGGGGACTGGGCCTAACATTCAGTTTGATATTTCAGACACTCACTTAGTCCCTAGAAGGGGAGCTCCAACACTTTCATGAACTTACTGGAAAATTCAAGTGCTGAAATAATTGTAAATACACTAGAGTAGTTACTCTGTGAAGTATGAAAAATGCTTACTCTGGATTTACCAAATTAATAAAACCTTAAGAACTAGAGAACTTCAGTTTTCAACATTTCTGAAAAAAGATTCAATTTACTTCAACAAGGATTTATGAAGGGTCCATTTCAGTTTGGAGAAGCTGTACCTTTAGGAATGTTAGACAAATAAAATTGTGTTAGGCAGGCTGCATATTGCTAAGTAGTAGTATACATACCCATACCTGTATTCAAATGACAGATTTTAAAAAATGTGCATATTCAACAAGTAATCTAGACACATGCAAGAGCAAATCCAGGGAATGAGTTTGGACAATGAATAGAGAAAAAAAGAGACAGGGCTGCTTGTTAGTTTATTTTCTCCTGAACAGAAGACATAAGTGATTGACATTTGTATACAGTCTAGAATCACATCACAAAAACTGCCCTAAGAAGGTGACAGGATTTCCTGGGACTGGTTGGTCTGAAAAGAGGAGGTAAACTGCCTTTATTGCTGTCTCTTGGTACCTTAGGTCCCAGCTTAAGTAAGTTAAAGAGAAGAGACAAGAAGAACTGTTTCACAATTTTCTTTCTAGTTATACAAAGGACAAATTCCCTACAGCACAGACAGCTGCCACAGAGATTTCTGGGTGAGAAATTGCTCTGTTTACACAGCCTGAGAATGACCTCTCTCCTGTCTACCTCTAGCCCATTGTTAATCAACTGTCTCAAACAAGGAAACAAACTGGAGGATCACTTTCCCTCTTCATGCCAACATACATTTTTTTACCCACTTAAAATCTGTCTGGGATGCTTGTGCGACACAGCCTACTGGCAACAGAAACGTGGCTTAGTCTTTCACACTCTGGTTATCTGTCAATAAACTTAGATTATAGTTAGTCTTAGATTATAGTCTTTGGTGAAGTGAAGAAAAAAATCAGTATTTATCAGTTTTTGTTTATTTCACAAATCCCATTAGGTAATTAAGTGACCATTTTTATTTCTAGGTAAGAAGTAGGAAAGCAATCAGAATTACTGTGACTGAGCTGCTTAGAACCTGTAAATTAACTGCATGAAGATTTTGATATAAAGTTTCATAGCTGTACTGACTAGACAGTTTTGGAGGGTTTACAATCCTTCAAAGTTCTTATGTACCATCCAAAGAGTTTGCACTACCGGTTCGCCTCCATGGGCATGGGGAATGCTGGCAGCCTGAGCAAGGGATAGGTGTCAGCTTTGACCAGTGCTACAAAGAGCTGATTAAGGCATGCTCGGAGCTTTGACAGCAAACTGGCTTTGCCTAACTTCAGTAAACAAACTGGGGAGAAGCTGGTCTGGTCAACTGGAGCTTCCAGAGGTGTCAGAGGCAACCAATTAAATCAGAGCTAACAGTGGTTTATTTTACTAGTACAGCCAATATAGCTCACTCTTACCCTACTGAAATCATGCTTCAAAACAGCCTCTTCATACTGAGATTAGCACAGATAACATGCTCTGGATTTTATTGACACTGGGAGAGTAACCAAGATTTCCATATATTTTAACAGTGCCAGAAAAATTTGTGTGCGGCCACTATAAATGAAAGAAAGACTAATATTTGAGTCAGCCTTCCTGTTTTGAAAATGAAATATAGAGTAAAATGAAATGCCCACATGGGGGAGTTATTGCAGAATAGTTAGGCCAGCTTCTATGTTAAAACAAGTACTCCCAGTCTTTGTAAAGAACCGTGGAACTGACAGTGATATGAAACAGAACAGTATTATTCTCTGCAAACAAAGCACTGGGTACCTCTCGTTTGTGTCTTCGTCATGTGGCAGGTTTGTCCAGATCATTCTTCTTTCCACATGGGTGAATCATAGTGACAAATACACAGTGTGGAGTAAAACATCTGAATATTCAAATATGACCTGAATATGCCCATTAAAATTGTCCTACACTTATTGAAAAAGTCATTATTCTTAAAAAATTGTGTGCAGCCACGCTTGGATATCAGCTTCTGACTGAGCAAGAAAATTGAAAAAAGCCTAGTGCCACCTATCATTGTTAAAATTTCAGACAACATGAACTGGAAGTGACATGTAGCTGAAAGGAACTTCGCAGTGTTTGCTATGAACACAATAGAGTTGGCTGTGGCTGTTCAAACAGCTCTCTTCATATCCAAGAGTCAGAAGCATGGATGCACTCATCTGCCAGAGCACATTGAACCCCCCAGGCAAAACACTGATGCAACAGATATCGTAGGCCCTCAAATAAAAATCAAAAACGTGCCATCTTTGCTGGGTAATTCCAAGCAGGAATAAAGGTATGCAGAAAGAACATGCACAACAGAAACAGATTTTACTTTATAAAATGTCAGTGTGGCAACAAAGAGAAGCCTCATAGCTATGGAGAACTGAAAAAAGTAGGCCATAGAACAGTTTTTCTACAACTGGTAGACATCAGTGAGATACAGACAAATCCATGGAGAACTGCATTCTTAGGTGTGACCAGTTTAAGGAAAGAAGAATTTCAGGCACCCAGATCTTACATTTTGGGGATTATAAATCAGAATCACTTCAGCATTTATGTGATATCCCACAGATTAATGAGATTTTTTGGCTGAGAAAAGAGATAAATCTACAGTTTATTAGTGATCTGAAAGAGAACAAGCAAATGAAGATCACTGTGAGCCTGGAAAGGCATGTGAATAGTTTTCATGTATTGAAAGCAAAATTGAAATCAAAATAAAAGCAAAATTTTGAGTGTGTGATATTTACATTTAATATTAAAACAAGTGAAAATTACTTTAAAAGCAAATCACTTGCTTTCCAAAGTGGCATAATCACCTCTGACAGATAAATCACCAACTTTCCTGATATTCCTAGTAGTGACTGTGTATGGGATACACCTTTAGTGTTCCTGAATGGTTGAAGCGGATGTTTATAAATCATATAAACTTGTATTGCTACTAGGTAGCAAGATTTATAATCTCATTCATTTGCTCAAATGTTTGAGATCTTTGCACTCTAAAAAACTCATGAAGCAGTGTGCTGCATTGATCTAATGCAAAGTCAACTGATTGCTCACATTTGCCTTAGCTCTTACTTGAATAAAAGCCAGGAATGTGTCTTCAGCAAGAAAAGAGGAGAAAGATGTTAGATGCTTTGACAGAATTTACCCATTGTATAAAAAGACATTGTTCAAGTAATGCAACTTTTAGATGAAGATGGTAAATCTTGTTTTGAAGTGTTAATCACAGACACTTCCAAATCACATCTTTAGACAAGCATAAGAAAAACTCATACCGGTACAAGGCCTGAGTGCAGAAAATATTTCACTGACACATTTGATATTTAGTGGTATAACATTATCGAACAAGCTTCTTCATAGGGGAGTGAATCCAGGCACATGTTTCTGATCCCATTGTTATGAACAGATTTGTCATTCACTCTGGATAGACCAGAGCTTATCTCAGAGTGCTCACTGTCTCAGTGGAATGTTGTGCCATAAGAACCACTGAAAATCCCCAGATTATATCATTTTGATAAGTGCCTACTCTGTGGCTAGACTTCTAAAACTTCTTCCTTCTGACGTGGCATCCAGATGATAGCCCAGTTAGACAGATAGACTAAATCCTGTGTCCATTGATGCATAAACCAAAGCCTCAGGGAAGATGGGTCCAGCCCAGTTATATCACAGAAGTCATCAAAACAGAGATAAGGTCAGAAGTCAGGGGTGTGTAATAGCAGATCTGGACAAGTATTTAATGATGGCCTGATCCAGAGATAGTTAAAGTCCATGAATAGACTCATGTCGCTTTTGCAGGACTTCAGTAGAACTACTAATTAGTTCATATTTTTTCTTCTTCTTAACACAGATGTGATAGAGCTTTCCTATTTTTAACTATTGGTTAAAAGTAAGACAACTCTTCTTAAACCCTTTGCTACTTTTAGTCTAACTTCAAAAAATCTGCATTAGTTGTTTGTGAAAATTTCTATTGTTGTAGCTTAGAAATATATGTAAAATTTACTTCATTTGGTTGCTAATGAAGTGTTAGAATATCACTCCTACTCATATGCTAGCCTAGCTCATATTTATTTTAGTATTAAAATAGCAAAGGAAGTAATATATTTAAACCAGCCTTATTTGTCCAACAATGCTGTTTTGCTCCGTGACCAATCATGCTTTTCAGCTAGAAGCTATGTAAAAATGTAAAACCAGGAATAATTAAAAAAAACCTATAAAATTGAATGCTGATTCTTTGTTTTGGAGTAAGTAAAAATTTTTCAAATCAAGATGTATCCTGCAGCTAGTGATTGAAGGGCAGTAATTGAATGCATAAGAATAACCAAATTGAAAGAACATGACTGCACGTCTCTGGCATGCAGTGTCCTTCATTAGAGAACAAGGACATGTTCACTAGAGAACTTCCAAAGGTTTGTCTCCACCAAGAGGATTTTCTGCTGGTAGACACTTTGTGCTACATGGTGCTCCAAGGCTGACCATGATTTCAGTTTGACTCTGTATCACTGGCAGTGAGCTTCAACCAAGGCATTAGAGATTTTTCATGGGAAAAATAATAATAAGAGGCACTCCTGTGACTCTTAATTAAGATCGCCAGCTGGAACACACTGTTGTGGTAACACTGCTAGTCTCCTGGAAGTGTAAAGGACAGACTTTTCTCAAGCAGAAAATGAAATCCTTGCTTGTATACCAGCATGTCTTCTCTCCTCAGTTACGTGCTTCAGGGTTAGGCTTTGAAGGCTGTACTACTCGCAAACAGTCTTTTTTTGCAGACAGTAGAAAGAAGTGAGCATCTTCAAGAGAGTTAATCTCTTTCTAAGGCACGTGGCTAAGACGAGTTTTCTTCTTCAGAAAGAAATTCTCTACTCAGAAAGAAACTCTTTATTTTACTGTGAGGGTGGTAAGGCACTGGCACAGGTCACCCAGAGAAGTTGTGGATGCCCCATCCTGGAGAGTGTTCAAGGCCAGACTGGATGGTGCCCTGAGCAACCTGGTCTAATTAAATGTGTCTATGTCCATGACTGGGGGTTTGGATCTACAGGATCCTTAAGATCACTTCCAGCCCAGGCCATTCATGATTCCATGAAGTAATCTTATTTTTCAGATTTGCCTACAAGGGAAGCCAGGGTGAGTTGTGACCAAGTTTAAATTTTTTGAAACTTTAATTTCTTCAGTTGAATAAGGTGAATCCCATATAAAGTGGGGGAGACAAAAGCCATTAGTGTGTTTAGGACATATAGGGTAGTGGAATGTAAAGGGGTAATGTGGCTGGGGGATTTGTGCAGATTTAATCTGAGTCTTTAACATGATTAAATAGACTCCTCTGGTTTCCAATGTGAATGTAAACAGACCAAAGCAAGGAGGACCTTCACCTTTAAACAACCCTCCTCATATATCAGCATTTGGGTTAATGACTGGTGTCACTCATGGGCTGTCACAGTTGTGTTTTCTTTCTTATCAGAAAGTGCCTATAAACCCAGTTTGCTTGCACATGCACAGATTAGCCCACAGGAGTTGCTGATGACTCTCTTCTTCATTTTTTGTGGATATGAAGTAGTGAGCAGCACAAGCAGATTCTTTCCCAGCATGCCTGTCTAGGCTGAGAGACTTTCTCCTCCTCCTCTTGGAGCCCTTTCTTTGTTTAGGCAATTTCTTTGTGTGACTAATCTCCAACATGCTTCATCTACTTCCCATTCTCCTGCCTGCAGCCCAAGGCAATTACCTCAACCCAGCTGGGATAAAGAAAGCAGAGGTTCTTTAACCAATGGAACAGCTTAGTAATGATCACATTTCTTCTGAAATAAATGATTGTTTATATAATATTAACCCTCCGGCCAAAAATTAAGTCTGGATAGTGCAAAGAGGGATCCCATGAAAAAAAGTAAATGCCTTGTATTCTGTTTAGTAAACAGTAGAATATCCAAATATTTATACATCTCTTATTATGTTGCTTTTAATCTTACTAAAAAGACCTTTAAAATGGAGAGTAAGCCTCATTTCAGTGAAATGATCACATAGAATTAATTAGTGAAGAAATAAACACAGCTCTTCCATGGCCACTGGGAACAAATACATCAAGAGCACTTCAATGCTGGTATATAATCTTTTTCCTAGGCAAGAAGATCTCAGTGTAAAAGGGGCTGGAATAAACAAACAAACAAAAAAGATTAGTTTTCTTTATCCTGAAGAATATTTTCATTGCTAAGACTGGCCAATGATGTCAGAAGGCAACATTCAGGACACCACTAGCTTGTCCATAACTAAATCATTCATCTGTGATTTGTGCCAGGGAGAAGAAAGCTTGAAATTAGTTGTTGAGTTGTGTAGTAAATTATTAAAATAAACAGCAATCAGGTAATCTTCATTTTTTCTGATATTCTCTGCAATCAATACCTTAATATTAGTGCTGGATACCTTTTAATAGGTTTTTCTTCTCTTAATTCATTCATATTGAAAAATAAATAGATGCAGAGACAGACCTTAAGTTACAGTCTTCTCACAGTGTTTAAATTAGCTTTAAATGGTCCTTGCTTGAAGCTGGAAGAGAAAGGACTTGGGCTGTGAACTTTTGAAATATGACACTTTAAGGGAAACTGAACTTCAGAATCATAAGTTGGATTGAGTTTCAGCATTCCAAGTCCTGTCATGTGGAACCAATTTAATGGCCTAAACCTCAGAAGGGGGCCAAAGGCAGAGCACCAGCGGAGGTGACTGCTGTCTCTGGTAGTTAGGTTTAATAAGGGAAAAGTCTCATTGTTAAAGTTGCATGTTCTGTGTGATTTTTGTCTACTGGCAGAAGTCCAGTGTAATAAAGCTATGAAATGGCCTGGTTATAGTTAGATGCCAGAGTGCTTATTTCTAGAAGACATGTTTTATTACATGACATTTTAATCTCCACAATCTTCTCATTGGAATGATATCCTCCCCCACTCGCTTTCATATTTAATCCTGAGGACCCTTTCTAGGGATTTCTAAAAGTGGAAGCAGGGGAGGAATCACAGCTGGAAGAAAACATACTGCTGCACATGTGAGGAAATGCATGAAAGATGGAGAAAGAGAGTGTTCACTGTTGAGCAATTTCCATGATTTGTCAGGACAGGGTAGTCACAGTTTGATTTGTCCTTTGAGGTACACAGGGTATTGGATTTTCATGCAGCTGAGGAGAGACTCCTTTAAAAAAGACGGCCTTGTAATTCAGAAACGCCTGGTCACTGCTACATGCAGTAGTCCTAGATTATATTAACTTCTGACTAGACTATTATAAAATCACATTTTTTTTTATCTTTGCTGAATTAGAGGTTTTAGCTGAAGAAAAATGAGCCAAGCTCATCCTCTTAAAATATAGTTTCAAAAGGGAGCAGATTGTCAGGTATCCTCTCAATGGCTAGAGGATTTTGTTTGGTGGATTCCTGCCTTTGCTGTTTTCAGGAAATTCAAATCCCTGTTCCCCATGAAAATGGCAAAGTTGTTACTCAAACTCTTTAATATTGTATCATTGCAACAGCTTCATATGATAAAATTATTGAGAAGATTAAATCAGGGATATACCTGAGTGCTCTGGGAGATCATACAATGGCATTCCAGAAAGGAGTGTTTTCATGCCCAGAGCTGTCTTTGGGTGCAGGAAAGCAAAGGTAGCCTGATGTGTACAAATGTTTCCTATAGTAAGGAAACATGTTAAAGTGACTGAGTAGCCCGTATTTTCTTAATTTTTTTCTGTCCTGAGGAAGTAGAAGATCTTATTGTGGTGACACAGGAACACAGAGATGTGGCAAGAGTGGAATTCAACAACAGAGATGTGTGGTGAGTGGAATTTTCAGGTTTAAGGAAAAGACTTGTCTTTCATAGAATCTTTAAAAGGCAACAGTACTGCAAAATCCAGTGTAAAGCTTCAGATTTGAAGCTAGAAAATCTCAATCTAGAAATAAAGCTCACCTTTTTTTTAGTAGAGTGTTAGTGAAGAGGTTTTTTCATCTTTGCAATCATGGTTAGTAACAGTAATGCATTCATAAAAAATATGTGTTTTTTCTTTGTTCTGTTCAAGTGATCTTTTCTTGCCTTTAAATCTCTACATTTAGGACTAAAGGGTGAAAATTTACAGCATTATGATTGCTGAGGTTCTGCTTAGTGCTAATGGAATGCACAGGTTTAGACATAACAGCAAGTAAATCTTGCTCTAAAAGCCACCTTTTCTTCTCTTTTGATTAACTTGAGCATCTGGAACATTATACTAACAATAGTACTGTGTTACTTATCATAGTTGTTTGCTCTACAGGAGCAAGTAATTCCTGTTATTAAAGTCTCGGGAAAACTCAGCAGGAAATGGGATAATGGCATTCATGTCATTAGAAGTCTAGTGGAGAGGAATGAAGATGAAAATAATAAAATCCCAGCACGAGGGTTTTTCGAAAACTGGAGGAATTATCACTTTTGGTTAAAAGTCCCTTCATCAAAATGTAATTGCTTTGCTAAGCACACAAACCCGTTTGTCTTTATATTCTGGTAGAGGATGACAGATTCATGTTTTAAAGATGTTAGTAGCAGTCAATTTTGCTTGAGCTTGAATGGGTGCTTACGCACTTTTTTGGTGATTGCTGAAAACTAACTGGGTTATAACAAACCTATTTTGGCATTGAGATTACAAGTTTGTAATATATTTGTTGGTTGCTTTTCCAATGAGAAAAGTGGGGAAAACTTGTAACATCTGGCACCCTTTAAAACAAGCCTACGAAGATGAAATCTTTTTAACACCAGGTGGAACTGCATGACTTAGAAGATTAAGCAAAATGCTTATAGTAGTCAAAGCACTTATCCCCTGAGCGTAAGACATAAGCATGTGGCTAATGCTGGTCTCAGAAGGATATGGAGTCCTTTGCGGGTACAGAAAGTAGCCACATGTTGAAAAACAGCAGAGAAGGGCTTGCTGCTCTGTTATGTTTGTCTTAACATTGGGCAACCTTGAACTACGTTTCTCCCTCATCCAGGGAAAAAAAGCATGCATCTAAACCAAAAGCTTTGTAATGCTGTAACAAGTATAACTTTGTGTAATTTCAGAGCCCTGTTACTCTCTGCTTATCAGGGTCGTCGTGACACATGGTTGAACCCCTGGTTCTGAGGCTACAATGCCATGCATTATGGTGGGGAAATTAACACTGGAAAATGAAATGTTGGGGAATTTAAAAGCCTTCTACATTAAATGGGCAAGTTCCATTTCCTTCGAGTTGTAAACACTCTTTGAGCAAAGAGCTATGTTCCAGCACACAGTTTTCAAAGCAAAACCCTGACCTGACTGAAGTCTGTGGGAGGCCTGCCATGAAGGTCACTGCAGACGAGGCTGGGAGTTCTCATTAAAGAAGAGCGGCTTGAGTCCTGCTGTCCCCCAGAAACTTTCTTCCTTGTTCTGGAAAAACCCACTTATCCCTGATGGCTTATTCAGCTTGTAAATCTGTAAATAGGCAGCAGGTATTTGCTGCTGATATTAAAAACAGAATGTCCTCTCTGCTTATGTGTGTGCATGTGTGTGTGCTTGTGTGATCTGAGAAACAGACTGTCACTGGGTCAGGACTCCCACAGACAGGGCATGCTGAGGGATGATCCAAAGGACCCCCTCTTCTACAGATCATGAGCTGCTGGCATATACTGATCTACTTCTCAACAGCAACTGCTTAAAAACACAATTGAAAGATAAACATGTCACCAGCATATCAAACCTGAACATGTCTAGAGTAGTACTTCTCAGCCTGTGGACTTCAAAACTGTGGGGGACTGGAGTCTGCTTTTAAAGGGTCAATGAAATGTGACAAAAGAAAGCAAATCTGTAAATGCTTTATAACAATCAGTGTTGGAGAAATTGGTCTGTCTTCCCACTGGGAATGCTTCTGGCATTCATATGTTGGAAGGATATTGAAAGCTACTGAACTAGGAGACAAAGAGATAAGAAAGCAAAGATTAATAATGTGTTTCAGAAAATATTCAAGCATGAATATTTTACTCCTCAAACCATGTGTTAACCTAGGATAGAGAGCATAAAAAATCTAAGTGTCTTTTCATTTGACAGGAAAGCCAAATTTTTTCAAAGCTATGTCTTTGTGGCAGAGCAGTTGTCCTTTTCTAGATTGGTAGGGTTATTATTATGCAATTTTCTGTGTCTCTCTAAAGAAAACAGCCCAGCAAATGTTTTGTCTCATTTCACATATTTTCACAACTGTAATTATATGCATGGTAGCACTGCAAGTAGTTATGTTTGGTTCTTTCTTTTTATATGAATATACACAGATCTTCCAGAAAGAGTGCCCTGGTTTTATGCAAGAGTGTAATTTCTTTGTAAGGAATGGAGATGGTTTCTCCCATTTAACCTACCTGTTTCCTTGCCATCCTTCTAACAGAGCAGACTGTAGCAGTTACCGAGCCTCGAAGAAAATCTCTCCAGTACAGGCCAAACACTGCAATTTATCTGATGCCTTGGTCTCCTTTTCAACATATATTTTGGTGATACTGACCTCTTTTATTTTTTTTATGGTTTCTCTTAAAATGAATTTGCAGGGTATTTGCAATATGTTGTCTGTCAGGAATTTTTGGCTTTCTAGTTGCCTTTTGAATAAACTGCTTTTTGGTGTATCTTATGGAATTCTTCCTTCCTTTTCCTAGGTACACACAGTGAGAAGATCCTTGCAGGTAGCACAAACTGTTTTCAGCTCCATTTCTTACTGAGTGACCCATGTTTCCTTTCACAGGCAGAGTCATACAGTCAGACCCTGTTTTCTAAACAAATGCTGTGAAACCTGGGGAAGGACCACATGTGTTTTGACTAGAGAACTGTATTTTCTGAGAGGCAATTGCAGAGGCAATTTTTTGTGTTCACAGGAATGCAAATACAGTTCACTGGGTGTAGAAAATGTATTTTCATAGAGGTTGGATACTGCTGGCACCAGTGTCACTCCTACAGATAAGGGAACGTGAACACTGCTTGAAGCTCAGTGAAAAACCATCCATCCAGAGGAACAGCACATTTAAAAGCACTTGGATGGAGATGACAAGACACACATTTCTAGAACAGATCTGTTAGAACAGATACAGGACAACTCTGTATATGGGCAACCTTTGGGTCTTATTCTTAGACCTTTTGAGATGGGTGATATGTATATTAAAATAATTGTACCATATATCTGAGGAGCATAAACATGATAACATACTCTGCAATGTAAACATGAACTGATAGTTGTTCAATATTCAGTATTTGTTTTAAATGGCCTGTTGGTTGTTCGGACAGATTAAGATTGCAGAGCTAAGTCATTTGTCCTCATATCCGAGACAGATGGGAGTGAGAAGGGTGCAGAGTGGCTTCATATCACTATTTTATTCCGTTCTGTTTCCTTTCCAGGCACACAGCTCAGCTCTAACCTGATATGCCCTCCCATTTGGGATCAGGACCTGCTGTAGACAGCTCACCAACAATTTTTCGCATAAAGAAAGATTTGGATATATGTAATTCTCCCTTTAAAAATTCAGTGAGTTACTCATGTATTCCCATTTTTGTGAGGTATGATGTTTGGCAGAATTCATGATCTGTAGAGGACTGAAATGATGGAAAAAGTTATAATGGAAACAGGATTTGCTTCTTTCTTTTTTGCTGTTCCTTCTCTGAATATGTTTACTTACTTCTTTGTATTTGAGTGGTATAAGAGGAATTTTAGAGAGTTTTCATCCAAAGCTTAAATACCATCAGCAAAATCCTTGACTGCCAGCAAAATGCCTTGCTTTCATAACAGAAAGGTGCTAGACTATCAAATAGAAGGCTGAAATCTTGAACCATCTTTCTTCCCAACAAGTCCTATTATTAGCTGACATAATACATATGGAGCTCAGCCTGCACTGAAAGAAAAGTATTCATATGCAGAGAAAAATCCCTCCTCAAAGTAGATTCTTATCAAGAGCAACGTGTTTCTTGAACTCTAAAGTAACTAAAATGAGAAAGGCAGATTACATCTTCACCTGTTCTTGTTCTCACCAATCACCCTTCATGTCCTTGGGAAGATTTTAAGAATGAGTAGGGAACCAGTTTGTTCTCACACCTTTTCGATGGTGCATTCGATGTATAATTTAGGGATTTTTCATAGATATCAGCACCTTGGATACAAGCTCTGATTTAGCCTTGATAATCAATCATTCTTCACAAGGTGAAACTGAGACCAAATCTTGGCACTACTCACCTGAGTGAGGATAGTTGGACACTTTTCTTTATATTGAAGATAGCATGAATAAAATATCTCAGGTGTAGGTAGTCAGCTGTAGATGGCCAGAGCTACAACCTTTGGGAACCAGGTGCCTTTCCTGTGAGCTTCTTTGGAAGAGCAGCTGGGTACACAAGAGCTCTCCACTCAAAACAAGGAGAGAATACCTGGAAAAAGACATTCCTACCACTGGTCCATTTTAAGAATTGATTTTTAAACATTGCACTTATTTTCAAAGCATAACATAGAAAGGCTCACATATAACATAGAAATATCTGAAAAAATGGTTCTGACAAATTCCTTTTCCAGAAAATTGCGCGAGCACCAACACCACCTTTAGCATTTTTTCAAATGTCAGCCTTCCTCTCTCGAATTACAGTTTTCAAGGTGACAAGTTCTACTACATTTTGCTCTCAACACAAAGCTTTAAACCATGTGGCTTCATACCAGAGGAAGCTTTACTTTGTGTGCAGGACTGCAGCAGGATGCTCTTATTTGTGCTAATATGTGCACACTTGACAAAACCTGAGGGCAAAAGAACTCCAAACATTCATTAAGGCACTGCTAAACGGAAATCAAACACAGGCTGTCTAGTACAAGTTTTTAATAAGTATTTTCAACAGATGTTGGGAGGCAAAAAGTGCTTCTCTTCTGTAAGAACTGGTTCTTGACCACTGGAAAAGCCATTTCACCTAGGAAAAAGGGCAATACCTGAAACCCACTCTTACTGAGAGAATTTTTAAAAACAGATGCAAAAAAATATGATCTTTAGAGCAAAGTCTTGCAAGATACAGAGGAGTTTTCTAATGGAATAAGGACAGGATGTCTAAAAGAGAAAAATGAAAGATGTTTTTCAATCTTATGTTTAATTGTGTCTGGTTTAGTTTGTGACTTCCTAAAGTTTTATACTCTCGTACTTTAAGGAGAGGGAAATTTGCCTAAACTATGCCTTTGTATTCACTATTTCTCTAGTGAGTTTACTAATGCCTTATTTTTGTGACACCTGGAATGGAATTTAAATTATAGTGAACTCTGTAAGGAGAGAAATAGCTAAAGGAGTTCTACCAATATTTTGCACACTTAGCAGCAAGTCTGATTGTTTAAGAAAGTGACATGGCCATTTCCAGCCCTGAAAGGAGGTGGTTTCTTCAGAATTTCCCTGAAGAAATTAGAGGAATTAGCGTATTTGTCATTTCATATTTGAGAAGACTCTTTGTGCATGCTATGCCCCAGCTGGGTGGGTGCAGTGAGGAAGCACTCATGGCAACACACTGCATGTCTATCTTTCACTCAGCTTGCCTGTGCCTGTCTTGTGGCTGTGTACTCTGCTGCTTTAGTGAAAAGTAATCCTGATTTTTTAAGGTGTGAGTTTAGAATACGGTTCTCTAAACATAGCTATATAAAGTCTGTAAAGAATGACCTACAAACTTGTTTTCTGCCTCACAAAGTGGTTAGAGTAGTAGACACAGCTTTTGAGCCACCATGGTTTCAGCTTCAATAAATCAGCTGATGAAACAAGTCTAGGAACAAAGCTAAAAAATGTACAGAAAAGTGTGGCTAAAGTCTTCTTTTTCATCACGCCAAAGGCTTTTTGATCTTGTGTTGGAAATCATCAGTTTCAAACACAAGTTTTGTGGTAACGATCTGTTTAGAATTTCCCCCTTCTGTTATTTTCCTTGGTGAAAAGAAAAAAAAAAGAGTAGTTTAAATGTCTGGGCTTCACAATCCAGGGAAAAATGAAAACTCCAGGAAAAACGCAGTTCAAGGTTGGCAAGGGTGGAAAAACAAACAAGGAAAGCCCTGTGGGAATGAGTGAGGCAATAGGCAAACTTCATAGTGTGCAGAAGAAAGGCAGATTTAAAATTAAAATGCTTACCAGGTGATTGAGATATTTTGCCTGAAAGTTTCAATAAACATGCCCACTGAAGAGTATCAGCTGTGTCTACATTGGCTGGTGTGAAACAAAGAAACATCTGTTATGTATATGTTTTGGACACTTTGGAAAGCTTGGAGCCAAGACTGAGGGTCAAGAATGCTATATATATAGATATATGAAATGCGTTTCTCAAATGTAAGCAGGGCTAATGTTCTGGTTCTTTGATAATATCCCCTGCAGTGAAATTGCCACCAAGAGTGAGTTTGTAGTGCCTTCCCTCTGCATACTCAAAAGTACAACATGGGTCTGTGCAAAGCCAGCCTAGTAAAAACAGAAGATCCTAGCCAGCCACAAGCACAGCATACCAAGCAAAGTAGAAGGTACACACTTACCTTTGGACTCCACTTAGAATAAAAACTACAAAAGCTATGTCTTCAGCTCCATAAAACCTGAGACTGTAACAATCATGATTATTTTCCCTAGAAAATAAGCACAAATTGGTTGCATATAGTTAACATCTCTTTGCTCTGTTTGAAAAAATAACAAGATGGATGCACACTCACATGGATAGGGTTTCATGCTGTTTGCAATATTCTGCATTTTGTATACCTTGTTTTGTGTCTTCTCATTCAGCCAGCTCTATATCCACTGACTTGAAAATAGTGAGAAATAATTAGATTGGAGGAAGAAAAGAAAATACAGTATTTATTTTTTCTAATAAGTATTTAGCCTGGATGATACTCAATCTGGCTTTGTCAGTCAACACACATCAAAATATTTTTTAACAAAGTTACATTGGACAGGTTGATGAACCGAAATGAAAGGCCTGCAGTGAGACAATGAGATTTTCTTGGCAAGCTTTGTGTCAAGCTTGTATTAATGGCATAGCAGAGAAGGAGTTCAGGAAAATGAAAACATCAAGGGGAAACAGGAAGATTTAGGGAACTGTAGGATGGCTGGTTAATGAGCCACCATATGTGCTTGCACACAGCAAAGCCAGTTTTGTGCTGCAAAGGTGAAAAGGAGAGCATATTGTTAAAAGCAGAGATGAACAGAGAAAAGTATGATTCCCTAAGCAGTAAACCTCAGATAGTTCTACCACCTTTTCTTCTGAGGTGTCAGGGCAAAAGGTTAATAGCAGAGGACAGTGTGAGTGCAGAGCACTTGGAGAATCCTCAGTCAGTCTTAATTATTTCCACAGGCCTATCTCACCATGGAAAGCCCAAAACTGCTAATAGACACTGCCTTCAGAAGCCATTACCCAAATCTGACTGGCATCTTCTTACCCAGCATGACTTGCCAACAGTGACATGTTCAGGAATGATGGAAATAGATGGCAGTGTAGTAAGGGATAGTGTCTAAGTGAGGCATTTAATCTGTAAAACACTGAAAAGAGGGGAAATAATCCAAATCTTAATCTGTGCAATGATTCATGTGAATGACATCTGCTCTGTCTGGCTCTGAGGCCAAGATAATTAATCTGTGGAGAAGAGGTTTCGCTGCACAGCTTGACAAAAATCTTAGGGTAATAATGTCAACATTAAACAAAATGGTTCTTATAGGATAACCTTTTACCTGAAAGGCAGTATGATCTGTGGCTGCTCAGCTACAAGCTAGCTTCTTATCTAAAAAAGGAAGAAATCTGTGTTTCCCATAGGAATCACTTTACTGTGGAAGCTCCTCCTCTATTTTAACAAATGTGTTTGCTACATGCTTGCAGATGTCTTTGAAAATGCATTTTCTCCCTGAGAATCAGAGGGATCAGGAGCATAAGGAAAGAGCATATGGTAAAATCTTAGCCCCAGGGGTATGCAGATTGGACTTTGCTCTGCATTTTTTATGATATGCGATTCTTCCCATGGAAATAAGTTGGACTTAGGAGAAAGGTTTTGTATTAAAATTTCAGAACAGAGAATGTTCTGAAAAACAACTACTTTTTCAGGAAATTAATATTGCCTTCCCCAGTACCTATCTGGGAAGTCCTTGACTACGGTGCTGAAAAAGGTCTTATTTCTTGGAAACGTAGGAGAAAGATCAGAGAATTAGACAAATATATACTGAGGAAACAGAAGTAGTTGGAAGAAGGTTTATCTATGGAGAAGCTCCCTCTGCCTGGCAGAAAAGTGAAAACACATCTGTCCCAAATTTTCTACTGTAAAGACTGATAGAAAAAATTTGTTACTGTCTCATCAAATAACATTCACCAGTTTGGTTTTTTTTTTAACAATAAGTCTTTGATTTTTGATACAATTTGAACAGGCGCTGTTGCTCAAGACCTCAGCATAGCCATCAGCCTTCTGAGCCTCAAAATCCTGGAGGGGGCAAAGGCACTCCTACAGCACCACTGCTCCGCACACTGGAGTCCACAAGAGATTCAGGCATTTGGAGGAGGAGGCCAGCACCTTCAGGGTCATAACCACCCAAATCAAAGGCTTCAGGCATGGAGGAGGACAGCACCTTTCCATGTACAGCTGATAAATTCAAAGGTTGTTGCAGTGAACATATACAAATTGTTATTCCTTAAGGTTTGTCTGTAGGCAAAGTTCAGATGGATTTTTCTCGAGATAGATAGATAGTATGAATATTTTTTATCATTGATTTAGCATTCTCTAACAGGGAGACTATGATTGTAAAACATCTTGACATTTCTCATTCACACCATTCCATATTAACTCAATCCCGTATCCATGTTAGCCAGATCACAGCAGAGATTCTCTCCGATTTACTTGGCTCTTAAATGCTCAATACAGCAACACTGACCAGCAGTGGGAAGATAAAATTTACATTTTATTTAAAAATGTGTAATAAAAAGCAAAACATTATATGTATACTGATGAAACACAAACCAGTTATCACAGCATGGGTGTATGAATCTCTAAGTTAGATCCTGTATATGCAAAAATAACTTTCTTCCTTTAGGCCCCATTTAAACCTGGAGGAACTGGATTTTACTTTTCCAAAGCAGAGAGAATACAGCATCAAACTTACCAGATAGGCTGATAGTTTGTATTAATGAAGCAGTGCTAGTAGGTAATTAAAGAATCTTCTTTTGGACAGTGTACACATATCCGTTGGACTAAGGATAAGATGTTTAGTTTGTATTTAGAAGTTAAGCCGCAGCTTTAACTTTAAATGGCTTTTAAAGTGCCATATGTTACCAACTTATAAAGAGGTTAAGATTTCACTGCAGAATAGCAGTCATTCTTCCACAAGGCACTTCACCATAATTTATGGGTATTTAATGTACTTCCAGAGGACAAAATTATGTGTACAAGTTCTCTGAGCATGCACCAGTCATCTCAAGAACCCCAAAGTAGTTAAAATCCTAGATTTATAGTAAAATAGTTTAATATTGTTGCTAAATAAAATTGAGAGTTCATGGAAGGGACAAATACAAAACACATGCTTGCAAAAACAGCACTGGTTGAGAGTAACAGTATCAAAATATGTCCATAAGATCTTCAATGTTTGCAAGCTGCATCTGAAGGCTAATGAGATTTCAAACTCTACTATGTCAAATTTATGAGGTGTAGAAGGACATGTCCCTTACTCTCATGTAAAATATTGGGCAATAAAGAAGTTTAAAACATTCCTGAGCTGATTTGAGATTTAAAGTTATGCCCTGACTGGGATGGACTACATAGAAAGTAGGTGGTGTTTTTTCCTGCCTTTCGAATCTATCATTCTTAATATTTCCACAGCGCCGGTGTCTGGAGCATCTAAAGCCAATGTATCTTCAGCAGCATGAGCTCAAGTGACTTGGTATTTACAACACAAATCTCGTGTGAGCTTTCAGAATTGTCTACAGACAGAGAATTATAAAACACTATGAAAGGAGGGGCTCAAAAATTCTGCAACCATGACGCATTCTTTGTACTCTAAAAGAGGAAAAACATACTATTTTATACATGTCAAAAAATGGGTTTTTTTCTTTTGTCTATGTTATGCAGTTGCTGGCTGTGCATTGTTACATGAATAGTTACCCTTTTATTTTACTTAAGAATGTGTCATATTAATGTATGAGCACCAGAACACTCACTCTGTGGATTTGTTTTTCCTTTAAGTCACCAAAAAATCTATAAATCCATGAAGTTAAAGTTACTGTAAAACTAGTGCTTAAATCTGGGAGTTTTTGAGCTGCATTCAGTTCTCTTGTCTAAAATAAGTTTAATTTCAGATCTTGACCAAGCCAGCTCCTTTCTTGCCTGTAAAGGGTGAAAAGAACTTCTTCCTTGAAAGGTTTCTGATGAAGCTAGTTACACTAAAGGTTGTACAGACCTTTTTAACATATAAAGGAAGTAGATTAAAAATATTTTATAGAGAAAATACAACTCTTCTTTTTTCCCTGAATGCTCTCTGTATTAATAACCATCCACATAAGACTTCCTTAAAGCTAATAACTCACAGAAATTGTGTGAATGTGTATCATAAGGTGTGAAAGTTAGTCCAGAGAACTCTAGAGCCTCACAGGGATAGATACTGAAAGAGCAAATAATAACTTTGAAATCCTGTTCTGAGGAACTGCATATTACAGTTGCCAAGTGGACAAAGTGCAGTAAACCTGAGAAATTCAAATTTCAATATAACTTCTGGGGGTATTTTTTCTACTAAATTATGAACAGGTATAGTTGGGTTATTGAAACAGATTTCATTATGCCTTAGGTGCTATTTCAAGGGCTGGAAAGAATCTGACTTTAAAATTGTTTAATCTAATTTAGGGCTCGGGAGACCAACATGGCTTAATCTTAACCACATGATAAAAACCATAGAGTATCACTACATATAAAGTCATTATCCGAATGTTATGGTCTTGTAATTTTTGCTTTGGAATAATTCTGGTAACCTCACATTATGTGTTTACCTTATACTGGTGACATGCACTCTCCAACTCAGTTGTCCCATAGCTTTTGTCTAAGATTGGAGCGTAAATTTTAAAGTAGAAAACACATAACATTTCACTTGAACTGCTCTTTTATTTCATCCTCACAGGGAGATCATGCATGGCACATTGTTTTAGAAAATCTCAAGCATCTTTTTGCAACACAAGAAGGCTCACTTCCATGGAGGCATCCCTGACAGGGACGTTTTTCTTCTCCTAGTTTATTTCCTAGTTCTTAATTTCATCCGTCTGTAACATACTAAGTGTCTGAGTTCTGTCTGTGTTGCTGTGCAGTGAAAGACAGTGTAACTTACTTTGATTCCTGCAGCTTGAACTCTGTGGTGGGATCTGGAAGCATTTGGATGTATACGCAAACAAGAACTGTGCAGCAATCAATAGCACAGACAAACACTGATCATTTTTTTCCTGGAAATGGAAATGGGCATGTTCCTGATGCAGTGGCTTCAGGTCTTGATCTTTGCCTTGCCAAATGAAGGCCTGTGTTCAGAAACCAGCAAGGAGTAATTCAACTCATCAGTATAAGAATTGCAAAAGCATAAGCAAAGAAAACAAGGCCACGTACTGTAGCCAGGCATCATGCCAAAATTTCAGCTCCAGTTGCCACTTCTGACTCTTAAAAAGTAAAGGGAATTGGCATGCGTGTGTAAAATCCAACTGCTGGCTATTGTCTCCCTCACTGTCATTCCTGAACACCAGCACAGCCTATAGAAACTGTCCTAATCTTTTCCTACACTTATCTTTTTCCTGGAAGCTTCTCCCATTGTGTGTTCTGGGAAACATCTAATGCATTAACAGCAAGCACAGCTGACTTGAGCAGTTCTGAAGCTGAGCACTTGTCAATTTTAGTTTGGGATGTTATCATAACAAAATCCAGTCACTATCTGCTAGGAATGCCTGTGCTGCACACTCTTAAATCTAACTCTTTGTTCAAGGTACAACACCTTACTGCTTAAGAATGATAACAGCAAAATGTCAAAACAAAATCTAGAGCCTTTTTAGGCCAATATCCAGCATGTTTAATACCAGGCTTTGGCAGGGATAGAAGGAAATGAAGCAGCGACAGTGGAGAAAGGGATGCAGCCAGAGCTTTCTGAATGGTGACATTTGTTTGTGGAAGCTTGAGACTTTTTCCACGCTGATGAAAACACAGTTTTGAATTGTGTAATGAGAACGAGAAGCTGCTGAAACAATGCAGAGATTCACAAAAGATGGTTCAGGTCCATACCAGGGTAGGGGAAGAGGGGTGGATATGTGATGGGGTATATCTAGAAGTGTATGCATCTGCATACATATGTATGTATTAAGCATGTGTGTATATATATATATAGATATTTGTCTATGTATGTCTCTGTCTCTGTGTGTGTGTGTGAGAGTAAGAGAGACAGAGGCAAATGCACAGTTTGGATGTGAGTTGCATCCCTCCAGATGCAAGCTGAAACAGAACTGTGCTTTGTTATAGTGTTAAAGCTGCAAACAACAACTGGAGAAAAGAAAAAAAGGAAAAAAGAAAAGGGAAAATTTTCTGAAATTAAGACATTGGTTAAAGGTGGCACAACATTGGTTAAATTTATTGGTTAAACCTGCATTGGTTAAATCTGGCACAGTGACTGTGGGACTCCTAAAAGTGCTCCTGGACATGCCTTGTGGGTGACGGCCCTGGAGACACTGCCTCTTATCAGCTGTGGCTGTGGCAGCAGGACTGCCTGCCTGGCTCCACAGCTTTCTGTCCCCACCAGCCAAAGGAGCTTGAAAAACTGTTTCGAGATTTGTTTCCAAGGGATCCTTGAAATAACACTGTAAAAACTTTGATGGTAACTAAGTGATC
>VWZS01003642.1:118404-173829 GCA_013397075.1 Rhabdornis inornatus
GGTGAAAAGGAACTGTAATGTGGGAAATCTTGGTGTTGCTGATGAGGTTGTCTTCTTCAAAAACATAAAACTTTCCTTTGTGTCTAGATGAAAATGTCTCTGTCATTTCAGGGCAGGCCTTTGCATTAGATACACTAAGAAGAGATCAGAGTAAATGGGCACATAGGAAAGGAGACAAGAGATGTCTTTGTTTAACCTACATGCAAAAGTTGATTGAAACACAGGACCTGGAGTAAAATAATTTCAGCCAAAACAACAGAGCACTATGGTTTGTATTAAATAGATCTATTTAGAGTGATGGTGGAATCAGTGAAAATGGAGCCTATTCCAGAAAAGATGGCTGCTGCAGTTTTTGTCATTTACTTGTCTTTAACAACATATTAGGATCTCCAGGCTTTTAAAATTTTATTTTGTTTTATTATGTCCAAAAAGTAATTCTTTATTTTGGTCAGATGCAGCATAGATAATAGCTGAATCAACTTACCAAAAGACATAGTAAATTATACTCTATAGCAAACAAAACAACAAAACAAGGTTACTCATGTGAGGACCCAGCAAGAAGACTTAACTTCCATAACGTGACAAACACAGGACTGAAAACCCATTATGGGTGTGAGGTCAGCAAACAGCCCTGCCACCACTCCTCCTTTTAGTAACACGATTTCAATCATTACAGAAGCTTTCTCAGCATTTAATGAACAGAATAAATGAGCTTTACATGGGCTGGTGCTTGAAGGAGCCTCTGAGAATACAATAGTGGCTAACAGATGCTGCTGAACTGCTAAAGAACCCGGGAGAGAAGCCTTGACACACTTTTCTTACTGGGGTACCCAGTGAGGAAACAGGCATCCCAGGAGCTGCTTTGCAAGGCTGCTCCAACTGGATTTATGTACCTTTTGCAAAAGATGCCACCCTGTCACCAGCCAAAGAGGTGACAGCCACAAGAATCAGGATCTAAACTGGAGAGTGATCTAAGCTGGAGAGAGACTGATCTCTGTTTCTTTGTCTTTCAGATTTAGAAGTGTGAGGTCTTTTCCCATACAATAGCTTCTCTCAAGCTTTGTAGAGGTCTGCATTGCTTTTCCCAATTTGCAGATGGCAAAGATTCAAAAAATGTCTGAGTCCAATTACATTTTTTAAAGTGTCATATTATTCTTTTTCCAGTTTCCATTTCCTTCACCAGAAAAATGAACAGTATTTTTTGCAATATTGAATTTCCTGCTCTGAGGGGAAATGATGTGCAGGTGATGTCTTGCAGACATGGCGTCACAAAGGCTGCATCCACAAAGCCTCCCAGGCATGCTTCAAGGAGTGCTGAGATGCTGAGATGAGGACTGCTGTATGTTAGGTCAAGTGCGAATGGTCACTACTTCTCATAAACTATGCTAGAAAACAAAGTCAACTGTATTGATCTTCAGCTCAAGTGTATGTTACAAAATGGCCTAGGACATAAAACAAATCCCTTTTAATAATATAGGAAAAGACTCATTATTTGTTTTCTCTTCAGCATGTAGCATAGAATGCTTAGAAGAGGGCAAAGAATCAAGTAAACAAAAACAAAATTAAAACAAGTCATTGTTTAAAAGTAGTAGTTACAGCAGACACAGTTTCTCAGGGGCCTGAGCTGGTCACAGACCTCTGTAGCAAGGCGAAAAAGAAATCAGTGAACCACCTACTCATAGGACAGCCCAAGCTGGAAGGGATCTCTGAAGGTTGCCTGGTCCAACATTTGATGGAAAATACAGCCTGGATGAGATTACCTATCATTCTGTCCAGCCACGTCTTGGAAACCTTCAGTGATGGGGACCCCACCACATCCCCAAGCAAGATTGCATCAGTGAATGAATATTCTCACCATTAAAACTTTCTTTCCTGTGAAATATGAGAAAGGGATCCTATACTCAGGAAGTAAATACAATCAGTAGTTTTCTATTGAATTTCAAAACATGGCCCCCTTGCAGTATGTTTTAAATCCACAAGAGAGGAGACAAATTGCTTTTATCTCCACAGCAAAGGTAAGGCCTTGATTTTGCAGCTGTTTTTCAGCACGCACAAATACCCAAGTGCAAATGCAAAAGGACAGGCGGATATGTAATAAATAAAAGTAAAAATCTTGTACAACTGAGGTATATGCAACATTGCTTCTGTTCTGTCCAGAATTCTCTACCAATTAACCCAATTTTCTTCCATTTTTTGGAAGTTTCCATGAAGCTGTGGGACTTTGCTGGCCTGTCAGTTATCATCTGCAGAAGCAGATGAATAAAAGTGGCTTCTCTTTGTTCCTCCTCCTGTATTCTCCTCATCACACTTTCCCATATCACATCTGTAAAATTTTATAACAAAAATTGCTACCTGCAAATAAATAAGCCAAGATGTATCTCTTGTTGCATCTCATGATCTGCCACCAACATGTGCCCTTCTTTTGGATAACTGAGCTCATGTTTTTTCTGACAAGGATATAAACTGGAAAAAGGATGTAGGTTTATTGTCAAGCCCCAATATAACTTGAAGCTGAAAACTTCAGTCTTTGGTCTGCAGACTGAGCTAATCTGTCATGGAAACTTTCAGACATACATAAATGTTACTTCGGAATATTATTTCCATTAATTTGTTTAACTGTGCCTTTAAACGTTTTTAAGTATTTCCTCTTTCCATGTTACAAGTGCTGCACGTAGCTTCCTGCTTTGCTGTGGTTTAGATGCCTCCTGAGACATGCAAGTGAGGAGTTTGGAGCAGACCTCACTGAGCTTGCTGTGATCATCACCACAGAATTTGGCCCTCCCTCTGGCTCCAGCTGCATGTTCCCACCAATGGTTCCCCTTTCCATTGAGATCCCTCCTATGGACCCCACTGTGCCTAAACGTACCTTATTTATTACCTGTGTGAAGCAGTAAGTGCCTTCTGCAAACTCTCTGAGTGTCTGGAAAGTAGAACGAAGCAATCAAACATCCTGTGTGACTTTTTCTGTAGCACAGTGCCAGAGGCAAAGCCCTCCAGTTTCCACAGAAGCAGCGGTAGAAGAGCTGGGTGAAGAGTGGCATGCTGCACCTTCTACACCCTGAGGGAAACAGAGAACTTGGGAGGAGAACAGACAGCCAGGCTTCAAAACATGTTAAAGGCAAAGCCTGTGCAAGTGAGAGAGCCCCTAAAGGAACTTCTGCAGGCTGGGAAAATATGAGCCCAGTCTCACCAAATTAGGTATTCTGTTGCTCAGCATTTCCAGGCCACTTACAGATATGCCAGATACATTAAATATTTATAATTTATTTGAATACTGAGAGTTTCACTCTCAGTGATGTTAAGACTGCTGGTGGTAATTTTTAAGGAAGAGAATGTCAGTTTTTCCAAAATGTCTTAAATATATGTTGTCTATAACACTGTTGCATTATAAACTGTTGATTGCTACAAGGTAGAGTTCATGTTAAAATCAACAATATTTAGGTTAAAAACATGTACAGATTAGTGTGCTTACTGGCCAGTCTGAGAACTACTGCAGGAATAACAGTTGAGGACCACAGGAATTTTTTTAATTTGAAGTGATGGAATGCTTTGGGATTGTAAAATATCTTTATGAGTCCACTCATTTTCTTCAGAAGATATTTCAGTAGTCTGACAGAATACAACAGAAACAATTTTAACCACCATGGGTTTTAAAGCTTACTTTCCCTAGAAAAAGATGAAACATGGCATACTGGTGCACTTTAGAGGACGTTTTCTCTTGAAACAAGAGAACTTTGCTAGAACAAGGAGGGACAGACTTGCTCAGGAGACCATAATCTTACAAAACCTAAGTAAAATGGTCAATGGATGCAGATGACATCGGTTGGAAAACATTGTCTTGTTAATGAGGTGCTGCTCTAGGAAGTAGAGCAAATCTTGCTATGTCTGTCCTTCTATATTTAAATCTGGATATTGAAATCTGAGGGCATCACATGCAGGGTGGTGAATGGGCTGCAGCAAAGATAAAATGCCAGTGAAAGCAACCTAAAGCATACTGCATCTGCAGAAGACCTCAGGATCCCCCAGAGCACTGGGAGATATTTACTTTAAGAGTTACCCAACTCTCCCAGATTTCCTCTCCAGAAAAGATTAATTTCTAATTCTGCTGTCAGATCTCCATCTGGGGCCAGGCACTAAGGCTCACCTCTGAAATAAAACCAGTGAAAGTCAAGGATCTTTTCCTCTCCCTTGGAGTCTTTTGGTCAGCTTGTAACCACAAATTTCTTTCTGGCTCCAGTGAGTGTCCAACTGAAAAATCATCCTCTTTTGGCTAATACCTGACAACTGTTGGACCATTGAGTGTGAGTAATGCGGCCATAAGCCACATACTAAAATTCAGTTCATGGACACTATGGAAAAATATGTGTTAGATAAGGACAAGCTGTCTTCTGGATCAAGCAGATGAGCATTGCTTTCGGATGCAGTGTCTGCTATGATACAGGCTGAAAGGCCCTTTCAGCTTTATCCTCAAACTGCCTTTTGGGTTTTTCATCTGTGAATAGCCTTTTCTTGCTACTTTGTTGTAACATCAATAGATTGATGGCATGAGAGCATCAAAATGTCTGGGAGGAGTTAGCTTTTTGTAAGGTCAACTATTACACTTGATAGAATGGTGTCACTGATCCATCTGGTAGATAAGAAAAGGACTCCCTAACCACATGAAGCTTTACCTCTGTAAGCATGTTTTTTGTTTGTTTGTTTGTTTGTTTGTTTTAGTTTTGGCTACCTTTAAAATTGCACATTCTTTATTATCTATACAATATACTATTGCACATAATATATTGTATAGACATTCTGCAATCAAAAATTACTTTGCACAAAACCAGACTCTCTATACCTTGCTAGGCAGGATAAAAGCTAACTTTGTATGCCTTTGCATTTGTTTTTTAAATCAGAAAATCATATTTTCAGCCAAATCAAGACTACCTGTCAACTTTACTTTTTAGTCTTTTGATCTATTGACAAAAAACACAAGGTGACTTTTTATTCAGGATAATGTCTCCCTTCTTTGTAGATTACTGAGCTACTGAAACGTTGCAAGTTACTCCAGACCAGCAAACCTCACAGTGTTAAATTCAGCAAACTAGACTGGAGAACAAGAATATAATATTGTCTTCCTATATCTAAGGTGCTTCAATTCTCAGATAGCTTAAACTGTCCATGTCAAAGATGTCCTCACTGGAAAATGTGTCCCAGCTCTTCAATAGTGATGAATTGGGAATAAGTGATGTAATTTTCCTGTTTCAGTTCCTAAATGACGTCAACATTTCTATGCAAGTCCTGGTGTTATTGATATGCGCTCTGTGACCATACAAAAAAATGGACAGAGAGCTAAATTCACAAGACTAGAGAAAGAGTAGACATCCATATTAAAGATGTTTTCTAAGAGTATGAGATGCAAGGTGACTGGATGGTTGAATTACTAGGTGGTATTTGCCCAGAGAAGTAGTGGATGCCACCTCCCTGAGAGTTCCAGAGCCAAACTGGATGGGGCTTTGGGCATCTTGGTCTAGTGGGAGGAGTCTCTACCTGTAGTCAGGGTTTTGGAACTAAATGAGCTTTCAGGTCCCTTCCAACCCAGGCCTTTGTGTGATTATATGATGCTGTGATTCCGTGATATGACTAAGAAGAAAATATAGAAAACCCCATACACAAAATATTGATGTCTTTATCTAGTGGGTTTTACTTTAATTGTCTCTTACATTAAATTTCAAAATAATTCAGTGGAAAGTGACACCTATCTTGCATCTGTAGTTTATAGTTATGGCAATTAAAAACTCCACTTGAAGATACTTAATTTTTCCCTTACGGGATATTACATTTCATCTCTAAGGGGGTCTGCCTCTCTTCCCTTATACATACATGCTGTCTTCCAGTTAAAGACACCTGTTTAAAATATAACCAGATTTCTGTCATAGAAGTAGTGGTAAGGAAAACTGGTCTCTGATTGTTAACAACTGTGTGAATATTAGATGAAACACAGCTGCTCTACCATTTGTATATTAACTTGCATACACAATAATATTTTATAGACATTTACTGAAAGTTATGCTAGTGGGTGTTAGCTTACTGCAAAGTGACTAGTTGCTCTAGTTACCCCAACCAGTCCACACTTGCAAACTGATTTCTGGGAAGCACAGTTTGAAAATATCCATACATTGTTCCACGTTAACTTGCATGACAGAAGGGAAATCTGTTCACATCTAGCAGTCCCCAAAGACTTCTGAGAAACACACTTGTACTTTCATTTCTGTGTTTGTGGCTCTACTCATGTTACTCAGCCTTCCTTCTGCACTGAATTCATCAGTGATCAGTGGCAGCTGGGTGGATCAAGCCACTCACTGTTTGCTGTCTGAGCTGCTCTCAGACAAGCTGTTTAACACAGAAAATAGTGGAGAGTGCAAGACCAGCCCTGTTCAAAGTCACTTTTACTTCCACGACTATAGGAACATTGGGTGGCCATACGCAAAACTAAGGAAATCTGACATGCAGTGACAACACAGCCCCTGCCTTCCAATATCAGCTTCTCTGCAGACAGTTGCTGCAGTAAGGCCAGAGAGGAAAAATTTGATTGCAGAGAAATTTTCTGGGTTGAAAAAGACTGAGACCACATATATTTGAGGTGCAAGTCTTGGACTGATGATTGTAAGAACACGCTTTGAAGGTGCTCTCCTTGGATTTGGAAAAGATATATTTTTCCTCCATATCTCTCATGCCTTCAGTAGAGCTGGGTTTTTGATTAATTGCTGCAAACCAGTTTGTGGATATCCATTTAATTCAGTTTTAAGGAATTTAGCTGTCCAAATGAATACCTAGACCTCAACATAACTGATGTCACCCTGAGTAGCAGTAGCAGTCCTGTTTCATGAAGAGTAGGTGTTACCTGTTGCCCCAGAGGAATAGATTGTGCAATAGGGATCCAAGGCAGCAGCTGTCAACTGATGATATATATATCAAATGACACACAGATTTTTCACTAACTTTTGAACTCCACTTCAAACTTGGAAATTAAAATTACAAACAAGAACATTGCTCTTAACATTTAAGTTGTCATGATGCTAAGGTGCTCTGTAGTTTCAGGTGTTCTAGGCTGGGTTATCACTTCAATCAGGAGAGTTTTGGTCTCTTTAAAAACTGTGATTAGTTTTTCCTAACATGCTGTGACTGTCTAATTCAAGGTTTTTATCCCACGAAGCTCTTTGTTTCAGTATAACTTTTTACAGTGAAACACGTGGATTTAATTTGTCTTGTGAGTGTTAAACTCTTTTTCATGATTTTTCAGTTTGTTCAATTATGTTTACAAAGTAGCTACCCTGCCCACATTGATATTACAAGAAAACATGATGAGAGCTTCTTTCTATGTCTTCTATAAGCCCGTCATTATTTCCTGTACTTGTATCTCTTTTCTCCTTCCCTAGCATTCCTCAAAAGCTGCTGTGTTTTGTCTCAACTGACTTCATGAGAAACTGTGAGATTCTCATGATGCTATTTGGAAATGTATATTGGAGAAGCTCATTTGAGTGATTTATGCAATTAAGAAAATGTACAAGCTATGGCTCCAGGTCATGCTTTTAATGAAATCCAAATGCAGGTAATGAAGTTGTATTTGAAAATAAAACTTTTGCATAGCTTGGCTGCCATCAACATAAACTGAAGCAGTTCCAAACTTGCATGGGAAAAGTGATGTTAAAATTAAAGGCAGAGGAAATGTCAGAGAGATGCAGCTGCCTGTGCAGTTGCACAGAATTGTAACAGTTGTCTCTAATCTGTCTCACCTGTCTCCATGAAGTGTTGTGTCACAGGCTTTGATCACCTACAGCTTGTAGGCTGTTCCAGAACCGTCAGAGTAAAGTGATGAAGCAGAAAGCAGAGCATGTGTGTGTGCTTGTGTGTGTGTTTGTGTGTTTAAAAATCCCAGCTTGAGAACACTTATAAGAAAGTTTCTACTCAAACACAAAACCACAGATTATTTTCCCACAAAACAAGATAAAAGCATTCCGAGGAGCAACCAGTCAGAGTTTACTCTGGAGTTTATAAAGGTTCGGGGGTTTTTTTGGACTGAGACAGAGTATTGAGAAATGAATGAAAACTGATCCCCGTTGAATTGTTTCTTCATTCAGGACTTAGCTCTGCTCTCAACACATGTGGTTTAGACCTAGGGAATTGTCTGGGGGCGTTTTTTATGCAATATGTCCAACGGACTGAATCATGGTTCAGATTAAATATTCCTGAACTGAACCAGAAGATTTTACTGTCATTGGCAAAGTATTGCTATCAGAAAAGAAAAATTAGCAATAGCATGCCCAAACTTGTAATATTGTCAATTTAAAAAGAAGGTAAAATCTTGGGCAAAAACTTTGGCCCTAAGAACCTTACACATAGATGAATGCCGAAAGAGCAACAAAATTAACAGCAGCCTAACAGCATGTCCAAATGCAGTAAAATAATAGAGAAAAATGTGAAGTAAAAGGAGCAAAAGAGAAGAAAAGAGAAATATTGCTGTTGATAAGTTTTCAGGGAAAATCATTATAAAATGCTGTTTTTTGTAGAGGGTGCTGAGTCAGTCATGCACTACTGGCAGCAAAGGTAGCTGAAACAGCCTTGGTGTTTAAGAGTATTTTAAGAAAACTAGCATCTTTCAATACTGTGCTCCATTACAGATTTTCAGGCCACCAGGAACCATTGGGCTCCTATTCTTTTTACCACAAGCTGTGATATTTCATCAGTTTTAAAATTCAGTTTGCATTCAATTAAATCTTATATTTTGAATTCACTTTTGACTGTGAATTTTCAAGAATTAAGAATCAATTACTTTGCATAGTGTTTTGTTCTCATTATTAATCAGGTTCTTTGTCCAAAAGATCTGTCTCTTACTGAAAATTTTGGTATGCATGGCTGTTATACAATTTGTTCTAACACTTTTCTAACTGGTGAAAGATGCACTTCAAAACCAGTATTTTGTTCTTCCGAAAACAGATCTTAGGTTGGTCGTTTGATTTTTGGGTTTTAGGGTTTTTTTTAATGAGAACATTATGCATTAAAAAAAAGAATTAGACTCACATCTCACCAATGCCTAAAAGTATTTGAGCTAATTTTCTATTGCTAGTATTTTGTCATCATTTTGGTGCCTAACTGTAGGAAGACACAAGCATACTCTGAAGACATGTAAGCTAACACCCAGGAAAAGATTCATGACATGGCATAACACCTAAGTGCTAGGATGAGTGAAGAATCTTTAACAGAGAATCACCACTAAGCAAGATCAGCAGAATGTGTCTCCCAGTCTATAAGGCTGCTGAATGATTGTAATCCCCTGAGGGAACTTAACACAAGCAGAGAAAAGACCCATCTCTGCAGACCTAACAGGATGGTGCTCAATCCAGCTCAAAATACTGTTTCACATAGGGTTTGTGCATGGGAGAGATTAGGTTCAAGGTTAGTTTAGCCACCACTACTCACAAGCAAGGAAGTTGCTCTGATTCACTCCAGCTCTGACCTTTTTAATTGACAGCAGACAGCTATAATTTGCAGAACTATTATTCATTACATAATCAAATTATTGTCTCTATCCCCTACCTTGTCTTCTGTTAGAATCTGTTTATCCCATTGATAGTGTCCATACATCCTTTCTTTTTTCCTGTAATCTGTATGTCAGGAAAGCACAAAGTTTTTGGAAGGGAAGAAAAGACAGAGGAAGGAGTTCTTCATAAGTTGCTTTGCTTTCTGTTGACCTAAGTATAACCATGGCCTTTGCCTTACATGGCTGGTCTGCTGTCCCTTGGTGCATCAGGAGCAGAGAGGCTGCAGGCTGCAGGCAGGAACTATAATAAGGCAAAAAAAAATCTCAGAAGCAACCAGGTCAGTGTCCCTGATACTTCCCTTCACACCCCAGAGTCCAAAAACAGTCTCATCTCCATCTCATTTGTATAACATTGACTTCACAACCTGCCCCTGCCCCAATAGATCTCATAATGACACTGAGTCAGCAGAGTCAAGCCATTAAACTTCTCCAGGGTTGACTGAGAAGCAGAGTCATTTCGCTACATGCCATTTGGAAGACAGCAGCTTGTTCTTTTTTAGACATCCCCAGCTGAAGAATCATTTCCTGTTTAAAATACAGGATTTATTACTAACTTGCTCATTTCTTGAGGGCTGTGGTAGTGATGGGGTTGTAGAGCAGATGACAACTGATAAGTGACTCATCCGTTTCTCTGGGAACAGATGGCTAACGATTTCAGAAGATTTAATGGCTGGAATGTCCCCGTTTTTCCCAGTTTCTGTTTTTCTGACACTTGGCAGAAACTGAGTTCCTAGAATTTTGCAACTTTTGGAAATCAATCCACTTGGCACTCTTTGATTTTGATGGTGCATCATTTTACAGTGTCAGTGATTCAGTTGTAATTAACCCGCGTACCTCCTTGATTGTCTGTGTTATAGCTGCCAAGTGGTGCTGCAGTGCTGCACAGAGACTCTTCACGTCACACTCCTATCACTTCCAGATTTCAGTGTATCAGTTCCCTTACCACTCTCTACAACCATCCAAGAGGATGTTGTAGAGAGGTGGAAGCTGGTCTCTTCCCCCAGGTAGCAAGAGATAGGACAACAAGAAAAGACTTCAAGGAAGTGGCAACAGATATGGAGAAGATTGAGGTACTAAATTCTTTGCCTCAGTATTCACTGGCACTCAGGCTTCCTGTGTCTCTTGAGTCCCTTATTCTTTGGATGGGTGCAGGATCAGTGAAGTCCCTCCCACTGTAAGTGAAGAGCAGGTTCAGGACCACTGGATGAAGCTGAATAGCCCCAAGTCTATGGGACCTGATGGGACCTGACAAGATACATTCCAGAGCCCTGAGGGAACTGGTTCATGCTGTTGCCAAGACAATCTCATCCTATTTGAAAAGCCAAGGCAAAGTCACTGGTGGCTGGAAAAAAGGAAACACCACTCCCATTAAAAAAAAGAGGAGAAAGGAAAATCTGAGGAACCACACATCAGGAAGCCTCATCTCTGTAACCGGCAAGATCATGGAGCAGATCTTCCTAGAAGCTGTGCTGTGGCACACAAAAGACAAGGAGGTGACTCGAGGCAGCCAGCATGGCAGCATGGCCTTTCTAACTGCAAATCACGATTGACCAGTCTGGTGTCCTTCTAGGATGGAGTGATGACAATAGTGACAGGAGAAGACCAACAGACATCATCTATCTAGATTTATGCAAGACTTTTGATATGGTCCCGTGTGATTTGGTGGATGGACTATTCATTGAATAAGGAACTGGCTGGATGGATGCAGCCAAAGAGTTGTGGTAAATAGCTCTTTGTCCACAGAACTCAGAGCTCTGTCTTGGGGCTAGTGCTCTTCAATATCTTTTTCAATGACACAGGCAGTTTGATTGAGTGTAGCCTCAGCAAGTTTAAAGATGACATGAAGCTGAGTGATGAAGTTAACAGAAGGAGAGGGAACCATCCAGAGAGACGTGGACAAGCTTGAGAAGTGGGCCTCTCAGTTTAACAAGTTCGAGTTAAGGACTGCATTTTCAGCTGGGGCAGTCTTGGACATGAGCACAGACTGGAAGAACTCATTGAGAACATCCCTGCTGGAGGGCGCTTGGGGATCCTTGTCACTGAAAAGCTGCACACAAGGCAACAGTTTGAGCTCTCAGCCCAGCAGGACAGTTGTGTCCTGGGTTACATCCAAAGCAGCATGGTCAACAGGGCAAGTGAGGTGATTCTGACTCTCTCTCTGTCTGAGACCCCACCTGGAGTGCTGCATCCAGCCCTTGGGTTCTTAGCACAGCAAAAACATGGACCTGCTACGGTGGGTCTAGAGGAGGGCACGAAGATGATCAGAGGGGTGGAACACCTCTCTTAGGAAGACAGGCTAGGAGAGCTGGAGTTGTTCAGCCTGGAGAAGAGAAGGCATCAGGGAGACCACATTATGACCTCCCAGTACCTTAAGGAGACTTATTAAAAGGAAAGAGAGGGAATTTTTCTGTAGGTAGATCGTAAGGTGACAAAAGGCAACAGTTTCAAGCTGAAAGGGAGGAAATTTAGGTTAGAAAAATGAAAGAAATGTTTTACTCAGAGGGTGATGGAGCACTGGAACAGGTTGCCCAGACATGCTGTGAATGCCCTACCTTGGAAGTGTTCAAAGACAGGTTGGATGGGGCCCTGAGCAACATGATCTAGTGAATGATACTCCTCTCTGTGGCAGGGGCATTGGAACTACATGATCTTCGAGGTCCCTTCCAATCATAATCACTCTGTGATTCTATAATTCTAATTTTCACCAAGGAGATTTATATTGGCTGTTAGGAAAATTCTTCACCAAAGGGATTGTCAAGCACTGGAAAAGGCTGAATGGTAAAGTGGTTGAGTCACCATTGCTGGAGATATTTAAAAGATGCTTAGATGTGGCTTTTAAGGACATGGTTTTGTAGTGGACATGTCTGTGCTCAGTTAGTGGCTGGACTCAATAATCTTTAAGGTCTTTTCCAACCTAAACTATTTTATGATTCTGCAATTTTTCTCCTAGGAAAAAATCTGCTTGTCTGCAGTTTTCAGCTCTCTGCTCTGTGCCAGCTTTGGGCATGACTGAAAGATTTCTCTCAAGGCAAATGGCATTTCATGATTCTTCTATGGCTGGGGTGATCAACAGGCCTGAGTGAATTGAGATTTCCTTAGACTTCAGTGTGGGACTCATCCCAGACCTGCTGTAGTAATGAACTGCTTCTGCAAAGTGCTGAATACTTCAGTTCCCTTGAGTTTATGGAAAGAGCTGATGGCAGTCAATATCTTGTTGGGCTGTGCTTCTTCTGAGCATTGAAATTTATGGACTTGAATTCATCAGCCTTAATAAAAAGAGAGGAAGAGGGGAAAGTAATTGTGGGGAGAGTGGTCCTAGAGTTCCACCAGTGATTTTTTGAATAATCAGGATAAAAATTTAAATGTGACAAACAGGTAGCCTGTAAGCTCTCAGAGAGATTTGCAGCTTTTTTTTTTATCCCTGTCCTTTGAAATGATAGTTTTGAGAAGCACACACTTGATATACAGCCAAAGTGGTTGATGTTTAAAGCACATGCCTAACAACCCCCCCCCCAAACTGACACATTCTCAGTCTTTTTGAGCTACAAATGCATTTAAAATGGAACTTTGGTATTGCTATTATCTTCTAACAATTTCTAAGTTCTTTAGACACAAGGGAACCTGGAAAAAGAACAAAAATGTAAATAATGTGACCCAGTCTCTCTTGTCTTTTCCATTTGGGTCTGAAATTGCAGTACTGTATTTCTCTTTGCATTTATTCAGAGAAAGTCAAATTTTTTTCTTCAAACCCTGAAAGCACTGGACTAGTATATAAGTAAATTTTTTTCATTTTCAGCTCTGGAAGAAGTGTTTCTACCACATTTTTATCTCATTCCTTAGAATGAATTTCAAAACCACCTTCTGAAGCACAGGTTAGTCTGCACTGGTACAGACAAAGACTTTAAATATCTGGAAAGCAAGAGCAAATAATTTTAATATTACTGAATTTTAAAAATAAAAGTGAAGAAAAATATTTATTTGGGAAAGTAATACTTGTTGTACAAACTGTAAGAAAAGCCTATGTCAATCAGCCAATATATTGCTTTTTTCTTTCATTTTTTCCCCATGTTTTGCTTCCATCTCTTTTGCCCTTAAGTGAAACTCCATTTTATGCAATTGTTACCAAAATCATGAACAGTTTGGGAATTTAGGAGTTTAGTTCCTCAGCAACCTACTGCAATACAGAAATAAGCCTGTGCTCATCAGAGAAATATTAGTGGGCAGTTGCCTTGTGGGATGTTAGTCTGTAAAATAAGCAAACGATTAATCAGCCTTTGCATTGCTCCAGTGCTGAATCAGCTGAAAGGTTCAAACAAACTGACAGTCTGGCATGGAAATATTTAAAAATTATTTACCAGGCTTGAGGCCTTTAGCGACTGCTGGTGCAAAGTGCCAGCTGTTGGACAGGGGTCTGGACAACTTTCTGTAGACAAATGTCTCTAATAATATGTGTGTGTATATATAAGAAAAGGTGACAGATTCAGCCAGGCTAGACAGTGATCTTAAAGAGCATGTCCCAAAGTCTCCTGGCTGCAGTGAGAACATCTACAGTGTTATTTTCTCATATTTCTTATTTTACAGCAAAGTGAGTCTGCACGAGGGCCAGCCCATCATTTATATTAGTTTGCTCAACACTCAGAGGGCAAAGAGATTACATGACTGCAGGGAAATATCATATCAAAGCAGGACCTAGGAGATAGGGAGGAAGGAAAGAAAAATGAAAATGGAATTTAGGGGAAATTCCAATGGGTAAAGAAGGCAGCTAAATGTTTCTCTGGAGTAGAGAAGGTAAACAGAGTATGCACAGTCCTGTTCACAGGGTAAGAGGGGATCCAGCAGCTCCTGGTGCACCCCACAGGCTCAAGCACCATCTCAAAGACTGCTCTTGGCCTAGAAACCTTATGTCTGATGCTCATCAAGATGCATGTTCCCACATAAAAAATCCACAGTGAGGACAAGGGGCTTGTATCCCTGTGTGGTAGCTTGATTTTCCTGTGTAGAAAAGAATCGTTATGGTTTAGCCAAAAAATTATGAACTTATCAGCACCTCTTTCTGTGATTGAATCTATAGATCATCAATAATCAATAAAGAACAAGCTTTACATGACCATCTGGAAAAACAAAATGCTTCTCATTCCTAGTAGGTCCTGAGGGACTCCTGCAGAATTGAGTGGTGTACTTTATAAACCAGAGTGTAAAGAAAAATAGGTAAGTTTTTTTGCTGAACATTATTTTGATCTCCAAGATAAAATTCAGAACTTGCATGTACACAAAGAAATAAAATTAAGAACTCCTGTGTCAGAATTTCCTGCCTGGACAGCATACAGTCACATGAATAAAAATGCAGTTTTATTTTAGTATAGCTGTGATTATTATATGGACTGCTATATAATAGTAAACGGAACTTTTAAAAATTCTACATGTGTACACACAGATGAAAGTAACAGGAAATTCTTTCCTCCACAACATTTTGTGGTGTATTAAGATCTTGGGCATAAGGATTGAGTAATGTTTCTCTAGGGGTGTTTCCAAGTCTGCACATAAGCCGAGATTCTTCTCTTTTTTCTAATTTTAAGATGTATTGTTCTCACTGCCTTTTTTGAGATGGTACCTTAAGTTACTTATGAGCGGTCCAGAATTAGGCTTCATAGAACATGTGAAGTTCTCATCTTCAATGACACTTCTCAGTGAGAATTTTGCTCAGTCTGATATTGCATTTTGGAGAGAACGTTTTTACTCTGTGAACTCTGAGGTATCAGTTCTTTTATTCCCCAGAGCTGCCATGAATGTTTAAGTCTCAGAGTTTGGTGTCAGAAGTCAGTGAAGTATGTCACTGGCTTGAGTCCTAGAAAGAAGTCAAGGGTGATATTTGCTGCTTGCCAGTGGTAATTATGCCCTGTGAAAACTTGCAGTCTGGTAAAAGTCATTCAACAAATTTTCTTAGTACTTTATTGGATAGGTAGGAATTAATTGAGACTTTCCGTAACTCATAGTACTTAAGTCATATTAGAGACTCTTTGAAAGGTGTATGCATTGCAGTGCATTGTCAGCTATTTCTTCTACATTACTTGTAACAAATTTTCTATTAGTTTATCTGGTCATGGAAACTTTACACTGTAAGTAAAGATACCTTAGTTTATATTAGCTATGATCTGTGGTCTGATATGCTCACCAGCAGTGTTTCCTGATGCAGAAGTACCTAAGAAACCCACAATGAAAAAGATGTAACTGATGTGTTAAAAACCAAAACAATTCTAAAATTTAGGAATATATAATTTATTAGGTTGTTTTATGCATTTTCGGTCCATGCATTTGCTTAAAAATCACCATGTTCATCCCAGCTTCTGACCAGGGAGGCCACAGGCAGCTGTGCACCTGCCAGGCTAGGACTCCACAGGCAAGGAGGGGCTGGGGATTGTCGTATGCAGAGCCAGGGTTTTGACTCTATGATCCTGGTGGGTCTCTTCCAACTCACCTGTGATTCTATGGCTTCTCTGTAGAATATGAACCCGTGGCTGGGTGTCTGTCACCTCACAGAGGGTCAGAGAGCAGCCACACAGTAACTGGATGCACAGACCAGAGAATCCTCAGCTGTTCATGGACACAGTTCAGACTTAGAAGTGTCGTCTGCCAAACTGCAGCAATGGCATTAGTGCTATCTGCAAACTCATGCTTTGAGTTTGTGTAGTTCAATCACCAGTACATGTGTGTCCCAAGAAACAGTTACTTGCATTTTTTCCTATGGTTATTTCTATTTGCTGATCATTTATACCCCCTTCAGCTGCTGAAGGTGTATCTGCAAAGCTAACCATCTTGAAGTACAGTTGACAGAGAGGTATAAAGCTGCAGATTGTGCTGAGCTCAGTTCCACATTCCTGTGTTTTCAGATTATATATAAAGAGACACAAGGAAATAGACGTTGCTATAAAGCAGAACAACTGAAGCAATTAAAAATTCATTTCCTAAGGATCCACAGACTTATGGCCTCCCATGGGTTAACCCTGTGCTTTATTTAATTTTGTTATTTAGAAATTCAGATGCTAAGCAGATGCCCTCATAAAAAGTCAAAACCAAACAAATACATGCAACAAAACCCAGCAATTTCCTATGAGAGCTGAGAAACTCACACAACAAACACGATCTTCCTGAAGAATAACTAAAATGCTATTTTTGTACTATGTCCTATACTTCTCTCCCCATGACACATACAGTGACCTATGTCATGGAAACAGGCAGACTGCTCTCAGAAGTCCATGAGAACAATGGGAAGGAGGTGAATGTACTAAGACCCACCCTCACTGAAAATTTATGAGGAGAATCTTGTATTGATCTTTAATTTAGCACATGCAGTGCCACCGTGGGAACAAAATGACTGTCCCTAGACTTCTGCATCCATTGTAAGTCTGTGAGACAGATCATCTGTCTAGCCACTCCTCAGCTCCATGCACTCATCTGTCTCTACACTCCCCACCAGCTCCTGTGGGGAAGACACAGGGAAAGGGTCTGCAGCTCTTGCTACGATTCCACCCCATAATTCCTTTGGGGATAAGAAAATAGCCACATACTTTCGTAGTGAGGCTCTACCCCACCACTGCTTGCCCACAGACACCTCTGAGGGAATAGTTGATCACATCATGGGAATTTGTATTTGTCCACTATGTCAAGTCCTCACTCAAGTGCGCATCCTGAGCAAGCACTGCTGAATATGTACTATGTACTTTGGTATTTCAGTAGTTTGGTATCCAGTTCTTTGTCAAAGACACAGATCTCCCATCTTCACTTTGAGTACTTCACTCTGCAAGTACATAAGTTTATCCACACAGGATAGGAGGTGGGAATGCAAGCACCAGAACTGTGCAGAAGAAAACAATATGTAAAGAAAGGGTTGGTGACAGCTGTCATGGCTTTACTGAGGAAGGATCATGTCTGGCAAATTTGGTGGCCTTTCACAACAGGATTACAGCACTGGTAGATGAGAGAAGGCAAAGTGACGTCATCTGCCTGGACTTTTGCAAATCATTTGGCATAGTCTCACACAACATCCCGGCCTTTAAACTGGAAAGCCATGGGTTTGATGGACACTGGTGGATAAGAGGTTGTCTGGATGAAAGCATTAAAAGAGCTAAGCTCACCAGCTCAATGTCAAAGAGGAGACCATTGGCCAGTGATTTTTCTTGGAGGCCAGTCCTGGGACCAGTGCTCTTTAACTTCTTGGTGATGAGGACAAACTTGCAATGAAGACAGGCTGAGAAAACTGGGGCTGGAAAAGCATAATTCCAATACTTAAAGGGGACCTACAGGAAAGCTGGAGAAGAACTTTTTACACAGGCATGGAGTGATAGAAGAAGGTGTAATGCCTCAAAATGAAAGACAGTAGGTTAAATCAGATAATAGGAAGAATTTCTTTACTGTGCAGTCTGGTGAGGCACTGGAGCAGTTTTCCTGGAGCATTTGTGGGTGCCTCATCCCTGGAAGTGTTTAACGCCAGGTTGGATGGGGTTATCTAAACCCATCCAACCAAATGGTTTGGTTATCTAAATCTTTGAATAAAAAAAAATCCTAGTTTATTGGTTGGAAAACTACATAATTTCAAATTTTTTTGTGCAATTATGAGCAATAACCCTATGGAGTTATATCAATCAAATAGCAGCCAATCATATTCAGATGTGTGATATACTAGGAGAAAGTGATCTCGTTCATGCATTCCACCATCCCCAAACATTTTTTTGATCCAAGACATATTTTTAATGCCACTTCTTGACCCAAAGCAGCTGAAACTGCCCTGAATAATGGAAGTATTGATAACTAAGGTGTCACTGATTGCTCTGGTTTGCATGATGATAGATGTGTTATCTGAAGAAGCCAACATCTACCCACAACAGTACATGCCAGAGTGGTATGTGAGGGTGGCTGAAGTAGACAGAAACATGTTGTTCTCTAAACCCAGCCACCTTCAGATAACCTTTCTTTGACAGGAGGTTTTGCATTTTGTGTTGCTGCTGCTGCTGACAATCAGTTAAGCCCCCAAAGCCCCAGACGTGCTTTGTCTGGTAAGATTATTTTCTGTTGCCACTTTACACAAAAAAGTACTCGCTGAAGAGGCACAGCATCAGTATTTTCAAGAGAGAGTAAGAGAGAACCAAGACATACTCAGAGCTTTAAAAATGTCTCTTTTAAATAGAAATCAAGTTTCCAAAGAAAGAACACTCATTGCATTTATTTGGAAGATTATGCAGTACAGTTATATTTCCAAACTAAATAGATTACATTTGCAGCATGATAAAATACATTTAGGAAAGAACCATGTCAAGTACCACATAGCTCTGATGTCAAAGGATTTCCCAGCAGGAGCTCTCAGCCACATTGAATTATTGTCAAATTGCTGCATTAGTCTTCTGCCTCCATCTGATAGAGAGAGATCAGGCTTTTTGTCCTAGACCTCAGCTTCCTGCAGCCACCCTCTTCCCTCCCATTCCTGTGTTCTCTCAGCACTTTCAGAGACCGTCCAACAAATTCCTGTGACATTTCTGGACCAGCAACAGAAAAACCACAGGTTCCAGTGGGCTGTTGGTGACATTTAAGAGGATGGTCTTTAGAAAAACAGGGAGAAAAAAAACTGGAGGAGCAACAAAATGTTTGGGTTTTTTTTTTCCAATAAAATTATAAACACTTTTTTTGTTTGGAAAATCTTGGAGACTGGCTGTTTGGTACAACTGTCTTCTACAGCAAATTTGGATCCTCTTGTTCTCCAAATACACTCCAAGGGTCAAATCCACAGAAGGCAATTATAAAACACTCATTTATTTCAACAGTAATCAACTGTTTTACAGAACAAAATAGAAATTGTAAGAACAGCTTAAACTTCTTAAATGTGAAACAGAGGAGTTACTGTCCCACTGAGTGTGCACAGACCTTCTCTTCTGGGCAGAGAGATGAGCCAGGAACTTTGTCTCTCAAGAAATGCTGGGAAAAAACATCTGCCTGTTTCTTGACTCTTGCATCCAGAATTCTAGACAGTAATGCTTCTGCTGAAGGTAGGTATTACAGGAAGTGTTTTAGGGTTCTCCTGGAGAGTCTACACTGTAATAACCCAGAATGATAACCTCAGTCATTTCACACCCTCAAATGTGCAGATGCAACTTTGTTAAAAAAAAAACAAAACAACTTCAAGAAGGCCAAAGTTTTGTGGGTTTTTAAAAGTTTTATCTGAAGGTGGCTGAAGTAGACAGTGAAATATATGTTTGAGAAAGTAACTCTTGGATTTCTGTCCTACCTGAATTTGAACACACACACTTCTGACCTAATGGAGTAGTGAATACTTCATTTTTAAATACTTGCAGGGCTTTTTTTATATTACACGAATTAGGTTCGTCTAACACATTTTGTAAATCCATTACTTACTTTTTCTTCCCACTTCATCTTCTCCCATACCTTTTTTCTCACAAATCAGTCTTTCACCCCTCTCTTGCAGCTAGAGATTTCTCTCAACACTTTTCTCTGTATTATGTAGTCAAAAGTCATACTTTTTTCACTTTTTATTACTTTTATTATAGTTTTGCTTGTTGTTTTTAACCCTTGTTATCCATGGTTTATTTTGCTCTTATTTTTCTTCTCTTTCCATAGCCTCATTTTATCCCCTCTCAATTTTCCTGTAATCAGAAGGTGAAAGATAAGCATTATAGGCTGACATTTAGGACCATAGGTCAGGACGCTTTCGATCAAACTTTCATTTTTCATTCCTAAACTTCTACCAATGTCATTGCCGGAAGTCTTGAATTGTGACGTATCACTGTAATTACTACAATAGTTTTAAAGAATGAAACCAGCCTAATTGGTGTTACAATATTTGTCAGAAGTTGTGGAAAGTCTGAAATACTGCTCTGGAAGATTTTCTTTTGTTCCTTGTCTTGCCTCCCAATTGCCCTGCAAGAAGATGAAGAGAAATAATGCTGGCTTTTCTCACAGAAAATTTTGGAAAATGTTTGCTTTCACATTAGTCTTTCTTGGTGAGAGATCAGTATCTATGTCCTTGTATGTGTGGGGCTCTTGTGTCTGATCAGACACGTATTGTTTTTGATAGCAGGTTGCCTTACTTCAGTCCTGTCCAGCTTCATTCCCTGATGATGAAACAAATACAGCTTGTCTCTACCTTGATTTCTCCAAGTCCTCTGTCAGAGGCACACATTTATGTGCCTGATCTAAAGAGATGGCCTTTCTTCCTACAAGAGAAAACACCTAGGAGGCAGGCAGAAAAGTCAGATCAGAGGAAGGTGGTCAGAGAGAGGTTTTGGTGAATGCAAGACAAGTGCTTAAATGCATGTGTTAATAGATATTTAGTAGACAGTAGATGGTGCTCCAGTATTAACTGCACTGTTACTGCATTTTGTGGAGGCAGCTTTTCTGGACCACTACCTTTTATTATCTCTCAGTCCATGCCTTACACAAGCCTGTGCAAAAAATAGAAGGAGCAGTGAAACCACCTCTTCATAGGCCACAGGCTGGGAGAGGGTAGAAGTTTAGGTTTGGCTTGGAGATAGCCACAGCTGCCACAGTCAAGACCACTGGGGACCTTTTTCTCTGGTCATTGCCTTTGCATATGGGAAAGACAACTGATGCCCTGTACTGCTTTCCCCAGCAGTGGATTCTTGGACCTCCTTAGTCCTAGCTACCTCAGTTCAGCAGATGATTATAAGGCTGGAGCTCAGGGACGTCTCTGTGTGCTGTGAGAGTAATGGGTGCTTCTCTAATTTACTTTATTGTGATGAATTAGGGAGTTAGCAGATTCATTTTTCCCTAGTTGTGCTCTGTGTACTAATAGCAGTGTGGTGACATGTCAGTGAGGATGCTTCATTATGATGTAATTAGTGCATATACTAGCCTCTCAGACCAGCAGCCAGCTGTGGCTCATTAGGATTTTGGCTGAAGGCTGCATTTTACTTACATTCTACCCTTCATATCTGATCAGCTCATCCTCATGAAAATAAACCTCAGTGGCATGTCCAGGTAGGACACATGGCATTTCTGGACCAGCCAGTAACAGCAGCAAAGTGTTCTGGCATGTGTGCACAGTCCCTGATATCTTTGATGTGGCTTATCCCCTGAAAAAGAAGATTTCCACTGATGCTTCTCTGAGGGTCACTGGGCTGACTCTTCCACAGTTATTTTCTTGTGAGGAAGAGAGCACTGACCCTTCTATCCTAATGTTTTTTCTGTGCCAATGCCTGTTCTGGTGGAGCTGGAAAAGCCTGTGTCCTGCTCTTTGCTCTCATCTGCCTAGTGTGACCTCCATGTAGGCAGCTATGGAGAGACAAAGTGCAGTTTACAATGATCCCCTGCAGCCAGCAAGACCCCAGAGAAAGCCAAGGCAAAGGCAAGCCCTGCTTTCTGGCTTTATTATGTGCATGCTTACTCTGTGAGAGGCTGTGTGGGAACTGGAGGCTGTGTGATCTTAAACCCTGCCCTAAACTCTCTGACGATCAGCCACAGACACAATCACTGGCAACCCTCAGAGCTGGGGCAATGGCTTCCCTAGGCAAGAGTATACAAAAAAGTTCATCATTCCAAAACCACTCAGACTGCTGGGTGCCAGGTGTTTTCAGTGCGATCTGCATGCAGGGGAATTTCCTGCACAGTTGTGGCTCTGCAACTGCACTCTGAGGGTTTAAAGAAGATTCGATTTTTTGCTGGAATTTCTCCAGCTGAATTCAGTAATTGAGATATTCCCCTGGCTGCAGTGGGACACACTATAGAGTGTCATTAGGTTTATTCTTGAGTTGGAAATCTATGAAATTGTGCTATTTAGGCAAGCAGCCAATGTAAACAAATATCAGCATATGCAGCAGATAAAGCCAGCCAATCGAATTACTACCTTCCAGGAAAATAGAAGAAATATATAGGAAACTACTCCTGTTCCTTTAATAGACTTTTTAAAACTATTCCCTCAAGCTGCATATGGACAACTTTGAATCCATTGTTAACCTCTTTAAGAGTGTGTTTGGTTTCCTGTTGCAGGAAGTAATAACTGTAAAGCAAACAAATGCCTTAATTAAACCAGCACATGAGAGAAGGCAAGGGTGATGTCATAATATTGTATTCAATGGCGCTAGAAATATTAATGAAGCAATAGTCACTAACAAGCAGTTTTAAGATGTGGCAACAACACACATGTAATCAGCCACTGTTTCCACTAAGAAAAACACATTAAAAGATAACACTGCAAAGTTCCCCAGGGTAAACAGGGTGCCAGATGTCTTAGTTGAATAGTGTTGTGGTTAAGGGACAAGGACATTAAAGGGACATGAAAGAAATTCCTGCTCTGCATGAGAAAGTGTAAAAGAAAAGGCATGAGGCATTTCTGGAGAAGTGGATTCCTGACTGCTGCACATAGCTGTGCTGCTCTACTCCCTGTCCATAGGAGCATGAGCAGGGGACCAGAGGATGACGAACTTATTTGGGCTTGTTGTACTGTATATCATACCTTAATGCATACTGCATGTATGGTTTGAGACATACAGATCCTCTGACCTCGGCCCAAGGTGAGTGAGAAATATGTCCTTCTGACTCAACATATCCGCAGTCTAGGCCACCCATCAGTTTATGACTGCAGCTAAGAAACTGTCTGGAAAAAAATCAAGAGAAATGAGAAGAAAAACAGGATTATGGAAGGAAGAATCTGCCATGTACTACATGGCATTTGCTCGGGCTATGACTTTTGCATCTGGGTCCTGTGCTGGTCATGTTTCACAGGCTGACTCTGCTGTTGATGGACCTGTTTCTATGCAAGTGGCTGAAATAATTCAAGACCACATTTCTTTTCCAGACATTGTGTAGAGATAAGGTACTTACTATGTTTTTGTCATAGCTAATTGTGAGGAGGTTGAGAAAATAGTGATTTGTTGGAACATAAACTGGAAGTACCTCAACAGGATTCGATATTGGCAGGAGGCATCACAGTGGCTGGCATGTCCTCTCTCTCTCTTCACAGGTGGGAGGACGTGAAGCATCACTTCCTTGGGCAGCGACAGCCGTGGTGCCCTTACAGCTGCTCTCCACCTTTCCCTGCTGGGTCTCAAGGATTCAGATCTGCATTATCTTGAAAACATCACAGGTAAAATCTGAAGTTTTTGTTGGCTATGGTGCTTGCTTCACTGTGCAAGTGCAGCAGAAGTGTTTCAGTGAATTCAAACTCTTCCCCTGTTATGAAGGGAAGTAGAAAGTAATGTAGAAAAATGCATCTTTTTTAATGGTGTGATGAATCTGTCTGTGGTTTTTGAATCAATGAGAAGAAGCATAATAAAAATGTTGAAGGAAAAACCTAGAGCTCACTCTATTTCTGGAAAACCATGTCAGTAAATCAAAAGTGTATCACACTATATTTACACATACAGTATGTATTTCTCCCATTGCAATCTGAACAGTTCACAATTTTTTTTGTTATTGTTGTTGTTGTCCATGCCTGTTGGAAGATCAAAAAGATAAAATGCATATGCAAGCAATTTCTTTTCAATTCAGGCCACATGACCCACTAGCCGACAGCAGATAACTATTTGGAAATGTATGATTAGTAAGCAGCTTTAGAGACAACATATACCAGACTGTAGTATATGACTGGCCATTTTCTTCTTGCTAAATGATACAGTTCTGAACTCATCCTCTCTACTTAAACTGGGAATTACAGTGTGTACTTGAACTGCCTCAGTGATTGGTGTAGTGTTGGAGGAAAAAGACCAGATCATTTGAGTTACCCATTTAATTCTCTGTCTTCAACAGAAGACTACTCTAACTTTTTTTTCTTGATTTACTTTAAAATAATTTAGTTTTTCTATAATATATTCCTCCTAAAAAGATAGCTGCAAATACTGAAGGCAAAAAAAAATCATCACATTATACTGGAAGACTTATTTCAAAATATGAGGTAAAAACTTCAAGATTTTTACACACTCAGATGGAAGTGTTACTATGAGAGAAGTATCATCATCAAGAAATTCACAGTTCTGGAAAATACCATGACTGTTGCCACTCTGATTGTTTTCCTAAGGGATCAGTCAGTATTTTCATAACATTACTTTTTTAATCTTGAAAGAAAATTTTGGTTAAATTTTCAGAAGCAGCCTAGAGCTCTTCAAGCCCACAGATAGGTCAGAAGTACCATCACAGGAATTTACTCCCTGCATATGTGTGTCCTTGCGCATATTTGAATTGCTGGGAGATGTGTTGTGCAGCTTATCTTTGGCTTCAGGGCTGTAATGCAAGGTTTTAATTTCTTCTGTGCTGAATAAATGGACTATCAAGCAGTACTCCATTGGAATAAATTGGGGTGAGTTACTGCTCCAAAGCAGTGCTAGATCATTTCAAGCAGAAAAAACACTGCAGGGTATCTTTTGTGTTTCTGCATGCAGATGATACAGAAATGCAAAAAACAATAATAACTGTTAGAATATAATTTAGGGGGGAAAAAAGCTAGAAAAACAGATATCGCGTCACAAGTAAATGTTCAGAGTTTTATTTTGATCAGCAGTCCAAGAGCTTCCCAGAGACATCATACAGATATGAAAGAAAAGAAAACTAAAAGGGGAAATTTCTGATCACATTTATGCCATCCCAGACTTACTTTGATGTCCATTAAAAAAAAAGAAAAAAGAGGTGTGTGTCTCTGTGTAGATATGCAAGGCAAAATATGCCTATTACAGCGTTTGCTAGAGGGTAAGGTTTCTATGTCATTGTAGAGGAAGAAATATAACCTCTTAAATATTAAGGTCCCTGGCAGTGGTTCCACATTCTCACGTCAAAATATAATTAGAGAGAATTTAAAGTAATTTTCAGAAAAGAAGAAGCTGCCAACATGGCTAAAGGTTAACATACTGTGATGTAACAAACCAGGTAACCACTGGATATTAAGGTTGTTCTCCAGCTTATTGCCCTGTGTGTCTATCCCACATGGCATAGAAACCTTGAGCTCGTGTGGTATGTCTTTACAACACAGTACAGGGTCTCCAAGGAATGCACACACAACATCACAGGAAATAAGAAAGGATCTAGGTATCTGCAGGTATGCCACAATCATTTGGATACCTGGCATCACTGTGAGGAATCAGAAAAACAACTCTTGTGAAGAGCACAGCAAAGTTGACACTGCTGGATTGCCTGGTATAATGGATGAGGACCTGCTCTGCATCATTTCTGTCCCCAAACCAAAACTGCTAGTCTCCTTCCCAGGAATATTCTGTCAGTAGCCAGCCCTTACCTATGTATTCAAATCCAATTCCTACCTGTGCCTAAAGATTTGCACTCAAATTGCTATATACTACTGAGGTCTGGCAGAACCTTCTGTGCTGATGGGAGGCATGAAACAGATGCTTGGGGTGCAATATCAGGCATTCTCATTATTTCACCAGAAGCTCTGCTTTCATTTTGACTGACAGCAAGGTTTGTCATAGAACAAATTCACAGAACACAGAGCAATTTTTTAGAGTTCCAGCGCAGCAGTACTGCGTGTGTTGGCTGGTGGGAAGTGATGAGGAGCAGGGCGAGTTGAGCTGTCTCACAGGGCTGGTGTGCATTGTTCCCCAAGGCACCCCCTCCACCTCGGATCACCCTTTCAGGAAGGCTGTGTGAACTCCACCAACACAGGATGGGGGTTGCCAAAAAAAAAAGAAAGAAAGCCATGAACTTCTCACTTTGGGACAGAAACAGCATCTGCTGAGTATTTTGTTGATTCTGAACACTGCAAGGTCTGCAGTTTTTCAGCAACTGTTTTAGCAGAGGAGGGGAAAAGTCTTCAAATCTTTTGGGAAATCTCCGAACAACAATTTCCATTAATATTTTTTGAGGAAGTCTTGAACCCCTCATTGACTAGGATAACATTCCCATAGTGTGTTCCAGCTTCTGCAAAAGCCATTAACACAGGCTCCTTTGAGCAGCACAGCTCTGTTGGCTAGAATAAAACATTTGCCATGCAGAGTACCTAACTGACTTCATATAAATTCAATGTGTCACAGAAGATTTGGAAGGGCACAGAAGTCTTTTACCATGCTTCACCTTCAAACACGAGATAAACGTGGGATTTGTTTAAGCATAAAATACTGGTTTTTATCTCACCTTTTGGCAAGTACTTCAAATGTTATACTTTGATCAAACGTTGTACGACTTTGAGCAAACAAAACTAAAACTCAGGAGAATGTCTTGCATGTTCTGTATTCCCTACAGGAAAACAGCAAAAGGACAATAGATAGTCGAAGCTTTGTCACAGGGCAGTATGTGGGCAGTAAGTGAGCTTTCAAGCATTGCAGCCAGGTATTCCAGAATGAGCTGTAATTTGATGGCAAAGATTCTCAAAGTATCACAGATACTTGTGGAAAATGATGTAGGCACTGAGGTATCCAAAATGAAGGGCTACTTCTGGAAAATCTGAACATCCTTGCTTTATTTTTTGAGTTACAATAGCTTCTGAAGTGAAAAATGAAAGGGATGACAGAGACTCTCTGATCACCTCCACACTGTCACCTATTAGTAAGAGAGGAAAGGCAGTAGAATGATACAAAAGGGAGCTTTGGCCAACTGCTATCTTTGATGGAGCCTGACAGAGGGAAGTGAATAAAAAATATACATATCTCTATTTATAGGCACGCTATGAATGCTGCAATTGTTAAGAACTTTCCCTTCTGACAACAAATCACAGCCTCTAAATATTTTTGTTACCTTCAGTAACATCAGTTATACGACTTCAGAATAAATCAGTTTTTCCTAAAATTTAGTACAGATTTATTGTAATCCTCAAAGCCTCTAACAAGAAGTAAGGCCAATATAAACCCACCAAGGAGTATTACAAAAATCTGTGCTCTGAAGCTTGTTGATGGCAGTGCTCTTCACCTGTGATTTGCTGTAGAGAGCCTAATGCTGCAATACACATTTTCAAGGTTCATAGTGGCAATTCACCAAAAGACATCACTTAGTTGACCCCCCCTAAAACCTACTCATTATACCTTAGGTATTGAATCTATTATAGAGAGGCAGCAAATCCTTCAGTTTCCAGATGATGGAGGTTGCTCACTATCTGTTTATGGAGATACAGTACCTCATAAGTACTTTTCAGTGCTTTTAACACTGTTCTCATATGTGTTCTTAAACTCAGCAAACTGGTGCCGAATGTGCTGTGGAATGCATGCAGCCTACCTATGTTACTTCATTCCTTTCACTTGTGTAGACCTATAGCTGGGTATGTTCTACTCAAATCAATTAGTTTGATGAATCTCATTAAAAATAAATCAGACTGTTGTCTTCCAGCTTGCTTACTGTTATAATCCAGACATAATAAGAGACAAATTCAAATCAGATAGTTTTCAAAGAGGATTACAGGCAAGATTTAAGACCAAAAGACAGTAAAAATATGAAAAATAATGGCATAAATAGCATTAATTTTACTTGCTTCTTAATTATAAGGTTTGATTCAATATGGGTTTCACATGTTTAAATCCAGAGAAGTTTTATAAAAGTCAAAATAAAAATACCAGATGCTTTTTAAAGTTCTTCTATCAGTTACACTTTGGAGTTGAGCTGTTGCTTTATGTACAAGGCAGCTTTCACATTAGCAGTAAGCGCCTGCTTTGGTAAAGCAATTAGGATAACGTCTAGAGATGCTCTTGAAGGCAACACTCATCTCTTGGAGAAATTAATTTAGTTTATTAATGTCTGTGTGTTGAAATCCATGAAACAGTGAACTGTATATTCTGTATTCCTCAGCACTCTGCAAACAGATTGCATTCCCATTAAGGGATTGTATACAGCAATCAAACCTTCCACAAGTTACACTTTCAGAATGAGTAATTTTTCAATTTCAGAGTAATGTAATATGTGATCAACAGAGTATTCTCTTCACACAGCCTGGCTGTTTTCTATTGCCTGTCTCTGGTTAGTTTCCGGGCAGGACTGCTGACAGTGTAATGACACATGCCCCCCTACATTACCATTATGCTTGTGAAATCTCTTCTGCTCTCTGGGGACAGGGAGGTGCAAGCAGCAAACCACAGAATCTTCCAGCACTACTTCATGGAACATTCTTCTGAAAGGCTGTAAATCCAGAAAACTGCCAGTGTCTGTGAAGAATATAGATCTGTCAAAATACAGTCTGATTAGTCAGTCACATTTTTAATTAAATCCTTTCTGTCTCTTCTTCGAACTGCTTTTCTCAGAGGTGAGTTCTAAACTTTTACAAATGAGCTTTGTCGGTCTTGCCACATGCACCACATGTGTGGTAATACAAGGCCACAAGTGGCTGTGAGACCACCTCAGTATACGAGCAACTTGCAAAGAAACAAACAGAGAGGAGGTGAAACTGTGGCTCAGTTCCCCCAAGGACAAAGTCAAGAACAGTGATTTGCCCTGTTAGCCATCAATGATGAGTTCTAAGGGATATTTTGTGAGCTGTTCACACTGCTGTTTTCCCTGCCCTTTTGCTGTTTTCCTATTTTAAGAAGGGCAGAATACAGGATTTCAGCACCTAAGTCCTCATCGCCTCTTGGAGCAACCTCTCTCTACATTCCAGGCTCTGACATAAATGAAGGCATAGGCCGAGAAAAACCTGTAATGTTTGCTGCAAAGATAATTTTGTTGCTGCACTTGTGAAGGAAACAAATTAGAAGTAAGGGATGAAAGAATGTGGAATGATAGAGCTCTGGCTGAGACTTACAGGTCTACTGTCTAAAAGGCAAGATCATACCTTTAAAAATAAATATGGACAATAACAGTTCAGATATGGGTGATCAGGGAGATAAAATGACCCACAGGTCCAGCAATATGAATATTATCTTAATATCAAATCTCAGAATCCGTGGGAGGAAGCAAAACCTCAGAAAAATATCAGTTTTCCATGTGAAATTCAGTCTGATATTTGTATATCATGTCACCAAATGCAGGAATTATGTCAAGGGCTATGAATTAAGGAAAAAGAGAGTATTTGGGAATCACTTGTGATTGATACTCACTAGTTAATTATAAAAGTGGACCAACCAATTCAAAGAAAGAAGGAAAGTGAAAGGCATGGGTGTTAATGGGGAAAATGTCAAAGGATTTTCTAGAACACAGAAGCAGCCATCCCTTATATTCAATTTACAGCAGAACTAAGAGGAGCCAGAAGATGTGTCATTTGAGTGAAAACTGTGTTGAAAGTTCTCCTGTCACACTGGACAGATCATATCATAAATTCTACATAAAAACCCACAGATGTTCCTGCCTCATTTCTCTTATGCTTTTCTCCCAAAAATAATGCAAGTTTTGTTTGCTGTACCCTATAGTGTACCCTTATAGTGTTTAGCAGAAGTAGCTATTTTCAACATAATGTCTGGTAGCTGGAAACTGTCAGGATTTGTTTTTATCCATGTAAAAATTCTTTTTAATGGAGTGGGAGCAGACCTATCAATATGGAGGAGCGTCACAAGTCCCAGCTCATGCATGTCTGCCTCATTATCAGAGAAACACCAAACTGAATTATATGAATTTTTAAAATTGATCTGGCATGAAGAATACAAAGCAATAAAACCCTACTGTCCTAGCTTGACTAAGAGAATCATAAAGTTTCTTGGAGGGAGGTTTTCAGTGATAAATGATACATTTATGTGGCTGGTGGGTCTCTCTGTTCCTAACACAGATCCATGGTCTCAAAGAGAATCATTCAAAGCCTGTGGAAATCAAGATGAGTATTTTACTGTCTCAAACTCTGGCCTTGTTTTCGCTGATAAAAATGCAGCAGCTGGAAAGCATATGTAAACTGCTGTAAATTGTCAAGATCTGCAAGCTAATTGAGAAAACCAGGTGATTTATATTGTGCACTGAAATACCCTGTGCTGATTGGTAAAAGCAAATCAGTCAAACCAGCATACATGCCATTGCATACCACGGAAACAATTAAAAACAGGTTCCAGCATTTGCTGGACTTGAGTTTGTGCTTCAGTTCTCAGCATGTCCCATGTTCATGGGAAGAAGTTATTCAAAACAGGAAAGTATTCCTTCTCACTTAATTATGGTGACAGTGGAGTACATTTGTTTAGTTTCCTTCTGAAAGTTGTTCTACATACTTTAATATCAGTGTTCTAAATATTGCCATTTCTTCCAGTCTTTCATAAGGTGTTAGTAAAACATGCATTCCTAAGTCACATGTCATGCATATCATGCACATCAGCTGATACCTAAATCTTGACAAATTAGTTTTCAGCACAAGCCATAAAAGAAACTGTATATTCCGGTTCTCACTAACACAGAAATAAGCTGACAAAGTTAGAGGACAAAAAGTCGTCTCCCTCTTAGGCAATTCTCTTCATCGTAATGGTGAGCTCTCCAGTGTGTTGCCTTCTGGGAAAATTGTTATTTCTCACACAATATATATATCTTGTACTTACAGTGACATCTGACTAAGAATTAAATATTGCCTCAATGGATCTACAGGACTTCAAACAGTGTGCTTTTGTTATGTTATCTTTGTTTCAGTGGTGATGCATTTCCCACAGAAAATTAATTTATTGGGTACACAAAGCTTCTAGAAAATCAAGGTAATGAGAAGTGGGCAGCCGTCATAACCTACATGCACAATACCAACCAGTATCAGGTAGGCCCAAGTGGTTTACACTGGATGTGTACTTTTGTGCGGAAATATCCCTGCAATACTTGCAGGACCAGTTGTCCTGAAGAGCTCTTACCAAGCAGTGTCATTGTAAGAGGCTGTTGCCAAAGTGTGGATTCTTTCTTCACCTCAACTTAGCTGAAATATGTCTGAAACGTCTGTGAATTGATTGGTCCGTACCCCAGCTCTTCCTGGTCCTTACCCCGACTGTCCTCTGACATTCTCCAGACTTCCAGATGCTTTCTCTTAGCCTTCCTTAAGCCACCATATCAACTTCTTAATGCTCATTCCTTTTCCTGGACCTTCACATTGAAAACCTTTTCACACAGCTCTTCCCTGCCAAGCCCCTTCCTTCCTTTCATTATCTAAAGCCCCTCAGAATGCCTTCAGGTTCTGGCACCTGTAAGGATAATTTGGCAGAAAACAGAATTCCCATTTCACTTCTAGCTTATTCCTCCAAAAGACTTAATAAGGAAGTAAGGCAAAGTACAAAATGAGTTAAATATTGATTTTTGATTAACAGACTCACAATGGTGAGATACTGAATGATCAGAACTGTGAAAGTAAAACTGAATCTTAAATTGTAAGATATCAATAATTTCCAAAAAGTTTAGACAAGGTGCTTTCAGTCCTTTTGAGAACTGACATCTAATGACTGAAAAAAGTAAATATTTTTATTAGAAAGTGGGACACTGAGACTCTTTATCTCAAAATGTTAGATAATTATATCCCATCTAAAATACAATTATATCTTATAATGAGCTTGCTTTAAAAAAAAAATCACCATTTAATGAAATAGAAGACAGGAACCCAAGCCCATGTTTTTCTATGATTTTCAGTCTTGTACTTACACTTCTTATCTGAGACCTGGAAGTTATCTGTTCAAACATTTTGAAGAAGGTGCACAGTCTACACACATGTTACAGAAGATCAAGACCAGTTGTCAGATTTCAATATTCCCATTTAATACCTAAGCTAGCTTTCTTCTAAATACTTAAAAATGTGTTTGCAATGATTGCAAAAATCTTTCAAGAATAAGGTCAATTTTTGGACTTCTAGGATCAGTCAAATTTATATTTAAATTTATAGAATGTAGCACAAATATAGATTTATTTAGGGATTCTGATAAATAACAGCAGTTATTAAATTTTATACTACATTTATATGTTTGAATCACATATATCTTCTTAACAGCTAGCATTACAGAATCTACATTCTTAATCACCATTCAAAATGCAATCTACTAATCACTAGATGTCAAATATCCCTTCTTTACAATGTCTTTCAAATTCTGCTTGACATCAGAGACTTACTCATTAGCTTCAGCTTTAAGTCTTGCAAAGATCCCCAAAAGAGTCTGATTCTGTCCTCAATGAAGGCAGCAAAAATGCCACAAACACAAAAAAACCAGAAGCAACAGCTGGCCTTGCATTAAAAGACTGCTTAGCTAGGAGGGATGCCATCCTGCATCAAAACGCTTGAGACATAGCAACGTGATTTATTTAGAAAAAATCCTTACTGGAAAAAATAGGAAAGTAAATCCTATGAGAGGGCAGATTGCCATCCCAACTCCTGTCAAGTTCAAAAATTCTTTCACAGCTGCCCATTCGTCCACCTTCACTGTTTTTGAAAACACAAAATTATATTTCAAATTATTATTTACTGCATTTCCTTAAATTTCAGAACAATGTAAAAGTCCTTCTAGCCATTCTAATTAACAGGTGATGTGCGGGACATGTGATACAAGTATGCTTTTCTACAAAACCTCAAATGTGCTGTGAACATGAGGCACAGGAAGTTATTTAGAATGATAAAACTCCTCTCTACACCAAAATATGCCAGAATGCTCTGGAGTCCCTTCTCTGGCTGACGAGATGTAGGGGGGAAACCTCCCCTGACGTGCACCTCAGCATTTGTGAATTGTGCCTGGCAATGCAGAGATATTCTGGCTGCCTTGGCCATCTCTGGTCCCCCCTGGCTCTGTGGAGTTCTGGTGAACAACAGGCTCGGTAGTGCTGAGGCTGCTCTCCTATACCCACCAGTCAGTGCAAACCATCTCAGTTAGCAGCCACCCTTGTAAAGCTGCCAGCTTCATTAGATGAGGAAATTTTGCACCAAACATCTCCCATCATCGGAAGCCCCTTGAGGAAGAAGGGAAATCAGCTCTACTGTGAGGAAGATCAGACTGTTGCTCGAGTGCTCTGGATAGGCCATCCCCCCCTCAGGGGATTCAGTAGCCATGTCTTGCAGTTCTTGTCACACACCATCAGTTTTCTAATTAATCTACAGCAGCTGTAAAAATTAGTTCTCGGTGCTTCAGAATTAAATGTCCCAGTTTTTCATCCCAAAATCTCTCTTTTTGTGGGCTGCACAGCTTTTCTGCTTATGCTTGCCTGTTTGGTTTCCTGGAGTTTTCTCTCCATCTTGGGAAACTACAGGAACTATTTTCACTGAATACCTCAGACAGAGTTTCCATCTTCTGTTTGGCTTTGAAAATCTGTAAATCTCTTCTTTCTCAGACAAAAAAAAAGAGTAGGGCGTGGTTGCTGCAAACAAAAGCTGTTAATTTTCCAAAGTCACATCAAACACTGTGTCTGAAATTTCAATTATATATATTTTGTTATGTATTATATAAAAGCAAAGGAAAAAATGCAGTCAACACGGCTTCTAGAAAGAACATTTTATTTTGGTTGATGCAAACAGATACCTTTTCAAGTTAGGCTGTGATTATGGTTATGCATGGACAAGTAAAGAAAGAATTCCAGCTGCCCAGAGCAGCACAGGCTACTCAGATTGTGGATCTATGTACATGTAAGTGATCAGGTCTAACCATTGGCTTTATTCCTGCTTCTTGCACAGATGTAGAGAGCAAACACAGAACAAAAGCTAACTTTTTCTAAAGGTTTACAGTTGTAAATAAGCATAAGATCTTCAAGAAGAAAAAGTGGAATATGCTCTTTTTAGACACTGCTCCTGCAATTGAAGCATACCTCCAGTGCACTTTCCAAGAGGTGTGCAGGTATGCATGCAACGTGGAAAATGATACTGTGAAAAAAAATTCCTCTCCCTCTCTTTCATGTAGCTTCTCTTAGAGAAGTCAAGTCTCTTTAAGGTGAAAAACAAGCTTAATTCATCTTTTTCAGAGGAATATTTCCAGTTCTAAAGAGAAATCAGAGAGAAGATACACAGACATTTTAAAGATTGCAAAGACAGACTTCTAAAACGGGATGTTAAAATTGTGGCAGAATAAATTCTGTTGTGTAATTTTTACAAACCTCATGGAGATGAGTGTTTTCCTGAAGATTTTGTGACAGTCATCAGTAAGTTATACTATTTAAGGCTGAATTATTGCAGTAGATAAGTAGACTAGCAGCTATCAACAGCAGCTGTTACAAAGGTTGGTTAAATTCAGTGCTCATTTGGGCATTTATCAGCATGATGTGGTGTATCTATAAATCCTGCTAAATTTTTGTTCTGAAATTGTGCTTACATAGTGTACTTCACAGCAGGTGCCTGGATCTGAGATCTTGTAATTAATTTGTGAGACACATTCGTGTTAGAGATACAAATTCAATAGTGTGGAAATGATTGAATTGTTTCACTTTTGCTGGGTGGAAAGAAAGCCCTGGGAAGCTGGGCTCTTTCAGTAAATTTTAGTAGCTCATCTCACCACTGTCCTACCAGTCAGCAATCGTTGATTGCCATTATGATGGAAACCATATGTCCCTTCAAACAAGCACTTAAGGAAAGCTTCAAGAATCTTTATTGAAGAAGCTGTCTCTTTAGGCAGATGATTTTTTTTTCTAAATGACATGTTAAGACTGATAAAAATCTCACCAAAAGAAGTTGTGGAGCTTTTAAATAGCAGATGGTCCGACATGATTTGTTATTGACTAAGTGCACCCATGAATTCTAGAATACATATAAAAGCACATCGCCCTTTGGTTAAAGTACAAATATAACCCATGAACTTATCTCACTGCTCAAGCAGCATTTAATGTCTGCTAAACAACAGATGTTGAAACATATGGAGACATGGCTAAAGGCCATAAAAATATAAATAATCCTCAAACTTTTCTGTTATTCTTTAACTATATTGCTTCCATCTGACTCCCTGAAAATGTCTGCTTGGGCATCACAGGGAAACATGACTCCCTATTGTCAGCTGTGTGAAGAGATCACGGTATAAGTTATCAACACCAGGAAGAAGTAAAGCAAGGACTTAGGAAAGAAGAGAGGATATGAATCACTTACTTGGGAAGAAAAGACATGGCTTGGGTCTTCAGAGCCATGAACAAGAAATAGACTGAAAGGAAAAAGTGATATAAAAAGGATCAGTGAGAGCATAGATTTAAAGACCAGGCACTGTCCTTTGAGCACCAGACTTGCAGGGAGAAATCTAGATCAAAGCATCTGTTCTGAGTGTCTCTGCTACTAGCTAATTTTATTTATTTGCTGCTGTTGCTGGGGAGTGGAAAAGGGAATAGGGCTTTGTTGCTGCAAGCATTTCAGTTTAACTTGGTTCAATTTCACTTATTGTTTGGCTTGGGGTCTTCTCTTTCTAGATGTCCTTTCTCCAGTCAGCAGCAGAGAGCTTGTCTCTCAAGTATCACACTTCTCATTCCTTTTGCTGGCTGCACTCTATTCCTCATGAAGACAGAAAAGACGATTTAGCCCAGGCCTGCACATGTGAGTTACTACTCTGTATGTGCTGCACCATGACAGTTAGTGGTTGCCTTCAGGGTACTGGGTTCCTCAAAATATTTGGCTGCTTTTGACTCCCTGAAGGAAGACTAAGATGTGAGGTAGGATCACACCATTATCTGCATGTGTGAAATCACCTCATTTACATTAAATAGCGGGAGCTGAGACAAGCCCAGAAAGGTCTGGGCACCATCTGACTGTGCCTTTTGATGTTTCAGCCTTGCCCATACAAGCTCTTGCTGCTTAATGTTTCCCATAGCATGTGTATTTTTTATGGGCCACAGACACAAAAATTAAAAGCTAACTTTTTTCTTGCATTGCATTTTGGTGACATATGTTGCACTAGTCAACAGAGTGAACTAATTCAGAGCAGTGTCAGCTAAAAACAAGATTGGTTTTGAATTGGTGAACAGCACTTATGAGAAAACACTAAAATTAGACCACCAAAAAAATTTACCCATGCTCAATTTAAAGAAATAAGCCCTCATTTTAAAATAAAGTGATGAACTACTCATAATTCAGAAAAGTTTTACAGAAATTAATAAATGCTTTTCTCCCCTTTGCAGCTGCACAAAGAAAGCTGGGAAAGCGATGCACAGCACACGGGTCACCCTTCTGTCTGCTGCACATATAAAGCATATTCAGAGCCTTGGTCCATTTAAAATCAACAGCATGACTATGCAGAACAGAAGAGCAAAATAGCATTGTCCCATGGCTGGATTTTTTTTGAGGGATTTTCTGGCTAGTATTTGTTCTCAGAAGGGTTTTTTTTTAGGAGGGATAATCCAGCAACATCTATTTTTACTGAGCTCCATAGTTTTCTGCTCCATCTGAGTACTATGAACACCCACATACATTTTTCATTCATGGAAACTGTGTGAAACTGTTTCCTGCTTCTCATTATCCTACAACTCCCTGTGTCTTCATTACCACTAGTATTAAATCTATGTGTATTCATTAATTAAGAACTAGAAAAATCACAGATGTACAGGGAGTAGAAGTTTCTCACAGAGATCTAATGGTTGAAATGTAAATTTGTCTACTGCTGACATGTAAATTCAAACCCAAGTGCATCCAGTTCACTGGAAGGCATTTGGAGTCAGTCACTGCTGCTAATCTTATTTTTCCTCCTCTTTGCTGAGCTGGCAGTGTCAGAACTGCAACTCTGCCAAGCACTGGAAGGAATAACTGAGCTTTTTGGTTTTTCTTCATGTTCAAAGTTTGGTATGAACATGGATTCATGAGGAAAGATCAGAGATATCTATATCTCAAAATCTATTATGGGACTCAATATTCATAAAGGCACAATGTCTACAGTATGAGAATAAAAGGAGATAAGTGAATTAGAGGCTGTGGTGTGAACAGGAGATAACACTTAGCTTGAGTTATTGAATCATTATAGAATACATTAAATGTTGAAAGCAAGCTGGAGAAAGTCCAGTCAAAACAGTGGAAGTGATAAGAAATGAAGAAAGATGTCCTGCAAGGAAATGTTGAGGAGAAAAAAACATTTATTTCGAGTAGAAGACACAGGGCTATGATAACATTTTCTGGTACATAAAGCTTTGTTGTTGAGAATCTGGTGACCTACTGCTCTCTTATGACCATTGGGGAAGGGAAGAAGTAAGTTTCAATATTTACAGCAGAGATTCCTAAGAAGTGTTACATTTCTTTTTGGTGTCAGGAAAATGGAATGAGCTAACTAGTTCAGCAGAGAACCTGGAGATATCTGGAGCACAATTCATGAAATATGGGTTTGGATAACTTCCTTAGAATAAGGCAAATCACACCCTTGGAAGTACCCACTTCTCCCCGTGGACTCTGAAGCAAGCCTGGGGTGACTAACTGATGTAGTCATTCTCATTCCATCAGATGAATCCCCACACCAGATGTCCAGCTTGGCTTGATAGTCCCAGAGCACAGGGACCATCTTGGCACTGTGACAAAAAATAAGGATGTTATTTTTTTCCTGAAGTTTTGTCAGGATACCAGATTTTCCCTGTCTCTTCCTGTCAAGCTGCAACCCTGAGAACAAATTCATTCCCAGCACCGTAGCAAAAGAGATGTCAGGACCTCTCCCGTCCTTGTTCTCGACCCCACCACACAGGCCAGCACAGGATGGGGGTGTCCCCACCTACCTTAAACCCCTTTAAAAAAACAAGAAACAGCACTGAGTATTTTTCAGAGATGATCAGAGAAGCATGATAGTATGATTCATCCTACTTCTGTGCTGGGACTACTAAGCTCATCAACTGAGATCTCACTTTTTCTGCTGTTAGTAAGATGAATTTAATGGAAAAGACAACAGAACACGGAGTTTCAAAATCATGAAAAGGTTAGTAGGATCTGATCAGACTGGAGTAGAAAATGATCCCATGGATCAAGGAGAAACATTAATAGAATGGGTTGAGATCTTCATGGAATAAAAACTGAAAGTAATAATCTCAGGAGGACACTGAGAGCCTGGACCACAAATAATCTTTCTGATGGTTAGCATCAACAAGTTTTAGATTACAAAGGCATAAAATATATTTTCCCCACAGAGCAGTAAAGAAAAAAGACCCTCTTTAAAACAAGTTTTCAGCTGAGTAAAATTCCTCTTCATAAGACAGTGTTACTGTCTATTTGGTAGCTAATATGCCAAATTCTCATTGTCTGACTTGCTGTAATGTTACAGAATACTATGACCTACAGATAGAGTCCTCACAGGTACAAGCTTTTTATTTAAAGCAGTTTCGCTCAGCATTTTAAAAGCGGTTTTCAAGACATACTTTTATTTTTTCCAGTTTTTCAGAGCTTCAGGTAAAAAATGAATTGTTTTTGTTCTAAAGGTTTCTGGAATATGGCGAAGCACTTGAAGACTAAATTATTGCATGTCAAGGTGGGCTCTGATCATCTTCTTGGGTTTCCAGTCTTCTTCCCCCTCATTTCCTGCCCATTCTCCAGAGACTGTTGCATACATGGAAACACTTAGGTGCAGCTGCTTCCCAAACTAATTTTGATAAATGGTCCTTGTCAGCACAGGTGCTCTAGGAACAAGGCAGAGCCATAAGTGGTTACAGGGGCATAGGAGATGGCAGCTTTTTGATGCTGCTCAGTCAAAGCCAGAACACCATTAATTCAGCATAACAAAATGCACATTTGTTAACCGAGCGTGGAGGAAATGGGACTGAGCAGAAACATGAGGAGTATGGCCGTGTCCTTTCCTTCCTTATGGCAGAGCCCTTGCTACACCTTCCAAGAGCTTCCTCCTGAGCTTCTCACTCCCTGTGGGGAAAGCTGCCCTCAGACCCATAGCAGTTTTGCTTGAATGAAGGTTTTCGGATGTGGTACACTACAGGCAGCGATGCTGGTTGATGGAGCTTTTTCTCCAAGGCAGAGCCCAGTGCAGCTGGCTCAAGGAGCAGCGATGGTCCTTTCTGCAAGCTGTAGTTTTGAGTGTAGGGTGTATTTGTGACCATTTGCACCGACACCAACAGCTTCCACTCAGTAATGAGCATTTAATTCCTCCCCATTCCTAACTGTTTGGGGTGCTGATCTGCCCTGGAACAGCTCCGTAAAATGCTGCTGGCTTCAGCAGGAGCTAGTGAGGTAAGTTCTTCAGTACTGAATAGTGAAGTAACAAGACATAATGTTACTTTTAATTGCTTTTCCAGAACTGGTCCTGTGTTCTCCTCTTGAGGGTTTCAGGACTTGTGGTTCCAAAGAGCAATGATCCCTCGTTATTCAGATATCTCAATGGAAAGATTCACATATCCCAAGATGAGCATGAGCTTAAGTGGTTTGGTGGATGAAAGCCAGTTTGCTCAGCAGCATCCCTGTTGGATAAGGTGCCCACAAAATAGACAGAGAAGGTAGCTTAAAAATCCATCCATCACATAGAGCACATTTTACCTATTCAGGACCCTGCTCAGATGCATTAAGGATATATTTTAATTTCTCAGATGCAAAGTCATTCTGCTCTTAGTAATTTCAAACTTGCTGAGGAAGATATGCTTTCAGAGAAACTCTTAGTGAGCATAAGATAACTATCAGTGCTCATAAAGGTATACATCAGGAAGAGATATAGAAATATTAAGCACAATAGGCTTGAGTCAGAACTCACAGAAGGGTTATAAAGAGGCATAAAGCTTTGGTCCTGACTCAAAGGAATGGATGCTAGATGAGAGCTGCAGTGTTTGTATTTGGAGTACAAACACTTCAATATAGAGGCCGCTAATGCAGTCATGACAAAATAAATACAAAAATAAAAGGCCACAAAGGAAACAGTAGCTTTTGCAATAAAATACACTTTGTTTTTGTAACAAAGTAATGCTTCGTGCTAAGATGGATGCACTCCTACTCATCACTGAAGTCCTGGATTAAACTTCGCATTCGTTTTCTTTTGTGTTGACCTTGGATTTTTAATCACTTTTCTGAGACCTTTCTCAGATGTCCTAATTACTGTTGTGTTCACATATGGGGTTTTTTTGCAAAGAGGCATTCATTATCAGGATTTTATCAACATTTCCATGCAACAAGAAAAGTGTAGGTCTGATTGAAAAATTATTTCATTGGGATTCTGCTTCCATAGTCTCATGCTTATTCCAGTAGTCATTTGAGAAACTTCATTAAAAAGTCAATCTTTCAAAAGATGATGCTTCTGCCAAGTCTGATATCCAGAGAGTTTTGGAGATATTTCACAAATATTCATGAATTAATAGTCATGTAAGTTACAGTTAAACATACAGATAAATATAATTATGGTGCTTTTGGAGCAGGCTTCTGCAACAGGAGAAGTAGAAGTAAAAATGTGTGCAATACAGAAACAAAGCAGTTCTGGAGTAAATTAAATAACACCAAGTGAATAATACTTAATTGAACCAAAGTGAATTTCTCTCATTTCAAGAAAAATGACTGAACTGAAAATCTGGGAAAAGTGCATCCCTTTCTTTAACCACTGAATAAAATCCTCCACATAATTTTTAACTGGGATATTTTTGTTGAAGATAGTCTATAGAAACTATAGACCCCACATGGAAATGGGAATTGCTAGTCTTTGAAAATTTGTCAAAATAAAGGCAAAAACCTGAAAAAGTGGTATCAAGCATCTGAAGACTGGGGGAAAAAAACATAACAAGATGAAAATAATTGGATTTTTAATTTCAGCTTAATGGTGGGCAATGAAAAGATTAAGTGGACAGGGGACTAGTCAAGAGGCACTGTTTCCCATATACATAGTATTGTACATTATAAGAGGAAAGAGTCCAGAGAGCTAAGGCACAACATACTGATGAATCCCATTAAAAAAGAAAACAAACAAACAAACAAACAAACAAACAAACAAACAGATTTCTGTGTTGAATACAAACTGCAGTTTCCCAGCTGATTTCATGGCTGGGGTAGTTCAGGTTGTAGAGCAGTAATGCAGTCTCAAACTGAGACATGGGTCATATGAAGTCATCAAAGTCTCCCAGTCTGACAGAGATTAAAACCCACTCACTCTGATCATTATTGTAACATGAATATCTAAAGACATTTTTGCATCTCAGAGTATCACCAGAAAGCGAAAACCTCTGAAGGATAAATGAATATATTTCCTCAGTCAAGGAGGCAGAGACAGTCCTCACAAGCATGTTCTCTGGGCTTCATCCTTTTCCTCTGGTTTATATGCATAGGGATCTGAAGCAGAAAAAGTACTCGGTGATGAAGCTGAGTTTACTTTCATTTACTTGCTGAACATGAGAAAAACTCACATTTTTAACACTGACAAAGCTATATGAGATTAACCCTCAGTATAAAATGGGGTGAGTCAATTTTACCCAAGATTTGAAAATTCACATGCAAAAAACAATGATGTAAACTTTCAGAATCAGCAATGCCATTTAAAGAAGCAACCACTGCAGAGAAGTACTTGACCTAAACTAATGATTGTAATTTTTTTTACCAGCTACTACTTGAAAAATTTCTATAAAACCTGTGAGTAAATTCTGTGCAAAATTACTTGTTTGAGTGGTAAACATAAACAGACTTTTGGAAATTAAATGGAAAGAGCATTCTTCAATATTTTTTCCAATAATTGAGTAGCACGGAGACACAACAATTCACAGACTGGAAAATACATGGAGTGGGAGCATTATTTTGAGACGTGTGAAATGTTCTGTATAATTAGTTTAATATTCATCACTGTCTTTGTGGCTAATGAGTGATGATGACTCCCAATATCTCATTAAATTTAACCTTATAAGAGAATTTTGCTTCAAACACAATTTTGTCAGACTCTCCACTTTCTTACCATCTTTTTTGCCTTTTTTTCAAATATATTATTTGTCTACTCAAAGGCCTCTAACACCTTCTGTGGGACTGGCATACTTTAACTGGCACCTTTGCTAAGCAGATGAAAGCATTTCTATTATTCTTCCTTAATACATGAAGAAAGTTAATTCCACTTCTGCTTTTTTTGTTTGTTTGTTTGTTTTTTTTTCCATTTATGTTACTCTTTTACTCTAAATAGTGGGGATGCACTTCTTTGCTTCTCCTGATCTGGTCAATTTGGAGACAGCTGGAGCTGTGGGCACAATGCTTTGATGCAGATCTTCAGTGGCTGAAAATACACTGCCTTTGTCTCAGCCAATAAATACATCATGATTTAGCTGTTAACAAGACATGCTTTCTTCTGGTCTCCTGTAGAGAGGTATTCTTGAGGCTCCTTTATGGGTAGATGTGGGTGATGTTCTTCATCCTGTATATTTGTATTCTACTGTTTCCTTCCGTACCCTGAGGGTATTCCCTTCCCTCAGTGGCCATTGCATGGCCAGAGCCACCCCATGTCCTGAGTGGCTGTAACTGGTCACAGCTGCTTTTGCAAGGATTTTTGTCTTCTCATGGCTGATAAAAAAAACTCTGGCTGTTAATGAGAAAACTTAGGTTTTCTCTGTGCTCCTTTCATCATTTAGCTTTATGAGGCTATTCTTTGTTGGACTCAGGGGTTTCTGAATCTTATCATTCTGTAAAATAACAGTAACTGTTTTAACAGCATATATAAGTTAGAACTTCAATGTACAGACACTAAAGTTTGTAGTCTCTATAAATTATGTTTCCTACAAGTGTCACTGCTGCTGCAAGGCTGAAAACGGAGATGTATAGCAACATTAATTTCTTGATAAGGCCCTACTTATGGGCTGTGAAATATTCATGTGGTAAAGATTGCTTTGATTTATACCAACCAGCATCACTGTTCATATTGCTCCAGAAGAAGTAAAGACAATGGTTTTCTGTTCTATTTTTAGAAAGCTGGGACAAAATTCCCCATGTGCATAAATATTCCAAAGCCACCCCTTCCCTCAAATTTGATATACATAGCAGAAAAAGAGCCCCACAATACAAAAATCTGTTTGTTTGTTTGTTTGTTTGTTTTCTTTTTTAGTGGGATTCATCAGTCTATTGTGGGCTAGCTCTCTGGACTCTTTCACCTTATAAGAGCAACAAAACAGTCACAGATTTGATTGATGTTTATCTGAAGAACAGAAAATCCATTCTGGACACTTTGGGAATCCCCAAATGTGTATAACAATTCGGATCTGATATTTGTTGGAGATTTAATGCAATAGAGGCCCTTTAACTGTGATGTTAAAATATTGATTTACATTATTGACTGCAGCTGTTTCAGAAACATACTCCCTGAGGCAAATTAGATTGACTGACCCAAAGATCAGCAATAAACCAGACCTTTATTGTTTGGCAGTCTCACCCAATTTTCTTTTCTTGTTCCTCTGTCTGCTTTCAAAAAGCAGTCTTATACTTAGCACTATAGCTTTCTGGGTTTTCCAGACCAATCTGCTAATAGGTTGAAGTTTCCTGTAAGGAGACACTAAGTCCTTGGTTCAAGAGCAATCATTTTCCTAACCCTGCAAAAATTTCTTAGGCCACAGTAATTTGTCAGAGAGAAGACAGAGCTTGCAGAAGTTGTTGCTAAAATTCCACTAAATGCTCATCATCAAAGAGCTGCAATGCAGTAGGAGCACAGAGAGACAAAGTCTGTGATATGGTAGCTACAGGTCCTCATCCTAAAGCATATCCATGGTATCAATCTCAGGGAAATCCTGGGACAGCCACCCTCTTCTCTTCCTCATATAGGATTTATTAGGAAAGTCTGAGAAACAACGTTCTGTAGCCTAGCAGACAGGATGCTCTGCCTGAATAGAGAGTTCCTGGCTTTTTGTGAATGAATACTATTAATGACTATAAAATTATTTGGTTTTAAACACACTCAGGTCTTTTGCCTCTTATACACAAAAGAAACATTACTTGCTAGGGCTGACAATAGGCAGGTTCTCTAGGAGCTCTCTGAAGCACAAGCTCTTGTCTTAGGCAAGAGAAATAAAGAGATAGGTGTGTCAAAGAAAAATCCAGGAGGTTCCTAAGGTTCTTGGCCACCTGTCTTTCACTGCTGTGATGCTGCTTATCATATGTGGCACAGCTGACAGGCTTTGTGACTAAGGCTGATTTAATCCTGCAACAACTTGGTATAGTTGGCAGCTACCGTATTACAAGTAGATGCTATCAGAAGTATGTGAGCTACTAGCAGCTGTGCCCATGTGGGTGCTATATAGACATCTGAAAGCAAATAGGGGAAAAAGCCAACCAACCCAACAAACAATAATTTCTTCCTACACTCCTCTTCTCTCTTCACATGAACAGTAGACAACAGCATTTTCCTCAACTGTTTAGCAGTGGTTTTCCACTTGGAGAGTCACACATACGGCTGTTCTCAGGTGCCAGGTGCTACAATAGCCATAGCAGAGAGTCCAGTGTTTAATTGCTCTGATTCTGACACAGAGCATATTGCAATATTGCCACCTCCCTTCTGCCTTGAGACAAGGCAGGGGCACAGTTAGCAGCTACGTGTTGGTGAGAATGCAGGACAAAAGCTGCCTTCTACTAAGTTGAGCACAGTAAAAGCCAGATTCAAGTACTCAGCAGAGGCATGAATTTATACCTTGGAGTATATTTCATAAGGTTCTGACCTGGTAAGAGTTGAGTCTTACCTAGAAGCAGCATTTTATTTACATGGCAGGAATCCAGTTCAAGATTGGGGGTTTTTGTTTGTTATTATTAATACAAGGCAAAGTGTTTACCATTAGGCCATCATTTTTATCTCCCAGGCTGGCTCCTGAGCAGGGAAACAAGCACCTCAAAAACTCTAAACCAGATCATGAGAGCAAAGCAGGCACTCAACATATGGGAATCTAATGCAAGACTCTCTTTTAGGGGGTATTGATGTTGAAGTAAAACTCTTTGATCCCTTACTTCCACAGCACGTGAGCTGCAATGGACTAAGCAGACAGCAGATGTACTTACTAATTACTACTAATTGCTGCTGTCTAGACACCATGTGAAGACTAAACTACCAGCCTTGTTTACAAACTAGCGAATACCTGCATACTTCTCTCATATTATTCTGGATCACTGCTTGCTAAGTTCACCAGTGCTGAGCTTGCATACATCAATGCCAGTAAGAACAACGGTACATTATTTTATGCAATTGTCCAGACTGCTGCAATAATGAAGAGAAATGGACAGTTGAGTCCTCTGTTGCTAAAAACATTCATTCTCCTTTGTCAAGTCCTTACTGTGTTTTTATTAGTGTGTACCACAGGAGAAAGCAATTTTCTGCATTAAACTCTCAGTCAAAGATCCAAGAATGAGAAATTCTCACAAAGGCTTCCAGCATGCAAAAACCTTACATGGCTTTTGTGGCACAAAATATCCAACATCTTTAGAAAGTGGATCATTCACGTTTGTTTGATTCCTTTTAAACTGATACAAGTTTAAGTAGTAGATATCAGTGCCTGCCATCATCATCATCCTGTTGCAAAATACTTCCTTGTGATGGCTTTCACAAAAAATACAATGTAGCACAGACTTCCGAAAGCTGGCATTTTCTGCTATGTCTTTCGGAAAATAGTTTGCAATTGTTTTAAAGTCATGAGACTGCATTTATTCCACCTTTCCCCATCCTTCCTACAGAGACCAATACAGATGCTCAGGCATTAAGAATCAGCTATATCAAACACTTTATGTAATCTTATCTCTGCCATGTGTTCATGCATCTGCCATTGTTCTGCCTGGTGAAGTTTTCTCCCTTCTTAGCTGTTCTGAAAACTAAATGCAGTATTTCATGCCTCAGATGGACAACATTTTAAAATATATATTAATGGAACCTGCACAAGAATTTTCTACCTGCATCACACCAGTCTTGCACAAGAATACCTCCCAAACGAGACTGCACAACAGAGAAAGTTAAAGTGAGTAAAGGAAATAGCAAATGAAATAGAATAATGTGGAGGTATGTGGATATGAAGGAAGTAGAATAGAGTTTTAGAAGCAGGAAAAAAGTGTATCCAGAGAGGCCAAGTTAATGTATTTTTCTTTATGTGGAACTAGAGACTTTTTACAAAATTTCACTTACCTATATGAGAGAAGAGCTGCCATCAAGAAATGGTGCCAGATGTTAAAGTGAGCCTGAATTTAAAATGGAAATGTTAAAACCAAGGTATTTCTTAAATTGTTAGACTGTTGAGGCTAACAGGGAGAGAGTAAGATCTGGAAAATGTATGTAACATTACTGTTTGAACATGGTTATGAGCTGATTTGCCTGACCCAAGGCTGGAATTATCCAAGTCATCAATGATTGAGGCAAACCATTGCCAGCAGCCAGCCAGGCACGCACAGATAAAACTTGCCTTGGGAAATGGTGCAATTTGAGCAGTAAGGGTGCCAGTAGCTGCTTTTCAAATTTCCCAGGAGAACACGGAGAAGCAGCAAACTGGTGTAACCAGTGAATGCCTCCTCTGTCAGTACCCCTCAGCCAAAATATCCTCATTGCACAGCATGTCTGTGTTAGTTAACCTTGCCTTGTCACAGCAAATCTGAAAGCCTGGGCTCAGGCCATGGCTGGAGGCAGGATTTGCACCCCACAGTGGCACACGGTATCAGCATCCAAATATGCAGAGTGGGAGAGTAGGTGTCCAAGGCATCACTTACCTACGCATGCTTTTTTTCCCTACTGTCATACATTCAATAATTCTTGGGGTTTTTTTCCCCACTTAACTGCAGTAGGATAGCTGTGAAACATCAATGCTACTTCTCTTGACTTTCCTGACTAGCTCAGCATTTAGAGGTTTGGAACTTATTTGAATTAAAAAGAATAACTGGTGAAAGGACACAGGATTTTTTGGGCACTAAAAAATCCCTCTATTTACATGAATAAACAAAGTCATGTTTTCCAGGACACACAGGGGACACAACATCCAGGAACAGCTTTCCAGTGGATGGCTTTCTGCCTCCTACAGAGAAATATTACCTGAAAGCCTTTTGTTATTTAGTGCCAAACTTGTGTTTTTCCAGAAGCCTTGAAAAATTTTGCCTGTCTTTGAAACTTCGTACATTTTTCACTCCTTCTCTCTTCTCAAAACGCCATGTCCAATCCTTTCTGCCCAGACCATCTGAATTTGTGAACAGCTTTTTTTTGGTTGAAATTACATATTTTTTTCTTTCTTACAGCTCTGTGAAATACAGTAAACAAAAAGAAGCTTAGCGTTTCATAATAATATATTCAACCTACTCAGTTATTCTCAAGACCCTTCTACTTCAGAACAAAGTGCATCTTCTGTTGTATTTTGAAGCCTCAGCCCACATTTCCCTAAAAAAAAACGAAGAAAGAAAAAAAATAAAATAAAAACGTGGGTTGATGTTCAAGTTCACACAGTCCCTCTGTCCACAACTGGCCTCTCTCCAGCTGTCGTAAGTCCCTAGACACATCTTACTTTTATTCTTGATGTTTCCACTGATGCCAGGTGGCTGATCTTCTGTGTGTCTGCTTGGGACAACTGGGCTTTGCAATATACGACTACGTGCCTCCAAAGCAAAAACTTTCCTCGGCAGGAATCATAAGGAACATTAGAGAAAAAATCCCCACCAAGTCATAATCTCTACTCAGGGTCAGAAATGAAAGAGTAATATTTTATGAAGGACAGAAAAATTATATTGAATGCTGAGGGACTTGCAGAAGGTAAATGAAACATACCTTGTTAATGCCTGTGTAAGACTGAGTCAGCCAATAATCTGCTTGGAGCAGGAAGTACTGAGAGCTGAAGACACTGGGGCTCTGCCACCAACTGTTTTGTTTAGCCTACCCAGGAGCTGCTGTTGTAGGCATGAGAACCCACTCTCCCCTCACTCAGCTTAGATCCAAAGGGGTAACAGCTCTTCATATCTCTTCTTGATCTCAATATACACTAGAGGTCTTCAGAGTTCTCTGCCTCTCTCTGTTGCCTGTCTTGTGAAATTACACCTTTATTTCAGGAACCCCCACCAAAGTATCCCCAATGTACATTACTATCTTAAGGCACTCAATCATCAAGAGAAATGGGTTTTTTTAATAATTAGCTTGATTTGAACCTAGCCTTTCAATAGTTTATTGACACACCTACATAGTAGCTTGACTCCCTCTGAAAAAACAGTTTGCAGTCCTAAGCCATTTTCTTCTCCAGTCCCAGAAAACCACAGATATTTTGCCGTGCTTTGGCTCCTATACATGAGTCTGGTGTCATGCAAAGATCCAGGAGCCACCTCTGCTTTTATCATTGTTACACAGCTCCAGGCCATGCCCATGGCTTGTGTTCACAGCCAGTATGAGCAGCAGCCAAGGCAGGCTGCTGCTTGAAACATGGGACAGAGCAGGCAGCTTTATTTTTGCCTCACTTCCTCTTGAAACATCAGGCATTTCAATTGAAGACCGCATCCTCAGCGCAGTGCGGGACAGTGCGGTACAGTGCGGTGTGCTCCTCACACCCAGGTGCTGTGGGACGCTCATCCCTCTGCTCTTGGGACTGTGGGCAGTATCTACTCTTAGGATGGACCTGACTCCTGGGACCAGCAGATGCCAGTGTTTATAAAGGAACTTCTTTTGTTTTCCAGAAACAGGCTTCCAGGAGATTATAGCTAATGTCTTAAGTAGTGACTTTTTACCCAGGGAAACTGAAGTGCTTTGCACTCTACACAAGAGAAGAATAGACTAGCACCACAACAATGTGCAGGCAGGATGAAGTTAGTGCCTGATTCCCATCTTAAGCTGTCTTCCTGGTGCAGCTGCCCCAGAAGGAGTGGCTGTGTTTTTACAGACATGCTGGCTACCTAAATGTCAGCCAAGTTTAATGTGCCACATGAACTACTGTGGAGGGGAGGAGAAAGCCACCAGAGAAGCAGAGCTCTTGCCCCAGGGAAGATACTGAACTTGGGTCACCACAGACCAGGGGGAATACTGACAGACAAGGAAATGAGAGTATCCCTGATGCCATGGAGATTTTGAAAAAATACCTCCTGGGCTGCACAATTGCAATCAGTTGCACACAAATACATTCTGTCCCAGATGCTCACTTCAAGAGAATGCATTAGTGGGAAATATCTTAGTCCTTATTTTTATTTTGGCCTGTGTGAGATGCTCTGGATGTTCATGCAAAATGCTGAGCTCATAGAGTCTAGGGAGCACACTGAGGAGCACAGCACAGACCACAAAATTGTATAGTCCTGGGTGCTCTTTCCACCAAGATGTTAGCCAGATGGCCTAGATATATCCTAGTGTACATACATAGATTAGAGAAAGCAGTAAATCAAGATGTACTATAGCTAACCAGACATAGAGAAATCATGAGTCATGCCCAGAATAACCCAGAGATCAGCTTTAAAACTGTGGGGTTTGAAAAGCATTTGACAGACGTTGCACTGCTTTTATTTTCCTTCCATTTTTTAACATTTCACATGGACTTTGACTGAATTCCAACTAAACATATGGGTTAAAACTGTGGAGTTTTTTTAAAGAGCTAGATCTGTAAAGACCCTATAATAACCTTACTGATTGGGCTAAGACTTTTACCAAAAAAGACAGTATTAGCAGGGGAAACTTCAGTACAATTGCAGAGGCTGGTAGCATTGAAATGCCCTCAGGCTCACATTTAATGGAGACCATGACAGTAACAGCCTCACTGACTTGAAGTCAGAGTAAATATCCACTTATAGTCACTTTAGTCAGAGTAAATATGTCACTATGTCACAGTTACCTCCCTGCAGCAGAGCATCATCTAACATGTCAACAACTTGAAAAGAACCTCTCTCCTCCAGGCAGCCTTTACCCCTTTATCTTAAAATAGGGCTGGATGTTCCTGTGTCCCTGGCTTTTTGAGAAACACCAGCCTGGACTTTTTAACCTCCTTGTCCTAATTCTCTTGATAGTTTCAGTGACATAAATAAATCACATGCTTTTATCTCATGACTCCACTGCTTGGGTTTTGGTTTTTTTGTGTGTGTGTCAGTTCTATAGCTATATTATTGCTAAGAAAGCTAAAACTTAAATAAATACCTATATAGTCACTGTATTCCCTACTGCTGCTCCACTGGTGAAATCTGAATACAAGCAGAAGTTGCATAGCCCTCAAACTGTTGTGTCACCACCAAACTTAGCATAGATACAGCAAAATTAGATACAGCAACTGATTTGCTTCGGGCAGCCATAAAATAACTGGCATTCCAGTCACTTGTGGTCTAGCAAAATGGGGCTTCAGGTTTAGCCACTCCAACCAAACAACCCCCTTTTTTAAATTTCACATGTTTTTAAACAAAGTCCAGCTCTCCCAGGCTCTGTGAAAAATAGCAATCCCTGTCTTCTTTTAAAAGTTGGGATATACGCCTGTATTTCCACCCCTACCACCCCTGCTTTCCTTGCACTTATTTTGCAGTGCTGCCTCATCTCTTGGTCCCAGGGAAACTTCCTCTGCTAATGCTCCCTGGAATAGAAGAGATTTGTAGCCAAACTGGTAGTAAGGCTGTGGTTGCATGCATGTTTGCAAAGTTTGTTTTGTAAAGATTTAATCTGAGGCAGAGTGACTGGATGGAAGTTTCTGCTACTCCGGGCTGTGCACAGATGCTTTGTCTGATGTCTCCTTATCTTTGCCTGAAAATCCCGGCTCATATGACTTTGCACTCTGAACTAACATGATATACATAAGGTGAATAATCAGAAGGAGAGGAAACGTTCAAAAAATTTTAAAACTTTTAAAATATTTCAGACTCTGTAAAGCTCCATAAATATGCAGCCAAAAAAGACCTATGTGGGGCTAAAAGAGAAAAGAGCTCATTCTCTCACGCCCTCCTCCTCTCCCCACCAGCTCACCCTGTAGGAGAGGACCTCTGTCCACATCTGGCAGAGAGAAAGACACAGCTGAAAGGAACCAAAAGCCAGACCCGAAGCTTGTTTATTTTTCAAAAGCTGCTGAGCTGAGCCAGGATGCACTTCTAAGAAAGCAAAAGCATGGAGATGCATCGGGAGCAATGGGAAGTTTACAGCAGCCATGGTTAGAAACCTGGGCCACCAGCAGATATGTACATGTGCCCTGCATTAGTGGTTCCCTGTCTCTAGGGAAAAGTTCCCTGCCTTGAGGCCTGAAAAGAAAAAGAAAATGGACCAAACAAAAATAAAATACATTTAGAAGTCTTCAGAGGACTTAATAGATAAAGGGATTTAGTGCTATACGGAGTTTTAATAAATAAATTAAATAGCTGGAGAAAAAAGACACTGCTAAAGTAACTGAGTGGGGCCTTTGTAAATGGGGAAAATTAATTACCTAGGCAGCAAGTAGTTTAATTCCATTTTCTTAAACCTCTGGGTGAGAGTCTGAACTAATTTTTTTTAGCGATACCTCAAATTTTATCCTCACACTTTCAAATGTGGCATCTGAGTCAGGATAATTATATCTGTGAAGGTGCAACTAGTGTGCAGGAACTGCAAATAGAGTTTACAGATAAGCATCGTTTTGTTCTCTAGCATGTTGTTCTCTATTTTTATATGTTTTGATATGTAATGATGCAGCACTTCTTCACTTTCAATAAACTTTGGGTTAGGTGTTTTTTTTACACTCAAATTTCTTTCTTGCTTATTTAAGTAAATCTTCCACTGCCAGCTTGCAATATCTATTAAAGGGAGTTCTGCTGTTTTCCAGTGTGCTGCAAGCTAAAGGAAGGAATAAGCTTCTTGTTTAGGTCAGGGTCCGCTCAGATAACCACTTCCTCTCATCTTTAATTTCATGCATTATGATGGTGCTTTCTACTGCTGAAGCTGCAAGGCTGTTTCAACCTCTCATGCAACAGCATTGGCTATGTGTAAACATCCATTTGCATGGTTCTCCAGAACTGAGATGGCATATCATCAGTTAAAGAGAGACTAAGATCATGGTGAATTTCAGACACATAGCTCATCTTTCTCTTTCTCATGCACTACTCCATTTCCAGAGATTTCTTCCTTTGCCTGTGAACCACATCCTGCTGTTTTGCAACAGCATAATTCCTTCGACCTCAGCCTTATTGTAAAATAGAGTCCAATTTCAAAATTCATTGTTTTCATGGAAAAAACCCCAAACAATAACATGCATGTGAATACTTCTCTCAGTTATTCTCCCCTCCTAATGTACTCATTACATACTTATTACAATATTTGGGCATCTCTATTGGCTGTAGATATTTAGGAAGTTCTAGTCATACTTGTATTCTGTCCTTCCTTGACTGTCCCACAGCTGAGGCACAATGCACCTTTGCCTACAAACAGTCTGTCCTGCTGCATTTGTTATCTGCACTCCCAAAAACCTGTTTTTTTATAAGATGGAAAAAAGTCAACAAAAACTGGTTCACCAGTCCTTCAGGCTGAAGGTTGGGTCCCTGTTTTTTCCTACTGCAATGCCATTCTGAGTTTGCATGGGGGGTATCAGCATTACTGCAACACAAACATTAAGTGATGATGAGGGTACAGTGGGAGAATAGAAAACCAATCACACACAGTAAGTTTGTCCCTCCACAACAAATATTCTTGAAACACTGTGAGAAAGACATTTTCCCACTGAAAGATTCCACAGGAAATAAAAAAAAAAAAATCAGCAGATGGAGTGATGGTCTAACTGAACTCTTTTCTTTTTGTATGGGAGTTTAATGAGTATTTAAACAATTTGGTTTGTTAGTCTACAACAGATGACACCAAGGACCTTTGTGACCAGCCCTCAGAAGCAAATACTTGTAAATATTAAGGCAGCACAAGTGGTGTTACTTAAATGAAGACACTCTAATCTCTCAAACCACCCAGCTTTCCAAACTCACAGTCCAGGAATTACCTTTAATTCATTATACATGTTTTTCTTTTCTTCCTCGTATGGATTTCTGTGAACACTAAGTGATCCCACATCCATTCCCACTGACTCTAGACTCTAATTAGCCCTGTGTGCACTGGCAATCAGACACAATATTGCAGATTTGCTCTCAGTCCATGAAAGCTCAGGAGAGCAGACAGAGAAAGTAGGGTTTTTTTCAGAATTGTGGAGCCCTTGGGCTTTGGCCACACTACCCAGTGTCCTCTTGTAGGTCATGGTACTTGCAGATAACAGTAGTTACCCTAAAATGCTTGCAGCACCGGCATCGTTCATTGACAGCTTCTGTGTAGCTAGTGAAGGAATGTCATTTGTTTTAGGGGCAACTAAAAAAATATAGGAGCACTGGAAAGCAGACAGGTAGCCTCATCACTTAGGAAACAGCATTGACATAGATGAAGTGAAAAGTACACAGTCAAAATATAGACAATAGTTACAGAAGTGTTAAAGATCAATAAGAAGCAATAAAACCATAATTATATGCATCTATAGTTCATATCAGCTTCAGGAGACTTCAACTCTGCCATGAAGCACTTACCTAAATTTAAAACATATTTTTTGCACACTCTGTGCCTTTAAAGAGATGAATCAGATACAGGGAACTGTTATGCAAACTGATGTTGTATTCTTCTTTGAATCTGTCCTTCCTATCCCTGAATTATTCATATTTCAGTAAAGGTATTAATTTTAACCTTTTACTTCTGGCCTTTCATTATCCATGACCACAATGTGCCAGGTTTATTCAAAAAACCTTGGGCACATCTTGGGAGAGCCACATCTCGGGAAAGCCACCTCCTGCCCAAAAGATGGCCTCCTTTTTCAGAGGGAAACTGTGAAACATGTAGAAGATCTCTGGTCACTGTCTTTGGAAAACATTTGCATTAAAAATAACTCCTTGCCATCTTCTTTTTTCACTCAGTTGATTTCCACAGTGGTGTTAATGCCCTCAGCCACCCAAACGTGAATTGGGAGCTTCTTGATACAGCCCTGCAGCCTGGAGAAAAGACCACAGGTATGGCCTCTGGATGCAAATGATTGAAACAGCACTGCTCAAAGGATCAAACTTTGCAAATCACTCTTGGCAGAATGGTTGCTCTTGGCAGAGAGCCCACAGCAGTGCTCTGACACTCTGAGTAGGTTTTCTTTGCGTCCCCTGCTCCTGGCAATGAGGGCACTGGGACATTATGCTTCTCCCCAGCAGAGACCTCAATGCCATGGTGGTGTGTGAGAAGCTCAGTCCTGCAATGAAACTGCAGAGGCCTCTGTGTGGCCTCTTCATACTGACATAGTATGATGTGTTAGTATTTATTCATCAAAGTATTGATACTCAAGACAAGATGTTGATAGTTTTTTTTAAACGTAGAGGATGTCTTTAGCAAAGCTATTTATCATTTTAGAGTCTCACTGCTTCATCTATAAGATTTCATTAACAGAACAAACCTTCAGCAATTACTGAAGACAAAAGCCAGCTAACATCCAAGCACCACAGCCAAATATGCCACCAGCATATTTGTACAGTACAACTACAAGCTCCTACATATGTATCATAATTTAAAATACTTAGCAAGCAAAGTGTTCTATTGAAAGCAAAGAGATGGATAGACGTAAGAAAGGATGAAAATGTGGAGCCAGCAGTTAGGTGGGCCATTCCCTGACCCTTCTGATGCAGCAGAATATTCATACTTACACAGAAATGGTATGAGTAGCATTGCATTGGCTTGGATGCACACAGATTTTTGTAGCTCACTTACTTCACTGTCACCCAGTTACAACTTCAGTAAAGCACTGAAGACAATGAACTGCATTTTAAAAACAAGCATAAACAGTGTTGCAAACTAAAACCTCAGAAAACATTGCCAGAAAGGATATGGTAAACATCTGTCAGCCTGCATCCCTTTAAAAAAACACCCAGGGGAAGTACATTTCATTACTGACTATGCATAATTACCACAAGCTTAACCTTTTCATTGAATAATTGAGTATCCTTCATATTCTGAACCAGATGAATGGTTTGTGAGAGCTGTTAGGGAGATTAGACTGCTTGTAAATAATCCTGGCATCCATCTATTCTGTTCTCCGCTCTAGAAAAAAGAACTCCATCAATGAAGGAAGAGCACTCCAGAGGGACCAGTTTCAGAGCAGTGGTTTATAAAGTCACAGTTGATCTCGGGATGTTGAATCACTCAAGAAAAAAATTAGTTGCTAATGACTAAGAGTTATGTCTTATATTTATTCCAGAATATTTTGGAGCAACCTTACCTTTTCTCTCCAATATGACTCACTGCACTTAAAAAAAAAAAAAAAAA